>BSBK01000706.1:10000-342500 GCA_027943335.1 Chamaecyparis obtusa
TAGGGATTATGATGATAAGAGCAAATGAAAAGCAAAATGATGGTACAAAGGTTTGTGTTATTACACGGTCTCAGTTCCCCATTGATCTTTGTTAGCCTGACTTTATCATTATCTTTGCAAAATCATATGTATATGTGTATATCTCTCTCCATTATTATGATGATTGTCTTCTCTAATTCAGAAGTCACATTTTGTCTCTTGCTTACCTGCTTAATGATGATTGAAATCCGGATAGTTCTAATCATGTATTAAGCATACTTAGCTGATGGGATAAGCTAGGATAGACAAGCTTGTCTATGCTCCTGACCCTCCCACTGGGATCTCAGTGTTTCTCCACACTAAAATTAGGTCTCTAGGCTTCCTTATCCTTCTAAGGACTTCCCCTGACCTACCTAACCTTCCCACTGAGTTTCACATTTCCATTCTTACACCTTCTTGCTTTTCATTCTCACAACTAGCCTCTCACATAGGCTAAAAAGGGTCTTTTTGACTCCTGGCCTCTCACTAAGCTTCAACAAAGGAAATAAAGGCTTCATGTGTCTTTTTAGGACTAATTACACCTTCTTTATGCATTCTTGAGGTTTTGGTAGCACCCGATCTAGGGGTTCCTTTGGAAAACAGGGCTACTAGACTAGCCCAATTAGCCCTCCACCCGGATTTGTAGGAGCTCTTGTGCAAAACCCTTAGGGATTCACCAACCCTGGTGTGAATAACAATTTCTTAGAATGATCCCCTCTAAATGATTTTTGTGGTCTCAGATACCCAAAAGGCTGTACATCATACTTGCCCAAATGTGAGGGTTTCAAGGGTTTTGAGGTCTTTACAAGCTTCTGGTCTTTTTCAGAGCCTTCTGCACCTTATCAAACCTTCTCCTTCTATATTTGGGGCCTTCTAACATCCCCTAGGACTTCCTCAAAAGGGAAAGCCTTGACTCCTTTCCAATCTCCTGCTGTAGCTTCTAGAACGCTGCTTGAACCTAGTCGGGTAAGGCTATACTCGCCTAGGGCTCAATCAAACTATAGTTTGCTATGCTCTTCCAGGGCCCTGCATTCAATTACAAACACCATTAGGGTTTGTACTTTGGGAATCCATAGTACCATGGCTTCTCCACGGTGGATACCAAAGATACAGCCCTTTTACTCCATTGTCTCACAAACTAACAGTGAACAAATAAGAACAACAGTAATAAACAAGAAACTAAAACAACACACTTCAAAATGGAACTTCTACACACAATTATAAGATATTCACACAAAATAGAAAACACAATCCTTTTCCACACACAAAGCTTCTATATTCACAAGATCACAGTCATTCAAAGGTGACTGTTACAATCAAAAGCTTCACCAGTCTACCCGTACAGTAGTCTCAGTCTTCTAACAACCATCAACCCGTACATTAGGGTTTCCAAATCATTAAATATGTTTGTCTAGGAGTGTGTGTTATGATTTTAGGGCATGACAAGCCTCTTAGACTATTTTGGCAATACAAAGCACAAAGTTGCTTAGCAACTGTTAAAAGTTACTAGCAACTTTTGAGCAACATTAAGTTGCTTGAGCATTTTTTTACTCATACATCATAATAGACCATCTCTAGGTCTTCTAAAGCACTCATGTGCTTTATAAATCCACTACTCACTAACTCCCATGCTAACTTTTCAATATAGAGACCAAAATTCTCAAATGGACATTTTGCTTGATAAAGACTAGCAGACCACTAGGACTAGCACCTAGTCTAAACACAACAAAAAGGAGTCAAATCACATTATGACTCTTATTGCTACTTACATTGCATTAGACACACCAAAAATGAAAAGGTGAGGGCCCTCATAGAGGTGCTCCTGCACCATTAGCACTTTCCAAAAATGTCAAGGTTTCTTCCTACTGAAGATAGCTATGGGGAAAGCTTAATCGAGATTATGAGACTGGAGTCATCATTATATGAGCTGAGCCTAAAATCAATATTTGGGGGGATGCTAATGATGATCCTGGAAGTGGATGAATAGGAAAATAAGGGAGCAGAGTGAAGTGAGATGCTTGATAGGGGATAGATAATGATTAAGTAATTTATAATCTACATTAACATATATATCCCTATTCATGCAAAAGGGGATCTGTTGTATCTTGATTAGTAACCTCTTAAGGTGACACCATTGGCTCCTTGATTGGCTAGCAAATCTTCTTCAGAATTGCCTTCCCTATAGATGTGTTTAATTTCAACCTTAGGAAGGGCTTCTAAGATGAGACTAATTTCTTCGATTAATGAATTGAGTGTCTAATTAGGAGTCCTTTTGGTTCTAATAGCATTAATGATTACTTGAGAGTCCCCTTCAATAATTAAATTTGACAGGTTAAGTTTCTTGCATATTTTCAGGCCCTCAAGGGCAGCTTTAACTTCTGCCATGTTGTTAGTTGAGGGTTTAATAGGACTAGCATATTTAGAGATAATTTGTCCCTTCCAATTTCTAATAATCCCACCTATCCCCGCTATTCTGAGGTTGCCTCTCGATGCCCCATCAATGTTTAGTTTGTACCATCCCACGCTAGGTGGGGACCACTTGCACTCAGCTCTATCAACTTTCGATTTAAGACTGCCTTTACCATATAGTGGTGGGATATTCAGTGTTGGCCATTTTAGCCTGATCTTGTTATCCCAATTTTTAAAGGAGTCCTCATAGCATATTTTGTCTCGAAGTTTACTATTAATAATTTCAGTGATTGATGTTTCTATTTTATTTACAATGTTCTTCCATTCTAATTTTTTATTTGTAAAAATTCTTCTATTACGTTCTTTCCACACTTCCCAAGCTAGAATTGAAGGTGAGATTGTCCAGATATCTTTGTATAAGTTATCTTTATATAAAGTAGGCCATGCTTTAAGGTGACTTAACAGGTCTGAAGGTGTAATACCCCAAAAATGGGCTATAAGTTCATTAATCTTCTATATCAACATATCAAATGAAATTGACATCAAAGTCCTAACCAAAGGCACATCTGAACATCATCGAATCCTAATTGATTATCTCAAATTCTGCATCAGGGAATATTCCTAGTAATATTCCTAATTATCATATTATCTTTAATTTAATGATTATTTGGCGATAAATCTTATTTATCCTAAAGTTTGATTAATTATATATTCTAAATATTTAATTAATTAGATTTAATTCTGCCACTTAATTATTTAATTAAAGTTAATTCTATTTATTCCTAAATTGTATTATTTAATTTTGACAATAAATCCAAAATCCTATGAATAATTGATTAAATTCTTATTTAATTAATTAAAGCAAGTTGTCAATTTTTAATAATATTGTTTTTGAATAAAAGTTTGAAAAATAATTGATTAACCCATAAATCAATTGTTTTATTTTTCAAAATCAGTTAAGTTGAGAATAAATCACTTTATTTATTTATTAATTCATAATTATCCATGTGCACAATCAAAGAGCAGTTAAACTCCAAATCAGAAAATCAATGCAAGTTATTGACTTTTTGGAACTCAACATCATTTTTGAGTTTTAAAATTGATCTAAACTTCTAATTTGAGTTAAAAAGTTGTTTTTGCATGATTTGCATGTTTTTGTGAATTAAATTATCTTTATTTTCAGATAACTCAAAAATCAAGTTGAGTTATTTGAGTGATTTATGACTTTTTTTCATGCACCTCCAAAGCCCTGGATTTCTATAAAATCAAGGCTCAGCTCTTCATAAATCATCTCATAATTTTGCAAGCTTACTTTGCCAAAGTCGTCTATGAATTGCACAACTATTTTGGAGAATTGGAATTGGAGAATCAAAGCTTATTGCGAATCAAGGCTATTGTGAGATCAATTTGGTTTTTACATTCATTTAGATTCATTTTCATATCATTGTTAGCTTACTTTGCATATGCATAGATCAATTTCATTCTAGCATAATTTCATATCAGTTTTGATCATATCATTGCATCTAAAATCAAAAAAAAAAAGATTAATTGCATTCATATTTCATATCAGTTTTGCATTCAAATCCTTCGTTTAGGTGTCGTCTAGGTCACTGATCTCAATAGCAATCTGAGAACATTGATCTCGCACCTATTAGAAGGTAGTAGATCGCTTGGTTAGTTAGCTTTCAATTTTGCATGATTTTGATTTTTGCTAACCTCTAATATTTTACTGAAGTGTTGTGTCTACAGATCAAGTACAATTTTCACACACACAGAAGGGAATGTTGTTTTCCAATCTAAACATTGTTGTAACCATTTCCAGCATTCCTAGGTATAAGTACAGTTTAGGAGTAGATGATCGACATCCTCTGTATGATTTTCGCATAAGGGGCATCTTGATGGTCCTTCAAAACCCAGCTTCCTCAGTTTGTCTACTGTTAAGATCTTGTTTTGTAAAGCAGCCCAAAGGAACATTCCCGCCTTGGGGAGGCAGGCGTTATTCCAACATAGATTCAGGGGGATGTCTAGATTATCCATATTTTGCTCTAGGACTATGTTCTTATAACCCTCCTTCACTGAGTATTCCCCATTGTTAGAGCCTGCCCATATGAGATTGTCTAGTCTATTTTTGTTGGATATATCCTTGTCTTCTAAAATATTGATAAGTTGCAGTCTTTCTTGGCCTAAGGAGGTACTTTTATCTGCTAATCTCCATGATGGATCCTCTTTGATCCGTATGTAGTCTTTTAAATACATACCTATAGTTGTCTTGCATTCTTCAATGAAATTTTGCGAAAAGCCCATCGTATCTAATGGTGGGTAGCTCGCCCATGATTCGTCCCAAAATAAGGCCTTATCACCAATACCAACATCCCAGATTAGGAACTTGCTAATAATCCCTCTAGATTCTTTTATGAAATTCCAAATGTGGGACCCTTTGACATGTGATTTAGCGCTAAAGATGTTGATAGGGTCTGCTTCTGGGATGTATTTGTTAAGTATGATTGAGGCCCATTTACTGTTAGAATCCCTAAAGAGTCTCCATATGAGTTTTGCCCCTAAAGCTTTGTTCTGCCATAGGAGATTTTTTATTCCCAGCCCTCCCTGAGAGATAGGTTTACATAAGTTATCCCATTTGATGAGAGCTAATTTTTTGTCTTCTGACGTACCTTGCCAATAGAAATCTCTAAGGGTTTTATCTAGGCCAGTTTTGATATTAATCGAAAGGGGGAGAATAGACATATGGTACGTCGAAATTGCTATTAAAACTAATTTGATCATTGTGGCTCTTCCAGGTTTTGTGAGCCATTTTCCTTTCCATGAACTTTTCTTTTCCTGGACCTTTGTTAGCACTTGATGCCACAATTTGGTGGTTTGAAGACCCTTATCTAGGTTTATTCCCAAATATTTACAAGGGAACTTTCCATGTTTATAACCAAGCGTGTTGCAAATTTTCTTTTCCATTATCGGGGAAGTATTTAAAAAGAAAATTTTGAATTTTTTAGGATTAAATTTTTGACCTGAGGCTTCCAAATAAAGACTAAGAATATCCTTGAAGGCCTTGGCTTCTCGATAATTGGCTGAGCCTGGAAGTATCGTATCATCTGCAAATTGTTGGTGTGTAATATTGGGTATATTTTCTGCTACTTTTAAACCTATAATTTTGCCTTCTATCTGTTTCTTGGTTATGGTTCTGCCTAAGGCTTCTGCCATGATAACGTAAAGGAAAGGCGATAGGGGGTCACCTTGTCTGATACCTCTAGAGATATCAAAAAAACCTTCCGGAGTGCCATTGATAAGAATAGAAATTTTAGGAGTGGAAATACATTTATAGATAAGGTTGATCCATTGTTTAGAAAAGCCAAAGGCTTCCAAACATTTGCAGAGGAATCTCCAGTCAACTTTGTCATAGGCTTTCTAGATGTCTATTTTAATAAGCATACTGGGATCCTTTGTTAATTGCACTGTATGTACGAGTTCTTGAGCTATAACAATTCCATCTAAGATGGATCAGTTGGCTACGAAGCCTATCTGTTCTTCTAAGATAATAATAGGGAGGAGGGTTTTGAGCCTATTTTCCAAGCATTTAGACAGTATCTTATAAATGGTATTACATAAGGCAATAGGACGAAAGTCCCCAGGCTCCGTACAGTCATTTTTCTTGGGGATGAGTGTAAAAAAGGTGTTATTTATTTCAATTAAAATGGAGCCAAAGTTTCTCATAGCTTCCACTGCTTGCCAAATATCATTTCCCATGAAGTGCCAGCATTTTTGAAAAAAACCTGCCTGAAACCCATCTAGGTGAGGTGCTTTATCTGGATGTAATTGGAATACTGCGCTCTTGACTTCTTCCAAAGTGAGTTTGCTATTTATCATTTTGTTATCAGCTATCGAGATTAGTTTAGGTATTGCCTTTAACATCTCATTTTGGGCTTCGAGATTAATCGCTTCTGTGTTATTTGGAAGAGAGTAGTAAAATTGTATGAAGTTTTATGAGATAGAGCTAGGATCTTCTAAAAGTTTCCCCTTATCATCCTTAATTCTTGTAATTCTATTTATGTTTCTTTTTAAATTTATGGTTTTATGGAAATATTTTGTGTTACTGTCTCCTTCTTTAAGCCAAGATTCCCTAGACTTCTATTTCCAGAAAATCTCTTCTTTGAGAAGAATCGCATTATATTTAGACATAAGTTCTTTTTCTTTAAGGTAACTGGACTCATTCATACCTTGAGCTATAACTATATTATTAAGATTTTCTAGTTCTTGTTCAATTTGTAATTTATCTTTGAATATGTTGCTAAATTTATTTTTGTTCCATTCTAATACTTTATTTTTAATAATTTTTAGTTTAGCTACAAAGCTATACATCTTAGATCCTTCGATTGTTATTTGGTTCCACCATTGCTCTAGGAGGTTTATGAATTCTGGATCTTGAAACCACATGAATTCAAATTTAAAGGGGTTTCTAGATGGTTTGCAGCTTTTAGTAATAGTTAGTCTAATGGGGTAATGATTTGATCCTGTTTCTAGGAGAATTTTAGCACTCAATATATGGTTGAAATTTTTAGATTCTACACTAATCAAAAATCTGTCTAATTTTTCTGAGATGTGACTGAAACCTGATCTTCTATTATTCCAGGTGAATATACCGTTATTAGTGTCAATATTTATTAAATGATTATTCATGACCCAATGATTAAAATCTTTCTAAGCTTGTGAGATATATTGTGATCCACCATATTTCTCTTTAATATCCAAGATGGCATTAAAGTCTCCTCCTAATATATGTATCTCTTCTTTGTTGGATTGCAAAAAGGATTGGATTTCCTGCCATACTCTCCTTTTTTCCTCATTCTGAATAGGTCCATATATGTTTAACAAATAAAATTTTAAGTCTGTTTTAAAGCTGTTGATTCTTAAGGCCATCTAGTTGCTATTTTTTATCAAGGCTTGGACTGAGATTTTCCAGGGGTCCCACAGTGATGCTAGACCCCCGGATGCACCATTAGATGGTACATATTCTAGTTTCCAAATTCCCAGTTTTATAATTAATCTCTTGCTTTCTTCCATACTAAGTTTTGTTTCCTGTAATAAGATAATTTCCGATTCAAAATTTTTTAAGTATCTTTTTAGTAGTCTTTGTTTGTTAGAGGAATTTAAGCCCCTAACATTCTAGGATGTAACTCTCATTGCTCCTTGGGAAGGCACTTCCCCTTCCCAATGTTCAGAATATCAACAATCTTCTTTTGATTTCCCACACTACCATCCAAAATTCTAAGTTCTTTGAGGGATTTCCTTTGTCTTTTCTTTTTTATCTTATCAATTCTAGAGGAAGTTAAGCCTTCCTTGTTACTAGCTAAACCAAGTTGTCTATCTTCATTTGTTATACCAAATAAGCCATTAATGGCTTCTAAATTACACTCTGCATCATCATTGATTAGAGGGTAATTATTTATATTCCCTACTGGGTTTATACTCCTTTGCCCTTCCTCTAAGTTAATGAGGGTATCTTCTTGGTCTATGGTATCTTGACCATATGATTCCATAATGTTTTCTATGTTATCAAGACCATTTTTATTTAAAGCTTCTAATTCTAAAGGGATTGTAGTATTTGTTTCATTGTCTTTTGGATGGAATGCCATTGGTTCCTCATTTTCCTTTTCTTCTTTTCTAATTTGGATGATTTCTTTAATTAATAATTCTTTTTGTAGCATCAATTCTTCTTTATCACAGATCTCATTTATGAAGAGATCCATTAGTTCATCTGTAGTAGTTTCTCCTATAAAATCTGTGTTAATTTTAATTTCCTTAGTGCACTCGTCTTCTTCTGAGTTTTTGTCTGTTAAAGATAAGTTTGCTGAATCTGAGCTCTGACTTTCCTGATATATGACCTTAGGGTCAATCATAGCCATGTTGGCCTTGCTTTTATTTTCAGCACAATCCACATTGCCTGGGGTTTGGGGTACATTATTTAGTACAATTTGTATATCAACATTTTCCCTATTTGGGATATCAATATTCAATTCTCTCTGCTCTACTAATTCTTCTTCTCTGTTAATGATTGGTATTTGTAAGTTCTTAGGGGCTTGTGCCTCCCCATTTTCCAGTGTAGTGAGAGCATAAGTATTTTCAAGAATTATGTGTTTGGGTGAGGATTTTTCATAAACGGGGGGCATTTGATTCTTGTCCCCTGAGTTCGACAAAGTGAAGCCCCCCTATCTTTATAAAAGTTAACCTCAACATTCATCCTATTAAGACTATTGTTGGATTCCAACCTTATTGCTGGACTGATGTTTCTGTAATCATTAACATCTTTTATGTAGTCATCCAGGATAATGGGATTAATAATAATTGAGTTAGAGTTAAAGCATAAATGTAAGGGAGGAATATACTTCTGATGTATATTCAATTTGACAACAATGATCTTATCGGTTTGATTGTGTTTGGTTTCAACAACTCTAATGAAGTTACCAATTTTGTTACCAATTAGACAGATAGAGTCTAAGCTAGATAATTCTAATGGTAAGTTTCTAAGAATTATAACTTTTTCTACCTCAAAATCTCCCAAATTGATTGGATTGAAAAGAGTAGTCCAATTGGACACAAAAAAGGTTTCTTGCTTGTATTTAAGCACATTCCCTCTCATAATGTTGCTTTTAAGATCGGGACTTTTGCAATCTATAAAAAGAAAATTATCAGTAAGGATAGTGATACTTACCTCAATGGGAAGTATTGCTTTCAGACCATCTACAATGTCAAGAATGTTCATTCCAGCTCCTTTCCAGCGACATATAACACCTGTATCCTCATAATACTTCTATTTTTGCAATATATACTTATCATCTAAATTGATTGTATTAGATTTCAGACCAGGGATACCTTTATATTTAGTATGAACATAGTTATATTTGATGTTATGTCTATGTGGAGGTGTATATACTGGATTGGATACCCTCTTTTGATAATCTGATATAACATAGTTTGACTTACCTGCTGATGAGTGCGGCATTTGTGATTGGTGCTTACCATCCTGTCTACGATGTGGGGGAGAGTATGTCGTGGATACCATATTTTTGGTTTTGGTATCTAGATTCATGTCACATTCCCCATTATTATGCAGATAAATTTTTTATTTTGACAGGCTTTCTTTCTTCCATATTTTGGAAACCCCGGGTTGAGGCTCTAAGGTTTTGCCAAGGAAAGGGGGGATACATTTAGCATTGAACTGTGTTTTAACTGTAATCCGATGTGCCCTATCCCTAGAATTTCCCTTCCCTTTCAAAACCCTAGTGTGCTTATGAGGGGGTGAATGTGTGCCCATTCTAGGAGAGTATCTCTCCTCACTTAATGATTCAAAGGGATTTCTCAAAGAGATAGCATTACATTTTTTATCTGAAGGGATAGATCTTACCTTCCCCTTTCTTGTGACCAATTGCCATTCATTTTCTTGTATCTTCACAATGTCGGGAGACCCCTGTGCCACTGTGAGTCCACCTCTCCCCAATGTAGTATGGGGGTCTTCGAAGTTTTTAACTAAATTAATTCTAGACTTTAGGGCCCGCGTTCTCCTGGAATTGCAACTTTGAAATGCAGCATACTTAGTTTTGGAAAAGAAATCAATTTGATGATCCAAGATATTTACAATGAATATCTTGAGGATCACATCACTTCTCCGATCCTTCTTCTTATTGTTATCGAGAGCCAATGCATTTGAAATTTGAGCTTTTGCCACCAAACTTTCCTTTCCTTCTGCTAAACTTCTTTTTTTCTGTTTCTCTATGAATGGTTTGAGGTGATCATATAATGGTCTAGTCGTACACATATCAGGTTTTCTACAATCAATAAACTTATGACCATAGAGGAAACAATTAAAGCAGTACCCGGAGAAGTCAGTATGGCTTGTATCTGGGTTTGTAATTTTTCCAATAAGATCCTTGTCTCCTCCATCCATATTGTTATTTGCAACATTTGAGATGGTTGTCTTGCCATCTTTCCCATCTGTGCCTGTAGAAAGCCCTAACTCGAAACCCCCAAATTGCATTTTTCGCTGCTTTTTTCTTAACACTTTATCCTAAATATTTTTTAGTGAAGATAGTCTTGAAGCAATTTTGATAGTGGGTTCAGTTGTCTTCGTTGTGGTTCTCATCAAATCCTCACAGTGTTGGGATATTTTAGCAGTAATCCAAAGTCTCCTAACAAGGACTCATATGTATTGATTGCATTGTAACAAACTTCTAACAAGGTCTATCCTTTCACAAGGAACTTTTAAATTAGTACATTAGTTTATGAGCATCATTCCCACTAGGGTTTTCCCTCTAATCAAGGGTTTCCCTAGTTAAAAAAATCTGGTGTTATTGTGTATGTTTATTATCTTGTGGTTAT
This sequence comes from Chamaecyparis obtusa, assembly GCA_027943335.1. NCBI lineage: Eukaryota > Viridiplantae > Streptophyta > Pinopsida > Cupressales > Cupressaceae > Chamaecyparis > Chamaecyparis obtusa. Next base: position 20,810 of record BSBK01000706.1, read on the forward strand.
TTTTGTTATTGATTGCAAGCTTATGATTTGATAGAGTTGAATTTAAGTTAATTAATATCACAATTGATTCACCCCCCCACCCCCTCTCAATTGTGTTGGTGGACTTTGCTTTCTAACAATTGGTATCAGAGCATTAGGTCCTTTAAGGAAAAGTTTAATAGCTTAAGGAGATCCATGGCTACTACATTTTTCAGGAAAGAAAGTCTGAAGTTTGATGGAGTTAATTTTGACAATTGGAAGGAAATAATGAAGACGCACTTGCTATGCATGAGAATTGACTATTGGCTAGCTATCAAGATGAAGAAGATAGTTGTAGAAGAAGACAAACTTGATTCATGTACATATGAAGAAAAGAACCAATACATGTACAATATGCTTTCTAGAGAGGCTAGTTTATCAACTCTTTCAGATACATAATATATTGAGGTAAAAGATCTAAGACTTTCTATTGAGATTTGGACTAAATTGGAAAATCTTTTTGAAGGAGATGAAACTTTGAAGAAAGATACATTGCAAAATTATATTATTATGTTTGAAAGCACTAAGATGTAGAAAGATGAAATTGTAAGAGGTTACTTTAGTAAGATTATTGAGAGTGTTGCATGAATTAAGAGTTGTGGTGGAAGGAAATCATATAATGAAGTCATATGGAAGATAGTGAAATCTCTACCATCGACCTATGAATACAAAGCACAGATCATTGAAGAAATGATTACACCTGACTTTACAAAATAATTCCTACTTGGAAACTTACAGGCACATGAACAATGGCCAAAATAGAAGGAAGGATCACCTAGAGTAGAAATAGCTTTTAACAGACCTATGTTGACAAGAAGTGCTAGTACCAATGGAGATTATGCTAGAGATTGGGCAGCTAAGCAAGAAGAAGAAAGGAAGTTTGATGATGCAATCACACTGATTGGAAGGAGAGAACCTAAAGGTAAGAAATATTTTTCTTGTTGGACATGCAAATAATTTGGTCATTTTTCATCTAAATGTCCTAAGAGAGAAAAGAAGATCAAATATATAGAAAATATTATAAACCTAAGACTGAAAATTGTTGTTATGTTGATGAAGAAGGAGAAATTGCATTTAGATGTAAAAATTTTAGAAAGTGATGATGAAAATGAAAATGAATATGAAATAGGATTTTTTGCTATTAAAGATGAAAATTCTGATGAAGAAGAGGTAAGAGAAGAAAAATCTTTAGTTTTGTATGTAGAACAAAAAAATTCGGATTGGATTATTGATAGTAGATGTTCTCATCATATGACTGGAGATGTGGATAAATTTTTTGAGCTTGATAGATATGATGGAGGAATAGTTAGAGTTGTAAATAATGCACCATGTAAGATTAAGGGAAAAGGATCTATTACACTTGATGGAAAGACTAACACTGAAGATGTATACTTTGTTGATGGATTGAAACATAATATTTTGAGTGTTGGACAACTTATGGACAAAGGATGCAGGCTATATTTCATGGATAAGACTTGTGTTATTAAAGATAGTAATGGAAAAATGAGTGGAATAGGAATAAAGACAAAAGGTAATGTATTTCAGTTGTCTCCTACTAAAATGACATGTTAGATTGTTAAAGTGGATGGCAGTTGGCTATAGCATAAGAGATTTTGTCATATCAACTTTTATAATATTGTAAAGATCAGCTCATCTAATGTAGTTAGAGACTAAAACATATCTATAAGCATATAGTTCTGAAAAGGAGGGGCAATGACCCCCAATCTCTCTCAAATATATTCAAAAGTATCCTTCGAAAGTACCTTGGTAAAGTTGTCAAGTATCTATTCTTTTGTAGACACATACTCAATTTTCACCTCGTTCTCCAAAAAAATCTCTCTCAATAAGTGATCTAGATTGAAATGTGTTTTTCCTTGAATGCAACACAAGATTCTTTGAAATATTTATTGCTCTAGTGTTTTCACAAATGATAGAAAGAGGCTCATTAAATAGTATTCAAATATCCTTTAATGTTTGTTCCATCTATAATAATTGTGTACAACAAGATGTAGAATAATGTATTCATCTTCTATTGTAGATAGAGATACTAATTCATATTTCTTCCTTGACTAAGAAACCAATCAGGGTCAAATAAAAAATGCACCGCCAGTTGTACTTTTCCTATCATCCATACAACCAACCCAATCTGCATCAGTATAAGTAATCAAAGTAAATTCAAATTTCTTGGGATACCATAATCCATAGTCTTTAGTGTATTTCAAGTATTTGAAAATTCTTTTCACTATAGAATTATATATTTCTCTAAGATATTATTAGAATATAGCAACAAGACAAATGTATGCATGATATTCAGTCTAGTAGTAGTCAAATATAATAATCCTCCAATCATTGATTTTTATCTTCTCTCATAAATCTTAGGTAATTCAACATCCTTACTCAATTTATAACCAATATCCATAGGAGTACATACCGGTTTAGCATTTTCTAAACTTCATGAATAGTTCCTTAACATACTTTGATTGTGAAATAAAGATACCTTTGTCTTTTTTATTAACTTGTAGACCAAGAAAGAAATTTATTTTCCCAATCATAGACATTTCAAATTCCTCTTACATCTCATCGGAAAATTTTTTTGCAAATACCATCATTTCCTCCAAATTTATTATATCATCCACATAAACAACTACAATCAAAATTTCATCTCCTTCAACTTTAAATTAAATATTACTATTAGCAAAAAAAATTTCTATTGCATATCATAAGTCATAAAGAAGGATACATCAAAGTTTATGGAATATTACAAAAAGGGTTGGAATGATATCTTCAGCCAAAGCAAAAAAGGCTCAAGAACATCACAACCATACAGCCCAAATTTTACCTTGTATCCATTGTAAAATGTATCAAAATAAAGAAACTATACTTGAGGGATAACTAGATCAATCAGAATAAACTTCATGGTCTGCATCTGACTCATTGGAGTAAGGGGATACAACATTGTATCCTATGATCTCATTAGCAATATTTTTTTGAAATCCTTGCTTCAATAAATACTTATCTAGTGTTGCACACCAAGCTCTGGGAGATTTCTTCAATCCATATAGTACCTTTATAAATTTTCAAACCTTATCTAGCATGTTTGATAGTTTGAATCCTTTTAGTTGCTCCATGTATACTTCTTGTTTCAAATCTCCATTTAGTGACGTAGATTTTACATCCATATGATAAACCTTGAAGTCTTTATGTTATGTAAAAGATACAAACATCATAATTTCCTCCACTCTTTCCACATGAGCATAAGTCTCCTCAAAACCTATTCCTTCCACTTGTGAGTATCCCTTACACACAAGTCTATCCTTATTTCTTATTATGTGTCTATCTTCATCTAAGTTATTTTGGAATACTCATTTAGTTCCTATCACTTTCTTTTATGTTGGCCTTGGGAGATTCTTCTCAATTTTCTCCACTACTTCTTTCATAGTTGTCACCCAATGTTGATCCTTGCAAGGTTCTTTCATAATCTTCAATTCAATTTTAGATATTAAGAATAAGTTTACTTTTTCTTCAACAACATTACTTCTTATGATAGTGTATGTGTTCTTGTCTCCAATGATTTGTTTCTTTGAATGATTCTTCTATACATAATTAGGAGTTGTAGGAGAATTTACTAGAGCATCTTCTTTCTCATTTTTTGATTCTATTTCTTTAATATTATTTTCTTCATCTTTTTTAGTTGATTATTTGATTCATATCCAACTTCTACTTATGGAGTCTTCAAAATGTATCCATCAACCTTCACATTTGTGTTTTCAACTATCCTTCTCACTCCCTTGTTGTAACATCTTTAAGATTTTATTTTAGTGGAGTAGCCAATAAATATACCTTCATTGGATTTTGTGTCAAACTTTCCCATATTTTCTTCATCTCTTCTTATACAACACTTACTGCCAAATACTTTGAAATATTTCACAGAAGGAATCCTTCCATATCATAGCTCATAAGATGTCTTTATGAAGTTTCTTCTAATTTCCACCCTATTCAGTGTGTACATTGTAGTATTTATTACCTCTCTAATAGATTTCCAGTAGATTTTAATCATTCATCATTGTTCTATTAGCTTCTTGAATTGTTGTGATCTTTTTCTCAACCAAACCATTTTGTTGTGGTTTTCTATGAGCAAAAAAGTGTCTCTTTATCCCATGATTCTCACAAAACGTATTAAACTTGTCAGAAGTAAATTATCCTCATTTATTAGATATTAACCATTTGATTCTTTTGTCTATCTCATTTGCACCATAGCTTTGAATATCATAAAATTTTATAGAGCTTTTGATTTTTGTTTTAAGAAGGTAACCCAAGTCATTCTACAATAATCATCAATTAAAAGCATGAAATACATATCACCTTGTTGACTTTTTATTTTGGTTAGACCAAAAAGATCGGTGTGCACTAATTCCAATAGCTCTATAGAAGATTGTTCTTTAACTTTAAAATTCATACTTTTTTTTTTTCCAACTTGACACTCTCTGCGTATAACATTAGCAATATTTTTAAGCTTTGGTATATCCCTCACACCTTGAACTGAACTAATCTTCACCAGATTATCAAAATTAATGCAACACATTCTTTGGTTTCATAACCAAATTTCTTTGATCTAAGTCATTAAACGGTATGCATTAGTAGTCTTTAACTGATAAATGTTCTCATTTGTCTTCTTTCTAGTGGCAATCATAGTTATAAACCTTTTCCCAATGTCATAGCCACTATCTTGAAAAATAAGATTGTATCCATTTCTACACATTTGACTAATGCTCAAAAGGTTATGTCTTAAGCACTTAACATAATAAACATTGTCAGTGTTATGTTTGACATCAAAATTGATTGAGCCTATTCCAACTATCTTAGCACTTTGATCATATCTAAACCTAAAAATACCTCCATCATATTTATAAAGCTTTAAAAACTTACTCTTGTCACCATTCATATAATTTGAACATCTACTATCAATTATATAGTCATCCTTATCCTTTATAGCATGAAAAAAAGACATCATGGTGTCTTCTTCTTTATCATAATCTTCCAAAGATTTTCCTTTCACAATTTTACTAGGTCTTGTAGAACAAGGTTCTTCCTTTACGACCAAAAACAAGCATTCATCATCTTCTTCACAATCAAATTTATCATTAAAAATACTAGAATCTTTTTGACCAAATAAGTCTTCTTGTTTACCTTTCCTTTATTTTCCTAATTCTTATGATTCATAACTTTGTTAAGACATCTAGAAGCATAATGACCTATCTTACCACAACTAAAAATTTAAAGGGGAGCTTACCTTTATATTTTTTGGTTCCCTTTTTCATCTTACTTTCAAATTTCACCACAGTCTCATCAAATTCTTCTTCATCAAATTTCTTAGCCTTCACTGATTTATTAGATTTAAATGTAGTCTATATCTTTGTACTATTAGTACCAAATTTTCTCATCTCAAAAGCAAGGAGCCATACATATGTTCTCTGGTATAGTTTTCCAAATTTTGTGATTCTTATATAATAGAGTCCTTATAACTATAAGGTTTATTAAGGGTTCTAAGTACATTTTTCACAACTTCATCCTCTCTCAATTTGAATTCAAGACCTCTGATCTCATTTACAGCATCATTTATCTTCTATAAATATCTTTCATATTTTCATCCTCTTCAATTTGCAATCATTCAAACTTATCTCTTTAATTTTGCAACTTATCATGTTTGACATTTTCATCACCTTTATAAGTATTCTCTAACTTATTCCAAACACCATGGATAATTCCTATAGACATGACTTTGGTTAACTTAGATTTAGAGAGACTACTAAAAATACCATACATTACCTTGACACTGTCTTCAAAAGCCTTGATCTTATCAAGAGTATTCAAACTAGTATGTGATTTAACATAAATAGCCTTCCAAACCTCATAGCCAAGAGAAATCAAATACCCTTGTATCTGTATCTTTCAATAAGCTTAGATAAATCCATAAAACATGGGAATCATTAATTTTTGTGTCATCTTGGATCTCCTCAAGTGGTTAAGATCTACTCCAAGGAACCAAATATTTGATAGCAATTTTTAAATGCACACGATAATTGAGATCGGGGGAGGGTGAATCAATTATCTATAAAACTTATAAATAATCTCTTGAATCAGATCCACAAAAACTTATCTTAATCATTAATCATAGAATAATTTAAATATGAAAGGAACATGTGAAAATCAAGAACTAAAACACCCCATACACAATAAAACACCAAATTTATGTGGAAAAACTTATTAAGGGAAAAACCGCAGAGAAAGATTAATTCTCAATTATATAAACACCTATTAGGGTGTCACCGATTAAGGTGATTTTTACAAATAATGTTCATTGCAAAAGTATCACTTCCTAAAATAAATCTCACTACAAGAGGGCTCACTTTGAAGATGAAAAAGAACAAAAGAGAAAAGATCCACCACTAGTCTACCTTTCCAACTTGAAAAAAAAAAGATTGTAGATACCTTATGCTCACTAATTCTTGTATCTAACATGTGAAAGTCCAAAATGCATATCACAACATTTCACACCAACTCATATCCACATATATAGGGAGATAGATTCCCTTTCACAAATCCTCATCGTATTTACACACTTTCCCTCAATAATTTATGCTTAATTTATACCATCCTCATACTTGAAAAATCTCCCAAGGTTGGCTAAGCATCTCAACTAAACATAATTAAAATTAGATAGGCACTTAGGCATTCCCATGGTGAAAAGGAATGAAAAGTGGACCACATGACATCTTAACTAGGACCAAAATATGCAACATACACATCACTCTTTGATTTACATTCACCATAGATTTTTATGTGAAAGTGTAAACACCCAAGGCTGGCCAAACCTAGAGTAAACACCATTGAACTATGAACACATGAAACATCTAAAACACTAAAACTTACACCAACAAATCCAAACCAAGATAAGAATTAGAAGCACAATTTCAGATCTATAACACTAAAAATCAATGAGTGGAGAAATATGAAGGATGGATTTCTCATATGAAACTTTGTCAAATGTTGTCACACACTAGTGAACACCATTCATTTGAAATATAATCTAAATCACAAGACCTAAATCCAATATCTCTAAACACTAGTTGACAACATATCCAAACTACGTGAACAAATTTTCAATATAGAAGAAATATAGAGCATATCTCTCAACATCATCACACATAAAACTCAAGAAAATCTACAACACCCAATCAATAATTATGACAAAAGCATGTTGACATCAATGAAAATATCAATACCTCATCCAAATTGTCATTCTACTCAAACCTGCAACAATTTTTAATTTTATAAAAAAGAAAAAGAACAAGAAATGTTTAGCATATTTCCAAAGTTGGTTTATTTCTTGCCATTTTCATGACATTGTACGTGTAGGTGCAAGGCAGTGTGTTGGGTTTCCAATTCCAAAATAAAAATAAAAAAATGTAGTTTTTTATATAGTCTTAAATTGTAAGCACCTAACTTGTGTTCAATTTTAGGACCATTTTGTGCCTGCTTTAGTGCATTTTCTATTGTAGGACCTTATATGGAACTTAAAAGATACTTAAATTAAAATGTGGTTCCTCCCCTCCTATCAATATTGCTTTAAATTGGGGTTGGACCTTATTTCTAGGTATGTTTTCCCCATTTTCCATTCAATCCCATAATTCATTTCCTCACCTAGGACCTATTCATTTATTTTCAAGATTTTTGACTTTCCCCGACCCTGAGATGAGTTGTCCTTTATTTTCTCAAACTTTCCTTTTATTTGTGGCTCCCAAATCAAATCTAGGACCTTTCTCCTAGGTACAAATCACCATTGGAAATGTGTCCCTAGGAGATTAGGCCCAAATTTGGCCCAGAGTCCAATGCCAAGGTTTAGGAGGTAAATTAGGACCCATGGTCACTCTACTCATGTTTAACTCCTTGAAATGATGCAAAATATATATAAACCCCCTATCTCACCTCATTTCAAATCATGAATCTACTAGCAAGTGTCCATTATTTTCAAGTAATCAAGCATTCAAGAGCCATAAAGTTCAAGCATCCAAGTCTTTGTTCATCTCAAACAATCAAGGTGTCTTCTTCTATAGATCTAGCTTCTTTCCCCATTGGAGGCAAAGCAAAAGAGTTTTCTATCAAGGAAGGAGATCCTCATTCATAATTCAATTATTCTCTTCTCTTCAATCATACATTGTGGTGAAGGAAAATATCTATATCTCATAAGGTTTTATCTTTTCATGATTTTTTTTTGGTTTTTATGTTAAGTCAAAGCTATTACATCAACATATTTGACCAAATTTTAATAAGTATTAGCATTTACAAGGTATGATATGCTTCATTATTTGGATCTATCCTATGCTACATGAAAACGCACTTTTTCCTTTACTTCATTTTAAGGTTGATTCCTCAACATGGGTTTGACTAAGGCAAACCCCCATTTTAACCCTTTTTTCCCTATTTGTCTATGTATAGGAACATGTTACAGAGTCGTTAGAACTTTTCCAAGTAGTACAGGAATAATTGTGGATATCATGAAAAAATCATTCGAAAGTGCCAGGTATAGGTCGACTGCCCAATGTGTCCCTAGGTACAGATTGACTAGTTGCTTTGTTCCTACTATTTTTCACTAAAATTTTTGGTGCATGTCAATTTTACCTTTTGATCCCCATTTTTGTCAATTTCATCTTGATATTAGTTTTTATTAGTATGTTTTAATCAAGTTTTCAATGTCCTTTCTATTATATCTCTTACATCTTTTAATCATTCTTCACTTTATCATTTACACATTTAAGGAAGAACATATTTGATTTCCACTAAGATCTTGAGTCAAACCTTGAGCCTAGTGGGGATACTCTTTCTTCCCAATGTACAAATTGTGAAGTGGGGAGTAATTTATGTCATAGAATTGCTTTCCTATTGTACATTTTGGTGAGCCTGACTTATAACATTTTCATTCTGATTCTGGTCTTAGATTTCATCATCCTAACTATGGAATGCACTAAGTCATATTGGTGTGTGATCACTTATGTTGTTAAATTTCTTCTTACTTATCTTTATCAAATGCATGGAGTGAATAATTTCTTGCATTTAATTATGTTTTTATTCCTTCATGGTTTTCTTACATATATCATTATGAGGTTAACAAAAATTTTCTTCCTTATAAGACACATTTTAACACCTTTATCAATATTTCATGTGTCTTGCTTCTTCAAATTTTAACAAAATTCATGGAGTATATAGATAACATAAGGGTCTTTTTGAATGAACTTAAAGATAATATAATTCCTCCCAATTCTACTCCTATTGTGCCTAATCTTGGTGATACAAATCTAGCTCCTAATGATCCCATTGTTGTGAGGCCTAGATCATGTCTTCCTCAAACCACTCTAATGGATAGTCTCAAAGAATCTAGTTCCTTTGATGATACTATAAAATTCTACATTTATTATGACATTATCCATAACCCGGATGTTATATATTTTATAGATGATTTTTCTTCAAGTAGATAAGATAATTTGGATAATCCTTATTATTATTCAAAAACTAAGGATGATAAGAATAGTGATGAAGCACCTAATAAAGAGAACATTCCTCCTCCTATTCCCTCTTATACCACACACTTTAAAAAACCTCAAGATGAATCTCCCTCACCTTGTACACTTAATACCAATTACAACACAAGATACAATATTGCTATTCAATAAGGATATAATAGCTTATGACTTAGTGTTAATTAACAAGGTATTAAAGTCCCTATTGATCCTCCTTCACAGAAAAATTTATGTGTTCTAGGTTTCACTCCTAAAGGTACCACTTTACCTTCCTCATCTCAACCAAAACCTCTACTTGATATTATGTTGTCAAAGCCATATGATGTTCCATAACCTTTTTATGATCATTTAGCTTTAGCCAAGAGAATCTTTTGGAGAATCAAATATGACTCTAGAATCCTACTCCCTTATAGACATTTGACAAGAAAAAAAAGTCTTATTAACGGTGCATTTTTTTTGTTTCTTTCATCATAGTAATAAGCATTCTCTTGCCGATTGTGTGGAATTTAGACAATTTTTGCAAGATTTGTCGATAGATCTCTTCTTCATATAACAACATATATTTTATGTTTCCTTGATATTAAAAATATACCTTATAAATCCAATTCCCTATTATGTTTATCTCTATTATATAAATTTGGTAGCTTATATATGTGGTGGGGGATCTTTGCTTTTCATAATGTGTATATGGTGCATCATAATAGGTTCTATCCTTGTTTCTTTTACTTTGGGGGGCAAGGCCTTTTTATCTCATCTCTAAGGATCTATTATCTATTTAGTGTTCATATCTCTTATGCTATGATGACCTTTTGTACACAAGATTGGCGTGTTTAGGATCATTCTCCTTGAGGGGATCAATATCCTTCTTTATAATTTCTTCCTTTCTTGTACGTATATATCTTGGATTTGTTCATTATATTAGCATAATATGTCACCCTTTGTTGACTTCCTATGGATTTGTATTATTTTACAATAATACATTCCTTCTGAGTATGATATTCTTTTACAAACCTCCAATCTTAAATGGATGTGCTTCTTGAAATAATCTTCCAGGTGGAGGGTCTTGGATATCTCTTCTATGCATCACAATCCTCCTGTCTTATTTATTTGTTTTTTTCATATGATATCTTTCTTGCATAAATATGTTTTCATTATACTAGGATATTCTCTTTAAGACTTTCATTCTACTATCAATAGGGTTGCATAGTATGTATCATATTTTCCTTGTCTCTACTCTTGGGGGGCAAGGTTTCATGTCTCAATATTCTTTTTTCTTCTCTAAGTATCCACTTTCCTTATTACAATGGTATTTTCTTATCATGTGACATTCTTTTCTTACAAGGAATTGTTTTGTTTTGATTTAGGATTCTCTCTTTCACAAGAGGTGTGAATCCTAGATCACAACCTCTTTCTTATTTGAAAAATAATGTTTATCATACATGAATTCCCTTACTTTGGGGTTTTAAAGTGTGTTATACTTCACCAAGAATCCCTTTTTTACCTAGCAATAGGGGGATAAAAGGATGAATTCTTGTTCTCTTTCCCTTTTTGTCTTGAAGGTGTATCTTTGTGTTAGAAGAACTGAGAGGGGGGGTGAATCAGTTATCTAGTGTCCCAAAACAAAATGTATAATTCAAAACAACTTCTCCACTTTCTGCTCCTCGGTAAACAATAACTACTTTCATTATCTGTGCTTTTACTGATTACCAGTCAAATACTATAACAGTTACCGATCAAATCTGACATGTAACATGTAAAGAATGATAACAAACAAATATCACAATCAACACATAACACAAGAGATTTAACATGGAAACCCTGTAAAGGGAAAAACCACATGGGACCGACAACCCAAAATTGTTCACTCTTCTGAAGTGAGGTTGGTTAAGACCCAACCCTGTTAAAGGTTTACAAACACACTGTTAGGTGTGACCTTGTTAGAGGATTTTAGACTAAAATTTATCATCCAACCAGCATTCACTATGGGGTTGACAAGATAACAATGTTCATTCTATGAATGATACATCATAAGACTTTCAGAGTCCACTCGATTAAGAGATTTTGACTGTATACAATGGTTAAATATGTAATAGTAAATGACCTGCCTTAATACAACTTCAATTGTAGATGACATATCAATATTCAGTCCATACAAATCCTTCTGATCAATATTTCACTTCAGATTCAATACTGTATCAACTTAGTGTCCATCGGTAATTGCTCTCTGTAGCTCAGTAATTGTTCTGCAGCTCGGTTCTTACTTAACTAGTATGATCAGAATGCATGAAAACCTTATTCATGCAATATTCCTGTAGTTTCTTCTTCTTTCGGCATCCTTTCATAAAGAAATTTTGTTCTCTTATATAGATGGATAAATTATTTTCTTTTGCACCATCAGATTTTGCCGCTTAACCACATTCATAGATTTTGTCGCTTCAAACTTTCTCAGCACTTGTGTCAATAATACGTTTGATTCTCATCCTTTAGATCTTTCCTAAATTTTGTCAGCCATCGATCTGTGTAAAAAACATTATCTGTTACCTCGATGTTATACTCTTGCCAACTCATCAATCTTATCAGCTAAACTAATCATTTAATTCATTCTGTTCTACTCGGTTAACAAAGAAATGTGTCGGTGAACACTGCTCGATTAATACTATGATCGGTATACACTACACTCTGTTGGTGTATACTAGAAATGCTTCATTTACTGACAACACTACTTTATGTCTTTCAGCTCTATACTTCATCATAGATGAATGCAACATAATAAAGTCAATATCATCAAGTCATAGACTTGTCAACAAGTTACTCAATATATTCTATCCTTATCTGTCATGTACATCTTTCCTCATGTAGATTTCTCTATTCTTCATCTTTTTCACCTTTCTTCAGATGTCTCAATATAGTAACTTACAAGATAAGTGTTGTCAAACTAGTTGACATCAATGACAACATAATACTGATTTAATCATATTACATATCTAATCAACAACTCCTTAGTGATCTTGCAATCACAGATTCTTCAATTAGATTCCAAATCAGTTGTAGTTCAACAATCTCTCCCTTTGGCGTTGATGGCAACTCAAGTAATATGAAATGTACCATACACATACCAAACATATATTCTACAAATTTGTGAACAAAATGTTGTAAGTCGAATAGACTTAATATGTTTAATCACTACATTACTAAACCAACATTAAATAATATAGCTTTACCATTCTGTAGTTGTGTTCTTTTTAGTTCTCCTGTTCATGCTTATGTTCTTTGTAACTGATCTTCAATACTCTGTCTCATTCAGATTATCTCTCCCTTAGATAATTGTCATCAGTGCTTGTTCCTTTTCATAGCTTGTTCCTTTTCATATTATTTATCTCTCCCTTTGATAGTAATGCAAAAGAAACAAATAAACAAACAATTTTGTCTTCCTCTGTATCTCTGAATACTGATATTCCAATCGGTTCAAGTTCTCAAACTTAATCACAACCTTGAACATGATTCAAAGTGTGAACTATGCTGCATCAACATGAATGATCTTCTAATATAAGTAGGCTGATGCAACAACCAGATCACATTAGTGACCGATAGATAGGGGACAGACCCCAAATCTAGTCCTCAAGTATTCAAATGTGTCCTTTGGTAGAGGCTTTGTAAAAATATCTGCAAGTTGTTCTTTAGATGTGACAAATTATAACTTCACTTGCTTCTCTTGCACTTGTTCTCTTAAGTAATGATACTTAATAGATATATGCTTTGTCTTAGAGTGCATCACAGGTTTCTTTGAAATATTAATAGCACTAGTGTTGTCACAAGATATAATCATCGGGTCAGTGATTACCTCATTCATTCCTTCCAACACTTGTTTGATATATGCAATGTTTGAACAGTTAGTAGCAGCAGCAACATATTTTGCTTCAACTATAGACTGAGAAATACAAGCCTACTTTTTACTTCTTCAGGTTACAAGTCTTTCACCAAAGAAAAATGCTCCTCCGGTGGTGCTTTTTCTATCATCCACATTTCCAGCCCAATCAGCACCGGTGTAAACTTTTAGTTCAAACTTCCCTTCCTTAGGATACCATAATCCATAATTCTCTATTTTCTTCAGGTATCTTAAGATCCTTTTTGTAGCTATCATGTGTGATTCTCTAGGATTAGCAGAAAATCTTGCAACAATACCCACAGCATGTGCTATATCTGGTCTATTGTGAGCTACATACATTAATTTACCAATCATGGATTGGTAAAGTGTCTGATTTACCTCTGTAGTTTCATCCTCCTTTGTCAATTTGCATCCAGTAGCCATCAGTGTTCCCACAGGTTTAGCATCTTCCATGCCAAATGTCTTCAGTACTTCTTGTATGCATTTAGATTGTGCGATGAATATTCCATCACTCTGTTCAATCACTTGTAGTCCAAGAAAGAACTTAATCTCTCCGAACATAGACATTTTGAATTCCTTTTGCATTTCATCAGTAAATGCCTTGCAGACAAGATCTAAGCCTCCAAAAATAATGTCATCAACAAATATTTCAGCAATGATAATAGTATCATCAGTATCACCTTTCACATATAGATTGTTGTTTTCACTTGTTCTAATAAATCCAATACTTAACAAGTAAGTATGTAGTCTTTCATACCATGCTCTCAGTGCTTGCTTCAAACCATATAAAGCTTTATGTAATATACATACCATGTCTTTATTGTCAGGATCAACAAATCCTTCAAGTTGTTCAATGTAGACCTCTTCACATCCATTTGATAGACTTTGAATTTCTTGTGTGCAGCATATGCAAGTAGCATTCTAACTCCTTCTAATCTAGCAACATGTGCAAATGTTTCACCATAGTCAATGCCTTCTTCCTATGCATATCCCTTGCATACCAATCTAGCTTTATTTCTTGTGACTTCACTATTTTCATTCAATTTATTCTTGTATATCCACTTAGTACCGATAACATTCTTATCTTTTGGTCGGGGTACTAAGGACCAGGTTTTGTTCTTCTTTGTTTTCTCTATTTCCTCCTTCATTGCATTAACTCATTCTTCATTCTCTAATGCAACTTTCACAATTTTAGGTTCAAATTCACAAATTAGCATGTACCTTGTCTTGTTTTGCTTCTAGTCTGCATTCCAGCATGTCTATCTCCAATTATTTGTGTCTCAGGATGATGTCTTCTGACAAAACTAGCCAGAACTTGATTTCTCCTTTCTTGTTCATCCTGTTCAAGGTCATTTCCTTGCTCGGTAGCTCCATCTTGTTCCTTGATTTGTGTTGCTTGTTGTCCTGCATTGTTTCCATGCTGATCAGTTGTTATAGTTTGTGGTGTCGGTAGATACTCTGGATGTTTAATGTAAGTGAATCTACCATTGTCTTCTAGTTCCTTTGTACTTTCCTTTATGTACTTGTCATCAAACTCATCAACACAAACATTAGTACTTTCAACCATCTTATTTGTAACCTTATTCAAACATTTATATGCTTTACTTATAGTGGAATATCCCAGAAATATCCCTTCATCTCCTTTAGAATCAAATTTTCCATTTCTCTCATCTTTCAAAATAAAGCATTTACTTCCAAAAATTCTAAAATAACTTACAGTAAGTTTGTGTCTAAACCATAGTTCATAAGGTGTTCGGTTGGAGTCCTTCTTCAGTTGTACTCGGTTAAGAACATACATAGTTGTACTAACAGCTTCCCTCCAATATGTTTAAGCAACATTCTTCTATATCATTAATGTTTTAGCATAGTCAATTATAGACCTGTTCCTCCTTTCAGCAATGCCATTTTGCTGAGGTGTCCTCGGTGCAGATACCTGTCTTTTGATTCCACGCTCATTACAAAAATTAGTAAATTCATCAAAGATAAATTCACCTCCTTTATTAGATATTAAGCATTTTATTTCCTTTTCGGTTTCTTTCTCTACCTTAGCTTTATACCACTTAATCATTTTGAAAGCTTCAAATTTCTCTTTCAAGAACATAACAGTCATTAGTCTAGTATAGTCATCAACAAAAAGAATAAAATATCTATCACCAAAACAACTCCGAGTTCTCATAGGACCATATAGATTGGTATGAACCAACTCAAGTATCTTCTTTGTTGAATAGTCTTTGCTTTTAAAACTAGACTTAGTCATCTTACCTTTCTGACATTCATGGCACATGGCATGATTAGGTTTTGTCAAGTTAGGCAATCCTCTAACTCTTTTATTTCTACTAATCTTCATAATGTTGTCAAAGTTCACATGGCATAACCTTATGTGCCACAACCAAGCATCTTCATCCTTTATTAACAAACAAGAAAACTAATCCATATCAAGATAGAATAGATTACCTCTAGATTGTGTACCAGTTCCAACAAGTCTTCCTCCATCATCATAGATCTTCACCTTTTTGCTCTCAAAAGTCAGTCAGTGGCCTAAATTGTTCAACTGAGCCACACTTAACAGATTATAGTTCAGTCCATCTACCCAGTATGCATTTTCACATTGTAATCTATCATTGATCATCAGTGAGCCTTTACCTCTTACCATAAAAGGTGCATCATTTCCCATTCTCACAGATCCTCCATTATATTCAACAAGATGATCAAACTTCTCTACATCACCGGTCATATGATGTGTATAACCACTGTCTATGATCCATGTATCATTTCTGCTTACTTTAGAGATTAGTGTTGTCTCTTCATGTTTCTCTTCTTCCTCTGAGTCATCTTTCATGGAAACAAATACAACTTCTATGTCATCTTCAAAATCAAATTCAGTTTCAATATCTTCAGCTATGTAACATACCTTTTTACCTTTTTTGTCTCGGTTGTCTCTGTTGTTGTGTCAGTAGCCTCTGTTGACTCTTCTCCCATAGCTTCCTTCAGATCGGTCTTTGGATCTATCATCATCTTTCTTATGAGGGCATCTAGTAGTGATGTGACTGACTTCTTTACAATTAAAGCACACCAAAGGTAGCTTACCTCTATACCTTCCTTTTCCTTTAGGTAATCTTCTGGCCATAAGTGCTTCAAGCTCATCACGTTCATCATTGGTATTGTCATCACTATCACAATTCTTACTATTCCTGCTAGACTTTCCAATCTTCAAAGAAGACATGAAAGTGGATTCAATAGAAGGAGCAACACTATTATCAAAATTGTTTAATTCATAGGTTGTAAGTTTACCAATCAAAGTGTCAAGAGTAAGGTTGGATGTCGCTCTTGTTTCATGAATTGCAGAAATCCTGATTGCATAAACTGGTAGCAAAGTTCTGAGAATCTTTCTTATCACTGTTTCATCATCAATTACTCCATCAGATGCTCTAATAGCATGTACCACCTCTTTGAGTCTATTTGAATCTTGGACAATGTTCTCACCTTCTTTCATTCTCATATCATCAAATCTACCTCTCAGACTTTTAGCTCGGGCTCTTTTGACATTCAAATCTCCACTGTATATTTGTGTTAATTTATCCTACATTGCTTTGGCAGTCGTGCATGTCTTAGTATCTTCAAATTCAACATCGGTACAGGCAGAAACAAGTTCCATCATAGTAACATTGTGTTCATGCTTTTCCTTCAGTTGATCAAGAGTTAAGGGACCAGTGGGCGGTTGTATGTAGTCATTCTCCATCAGATCTAGTGCAGAGTTCCCAATTCTAGATATGTGTAGCTTCATTCTGCTTTGCCATACTACGAATTTCTCTTTGTTCAGTTTTGGTACTTCCCTCTTATACATCTTGAGACCTTTATGCTTAAGTCCTTAAAAATTCATTCTAAGCAATCAGTGCTCTGATACCAATTATTATAACAACTGAGAGGGGGGGGTGAATCATTTATCTAGTGTCCCAAAACAAAATGTATAATTCAAAACAACTTCTCCAATTTCTGCTCCTCGATAAACAATAACTACTTTCACTATCTGTGCTTTTACCGATTACTAGTCAAATACTATAATAGTTACTGATCAAATCTAACATGTAACATGTATAGAATGATAACAAATAAATATCACAATCAACACATAACACAAGAGATTTAACATGGAAACCCTGTAAAGGGAAAAACCACATGGGACCGACAACCCAAAATTGTTCACTCTTCTGAAGTGAGGTCGGTTAAGACCCAACCTTGTTAAAGGTTTACAAACACACTGTCAAGTGTGACCTTGTTAGAGGATTTTAGACTAGAAGTTATCATCCAACCAGCATTCACTATGGGGTTGACAAGATAACAATGTTCATTCTATGAATGATACATCATAAGACTTTCAGAGTCCACTTGGTTAAGAGATTTTGACTGTATACAATGGTTAAATATGTAACAGTAAATGACCTACCTTAATACAATTTCAATTGTAGATTACATATCAATATTCAGTCCATACAAATCCTTCTGATCAATATTTCACTTCAGATTCAATACAGTATCAACTTACTGTTCGTCGATAATTGCTCTTTGTAGCTCAGTAATTGTTCTGCAGCTTGATTCTTACTTAACCAGTATGATCAGAATGCATGAAAACCTTGTTCACATGATATTCCTGTAGTTTCTTCTTCTTTCGGCATCCTTTCATAAAGAAATTTTGTTCTCTTATATAAACGGATAAATCATTTTCTTCTCCACCATCAGATTTTGCCACTTAACCACATTCATAGATTTTGTCGCTTCAAACTTTCTCGGCACTTGTGTCAATAATACATTTGATTCTCATCCTTTAGATCTTTCATGAATTTTGTCAGTCGTTGATATGTGTAACAAACATTATCTGTTACCTTGATGTTATACTCTTGCCAGCTCATCAATCTTATCGGCTAAACTAATCATTTAATTCATTTTGTTCTGCTCGGTTAACAAAGAAATGCGTCGGTGAACACTGCTCGGTTAATACTACATTAGTATACACTACACTCCATCGGTGTATACTAGAAATGCTTCATTTACCGACAACACTGCTATGTGTCTTTCAGCTCTATACTTCATCATAGATGAATGCAACATAATAAAGTCAATATCATCAAGTCATAGACTCGTCAACAAGTTAATCATTGTATTCCTTATCCTCATATGTCATGTACATCTTTCCTCATGTAGATTTCTCTGTTCTTCATATTTTTCACCTTTCTTCAGATGTCTCGGTATAGTAACTTACAAGATAAGTGTTGTCAAACTAGTTGACATCAATGACAACATAATACTGATTTAGTCATATTACATATCTAATCAACAACTCCTCAGTGATCTTGCAATCACAGATTCTTTAATCAGATTCCAAATCAGTTGCAGTTCAACACTTTGTTCAAGAACTCCTCTTGAAGGTAGACGTCTTGTAACCAAGATCTATTACTTTCAAGGATATCTTCCCATAAGTGGACTATCCTTTCAAAATTATCTATTATTCTTATCTAACAAGATTTCTTGCTCTATTCTAAGACTATGGCATACATTATTGTTGCAAAGATATCTTATTTTTTATGGAAGTAGGGATCCTTGTTCTCTTTCCTTATGATTCCACCTATGTTTACATCAAAAAGAAGGGGGAATACATGCATCTTCCCTTGTATTGTATGTGGTTCTTTTTATTTGATCCCTAAGGAGACAAATCTTTCCTTAGGACTGATCGCCTTTTTTATCCCTGAGGAGAAAAATATTTCCTTAGGACTGATCAGTTTTTATTTTTGATCCCTAAGGAGAAATTTTTTTCTTTAGGACTAACTGCCTTTTGTTTTTTTATCCCTGAGGAGACAAGGCTTTCCTTAGGACTGATCACCTTTTGTTTATTTGATCCCTAAGGAGACAAGGCTTTCATTAGGACTGATCACCCTTTTTGATCCCTAAGGAGACAAAGCTTTCCTTAGGACTGATCATTTTAAAAAATCCACATAGAGAGAAGGCTTTCCATTGGACCAATCCCCTAAGCCTCCCCTGTATGCAAAACAATTTCAAAGCCACCCTTGTCCACAAAGCAAAATAAACTTTTTCAAAGCTTCCCCTGAGCACAAAATGTCAAAGCCACCCCCCTGTGCAAATTTTTCAAGGTAGAATTGACTAGCATAACACAACTTGCTATACCATCAAATCTTCCTTCCTTCTTTGGGATAAGTGGAACTAGAATAACACAACTTGCTAGCCTTTCTACTCATCCCCTCTTTCTCTTCTTCCATGGATCACCTAGCATAACACATCTTGCTATCCTATTAGATCCATGGTCTCTCTCTCTCTTTCTTCCATGCTCTCATAGTTATGTTGGTGGTTAGATCATTGAGTTTTGTCATCTTTGGCGGTTCTCTTACCCTTTTTATGTGGCCACTTATTCTCTTGAAATAGATTTTTGAATGTGATAATAGTAAATAAGACATTTTCGATTGAGGTTTATTTCACTAATTGATTTTTGGATTTTGTTGTTTTCTCTATTTTTTTTGTCTTTATGCATAGATGTTTGATTTAAGATCCTTTTATTGGGGGCTTGTGTCCTCAACCTTAGTGATGTCTTTTCCCTTTGTAATTCATCATGATCAATCCCCTTTCTCTCCTTGTCTTGTTTCTTCCTTTATCATGAGAATGATCTTGTCTCATACTCCCACTAAAGTGGGGGCTAAATGTATAGTCCTAAATTGTAAGCACCTAACTTGTTCAATTTTAGAACCATTTTGTGCCTACTTTAGTGTATTTTCTATGGTAGGACATTATATGGCACTTAAAAGATACTTAAATTCAAATATTGGTCCTCCCCTCCTCTTTATCTTTCTTTAACTCGAGGTTGGCCCTTCTTTCGAGGAATGTTTTCTCCATTTTTCATCCACTCCCATAATTCATTTCCTCACATAGGACCTATTCATTTATTTTCAAGATTTTTGACTTGCTCCAACCTCGAGATGAGTTGTCCTTTCATTTCCTGCACCTTCCTTTTCTCCCTGGCACCCAAATCAAATATGGGACCTTTCTCCCAAGTACAAATTGCCATTGGAAATTTTTCCCTGGAATAGATCAACATTGGTGATGTGTCCCTAGGAGATTGGGCCCAAATTTGGTCCAGAGTCCAATGCTAGGTTTTAGGAGGGAAATTAGGACTAGTGGTTGGACTGCTAAGGTTTACCTCCCTAAAATGATGCAAGATGTATATAAACCCCTATCTCACCCCATTTTACATCATTAATCTACTAGAAAGCATCTATTTTTGTCTAAGAATCAAGCATTCAAGAGCCATTAAGTTCAAGCATCCCAGTATTCATTCATCTCAAATAACCAAGGTGTATTCTTCTATAGATCTAGCTTCTTTCCCCATTGGAGGCCAAGCAAAGGAGCTTTCTATCAAGGAAGGAGATCCTTATTCATCATTCATGTCTTTTCTTCTCTTAAATCATACATTATGGTGAAGGACAAAATAAATATCATGAGGTTTTTTCTTTTCATGATTTTCTTTTTGGTTTTTGTGTTGAGTCAAAGCTATTGCATCAATATGTATTTGATCACATTCTAAGAATTATTAGCATTTACTAGGTATTATATGCTTTATTATTCAAATCTAGCTTCTGCTACATGACAACACACTTTTTCCTTTATTCAATTTAAAGGTTTATTCCTCAATAGGGTTTTGACTAAGGCAAACCCCCATTTCAACCTTTTTTCCCTATTTTCTATGTGCAAGAATAGGTTATAAAGCTATCAGAACTTTTATGAGCAATACAAGAACAGTTGTAGATCCCATGAAAAATTAATCCAAAAGTGCTAGGTACGGGTTGACTTCCCATTGTGTCTCTAGGTATAGATCGACAAGCCGCTCTATTCCTACCATTTTCACTAAAATTTTGGGTGTAGATCAATTTTGTCTTCTGATCCCTGTTTCTATCAGTTTTAGCTCAATATCAATTTTTATCGATATTTTTTAGTCATCTTTTTAGTGTCCTTTTTATTATATCTCTTGCATCCTTTAATCATTATTCACTTTATCATTTACACATTCAAGCAAGAAAATATTTGATTTCCATTAAGAGCTTGAGTCAAACCTTGAGCCTAGTAGGGATACTATTTCTTCCTAATGTACAAATTATAAAGTGGGGAGTAATTTATATCATATCATTGCTTCCCATTTCCTACTGTACAATTTTAAAATCAAAATTTTCAAGACTTATAATTGCATCAAAGTGCATACCCATTATATAAAGGAATGAGAATATGTTGTAAATCAAAATGCATATCCATAAAACTTAAAACAAGTACCTATTTCAAATAGGTGCAAATATAGGTTTAAGAGTACAATCTTAAATGGGTACCCATTTTTATGAAACAAGTACTAAATGAGGACCCATTAGCTCTCATTTTCTCTAATATTCTTGATGGTGTCATCAAGATCTTGACTATGATGTTCTATGAACATGTGATGTATGTTAGGTAATTAGATATATCAATGTTAAAGAAAAAAATATGAACTTGTTGTAGAGTATTTTAAGAAGCATGTAGAGAAGTTGATCTCTATCAAAGTGGCATGCAAACATATATTCTCAATGCATGAATGTGACAAAATTTATCATTGCGAGATGTATCCACATTATATGTATGGACAATAATAAGAGGGACATCATTAAGTGCCTTGCTAATGTCCATATTTTCACATTTTCCTAAGGAAACAATATTTTTGGACAATGATTAGAGATATGTATACTACCACTATTGGATGGTGGTCTGAGTAGTGAAAGGGAACTAATTGTGCTATATGTGATGTAGAATATCTTACAGAATAATAAACCCAAGGATGTCAAGGATTTGTTCATTATTTTCAAACGAATTATCCTATTTCTGTATGTCACTTGGTTTAGGAATAATTCCTTAGAGATAGGGTGATAGAAAATGCATGTGATAATGATTCGTAACTCCTTTATTCTATAATAAATATATCATGAAATCCAACATGCTAGCGAAAAATATCTTTAGAATTTAGAATACAAAATAAAACTTCAAGTAGATTAGTCAATAAGGACCAATAAAATAAATTTGCTCAAATTGAAAATTTATTTTAGTTCACATGATTAAAAAGTGCCTATGCATAAAGGTCCCTAGTGAATAATTATAAATGAAACTTTATAATTGAGTGTATTTCATAATAAATCCCCCAAAATAGCTTAATTAAACACCCTTAACATGTGAAATGTGTGGAACTATATAAAATAGTGCAATTGTATGATATTTGTTGTGTTTTTTAGGTTTTCACAATATTAAAAAAAAGTAAAAAAATATTCTAAAATTATAGTTCTTGAATGGAAACAAATAAATGAATGACACCACTATAAATTACATGAATGACAAAGAAACTTGTTTAAGAGACTTGTGGCTCTTCAAGGTTTTAAAAATGAGAACTACACAACAAACTATCTAATAAATTAAATATTATTGATGAGAATAAATTGTGTTAACATCACTTTGAAGTGCATAAAATAACTAATGACTTAGGAAGTGGACAAATGAGTGACCTTTCAGCATCTCCAAGTAGGCCCTTGGAAGACGCAAGATGTGTCTCTTGGTATTTTTCCATTTATTGCGATGTTTATCTTGCAAGAATGGGTGTCCAAGTTGTAGGGAAAGTGTTGGAGCTACAAGCACTATTTTCTTGAATTCAATGGAGGCATTTCAAGGTTCTGGTTGTGAGGAATGAAGCTCCTTCTTTGTACATCTTTATTGGTAGTCCTGGAGCTCTTGTCATTCTATACATTCAACATATAAGATATAGAATTATATGGAATAGTTAGATGTGGAGTTTGTTTGTAGGAACAAGTATAGGTGGGAGGAAAAGGGAGGTTGTACATAGGTACGTAAGTGTTGATATGTTGGAGGTGAATATAATGTAATCACATTTAGTTTTGATAATGCATGATTAACCTCTCTTTATAGTAGATTTTATCATGTAAGGATTTATCCATGTAAATCATGTGTTATGTTTTGATTTTATGTTGTTAATTTATGTCTTATTGCTGCTATCTTATGGTGATGATATTCTTTGTTTATTGTTGATATAAGCCCGTATAAGATAGTTTTATTAAGCATGATATGTGGTATGATTCTTGGCATCATAAAGAAGAAGGATCGAATCTTAGTTTTCCATTTTAAGACAACTTACTTTTTTAGATTTTTATATAAGTCTTAGATTTTCATGTTGTAGTTGTCAAAGCCTTGTATCTCATCATTTGATCGAGTAACTAGATAGAGATTAATCTTCACAATCTTTGGTATTGAACCTATTTATTTCTCAACAATCACCTCATGCGAAAATTGTACTTGCAAAAAACTTATGTTTGAATTTTTTTTTTAAATGTAAAATTCATGTCTAATTGACATAAGGATGACATAAGTAGGATTTTTGCATAATATTGTTGGATGATGGTGTGAATATTGTACACAATTTTTATAGATTCAAATAACCATATAAATTTCAATTATGAATCTTTCTAATACCCCATTAAAAAAATCTTAATTTTCTTTATACAAAACCCTATCATGCCTTATATGGATATACAGGTTTTTGGGCCTTTTGAATGTAATTGTGAGGTTTGATTGGTATCAAGATGCATCATTTAAAATATCTTAGATTAAAAAAAAAATTAAAAAGGGAAAATAATTATAGATTTAAAAGCTCTTATACCATACAATAGTTGTTGATCGACCCTAGAAGAGTCAAGGTTCACCTACAACCAAAACATCCTTCCACACAAGAGAGAAGCAATTACAATGTTATTGTATAGTTTTAAAATGTTAGCACCCATTAATTTGGAAGATCTAGGACAAATTGGGCCTTTAGTGATCTCATTGATTGTGGATGAATTTGTGCTTGATTTTCTTGCTTCTCTATTCATTTTTTCCTCCAAAATTCTAAATGCTTATCAAACGTTGCGTATTTTACCTCAAAATTATCCCTTTTAGGTATATGTTGCACTTGGGGCTATCTATACCAATATAGGTCACACTTGTAGTGACCTATACCTCTAGGGTTTAATTTGGGTGAATTTTGGGTCTCGATGTAAAGTATTTTCCTTTTTCCACCTAGTTTAGTCGACCTTCACAAATTTGAACCCCAAAATCACTATAAAAAGAGGATTCTTCCTCTAATTTTGACATATTATCTTACCTTATTCTATGCAAGTAATCTCTATAAATCTAAGTGCAAGCAATCAAGTTTAAGGTGATTTAAATAGCTTTTTGGCAAGACTTTGACTCCAAGATTTGAAGGCTTCTTTCTTCCAACCATTCAAAGGAAATATTCTATTGATGGTGTTAATTCCTCTTCCATGGCGAATTTGTGAAGGAGTTCCTAATTGAGCAAGAAGATCCACATCCAATCTTCATTCTTCTTTCTTCCTCATTCAAGCATTCATATATCCATAATCTATGATTTGGGAAAATATTGATCTATTGCATAAGTGAAGACATTCTACATTTCAACATACATTCAAGAATGTATACATCTTTGTAGATTAAGAGATTTGAATCCATCCACAAGGGTTTGATCAAGCAAGGTAATACTTACATTTATCTTGCTTTACATACTTTTCAAATTTTATTTCAAGGTTAATTCCTAAATAGGGGCTTAACCAAGGCAAACCCATTTCCCACAAAAAAATCCCCGTTTTATTGTGTGCAGGTGCAAATTTGTAGAGTTTCAAGTTCGAAAGAGAAAATCTAAAGATATAGTATTGATCACATTCCCGAGACCTCTGGATTTTGCCTTTTTGGGTATAGGTCACCTCAAGTTTGACCTATACCAGTACATGTTGAGTCTGTACACAAAAAAGTAGTGCACTTCTATGAATCCTTACATGCAAGGAAACTCAAGAATGAGCCCTAACAAATCGATCCATAGCTCTCTATGCATGGAGTTGCAAGATTATGAATTTGCTCTCAGCTAGAGCTATTGAGCTTGTGACCTTGCTAGTCAACCATACAATGAGAGATTCAAATGAGGACAAGGGCAAGAGTGCCAATATCTCCAAAGAATCAAATGGAAATGCAATGCAATGCAAGCTAAGAATGAGAATGAAAATGTGCAAGCTATGCTATGAAAATGGAAGTACAAACTAAGCTATGAAATGGAAATAGCAATGGATTACAATTCCCCTAATTAAGCTATGTGAAGCTAATCTATTGCATAAAAGGAAACTAAGCTATGAAATGAAGCTATGGATGCTATGATAATGCAATAAATGAAGTCTAAACTATGAAGCAATGAGGAAATCCAAGAAGAGCTTGATGTAGCTATGATCTCCAAAAGCTCCAAATGCACCTAGGAAACCTGTAGCATAACAATAGCATGAAAGAGATGGATATGCAAATGAAGGAGAGAGCTCTCCTTTTATAAGAAATGCAAAGGAATGGACCATGGAGATTAAGAGGCAAAAGTCTCAATCAACAGTGGAGCTTGAAAGAGGAGCAATCCGTGTGCACAAGTATCCTCCAATAGGAAAATAAGAGTTGACTTTATGTCCATATGAGACAAAAGGTGTTTTTTTTTCCTTTTTTATAAAATAAGAATAGTGCTTTATTTGTACAACTTAGGATAAGAAGAAAAGGTGGGGCTTTTTATTCAAATAAAAGGGAAGGAAATATTCCTTTTAAGTAAATAAAAGCTTAGGATAAAATGGTTAATCCAAGGATAAAAATCTAATATATGATCGAAATTAAGACTTGATCAAGAAATTGATAATGTTGAAAATATTGATTATTGATCAAAAATGATTTAGGGTTGATAAATCAAATAAATGGGGCCCAAAGTCTAGGCGACCATTTTTGGGTGCATACATTTGCCCCTCTTTGACTAATGTGTGATCGATTTGGGAACACATGTAGTCAAAGAATGAAATGTGAGATCGATCTAGGATCACAAAACAACTCAGATGTGAGGTCGATTCGGGATCACACCCGGACAAACATAAACAAAGGCCTTTGAATATGAGGTCGATTTGGGATCACATTCAAAGTAAGAGATAAGAATCTCAAATTTGAGCGAAAGCTCACAAAAGATGTCTGAATCAGGAAAATCAAGGAATCAAGGATGAGAATCCCATAAATATTGCCCCCTCAGAATCGAAATCGAAATCAGATAGAGGAGAACAGTGGATTGATAAAAGATTTGATCAAATCATAAGGAAATCATAATCGAAGGTAAAGGTCAATAGATTAACCATTAGGCAATGAAACATGCCCCAGTGAGGAAGTAGAAGAATAGAAATAGAAGACTAGAAATAGAGTGAATGAAAGACTAGAAAATTTGAGAGACATGGAAGGAAGAAAGTCCATCAAAAATTGGATTATACCTCAAAAAGTCAGTCCACTGTGCAGAAGAAGGGAAGAATTTGAAAACGCGACTCGGATTTTGATTTCGAGTCCAAAAATGGATAGAAAATGATGTGATATGAAAGATTAGAAATGAAAGATATGATTAAGTAGAATCAGAAAATGAGCACAGTTGACCAACTAGTCCGTAGATGATAAAAAGAAGAGCTCTCTCCATATGCAAGATGCAAAAACTAAACTATGATGAACCTAAGAATGCAAGCTACTATGAAAGGTGGTTGACTTGCAAGGTCACAATGCTTATAGACATCTAATTATCATCATCGAGCGTTATTGGTAGCATCGCAAGATCATACAATGCACACTAGCATAACTATGTGGATATGAATATGATCTTTATCAGATAGAAATGTGGAAATCCCACCTAGGGATCAAAGACATGGAGGTCAAGATGACTAATGCAATGAGATCACCTAAGTTTGATATGGTGAGATTATGCTTGTATCAAGACACATGAAAGTCAGGATAACTAGAAGCATGCACTCGCAAAACAGTCAAGGATAATACCTTGTCAATCCATAGTGTCAAGTAAGACCAGCATAAATGCTCATGACAGGTAGGACCAACAAAATATACCCACAAGCAGATAAAGAAATAAAACATGTTCTCATTCCCTTAGTCTTCTAGCTATGCATCATCGAAAACTTCTCAGGGAGAGACCACTCATCAAATAAATCCTCATAGACAACACACAAAGAAAAATAAAGTCAACATATCTCAAGCGAGTTGATTGTTTAAGTGCGTGTGTGTTGGTCATAGAGTCAAACTTTGAGGATCAAATTTTCTAATGAGCGATGTCGCATCATACTAGACTATTGGGTAAGACATCTGATAAGTGTTAAGAAACGCTCGACGCAAGGGTAGTGTTGAAAAACACTATTTGGGGTGGTGTTGAAAAACACCTGTTTGTGAAATGCCCCAAGAGACAAACGCACCTAAATGACCAATGCTAACAGTTATGCCCCCTAGACAAAGATAAAGACCAATTCTAGACTATGCCAAATAAGGTCAAGGCATGATGGAGAAAGGCTAAGTGTCAAGGACACATGTTAACAAATAGGGGTGCAAAGGCCTCAAGTAGCAGAAGTTTCCAGGTTTTCACCACTTGGATTTATTGCAATTTTTCTCTTCTTTTTTTTTCATTTTTTGCTACCAAGGCACCTGTTACCAAGTTTTCACCAAGGCACTTTTTATTTTTATTTTTTTTGTATTTTTTTTAGGACTTTTTATGCTTTTTAGGATTTTTTCAACATCATATATAAATTTTTTTGGTATTTTTTTAGGATCAATAAGATATGTACAAAGGATGCCCCCAGATAGAATAGGCATCAAGGATAGAACTTCTTGAGGTGCACAATGTTGATGGGCTCAGGGAGCTGTTCTCCATCTTCATCTAACAGTAAATATGCACCTGTACCAAAAGTCGCTGTGATAATGTATGGTCCAAGCCAATTGGGTTCAAACTTGCCCTTTTGTTCTTTGTTCTATTGATTCTTAGGGTTCTCTCTCAAAACAAGATCACCTATCTGAAATTCCCTAGGGCGAACCTTCTTGTTGAATGCTTTGGACATACGCTTCTGGTATACTCTCATGTGATCAAAGGAAGCCTTACGCTTCTCATCTAGAAGTTCTAGTTCTTGCAACCTCATGGCGCGGTAATCCTCATCTGTAATTAAACCTTTGAGTGAGACTCTAAGTGAAGGTATCTCTACTTCTAAAGGCAACACTGCTTCAGCGCCATAGGTAAGAGCAAAAGGAGTAGCTCCTGTAGGTGTACGAATGCGAGTTCTATAGGCCCATAGTGCCTGATTGATTTGTAAGTGCCAATCTCTACCATTCTTGTGCATTGTTCTATGAAGAATCTTAAGAATGGTTTTATTAGAGGCTTCCGCTTGTCCGTTTCCCTATGGAAAATAGATGGAGGACCAATGTTGCTTAATTTTAAACTTCTTGCATAAATTTTTTAGGTCCTTCTTCTTGAATTTACCTCCATTATCAGTAATAATCTTAGAAGGTACTCCAAATCGGAAAACAATATGATTCAGGATAAAGAGTGAAATTATTTTGCCCGAGGCAATAGAAAGAGGGACTACCTCTACCCATTTTGTGAAATAATTAGTAGCTGCGATGATAAACTTATGTCCACCTGATGAGTTGGGGTGAATTTGCCCAACAAGGTCAAAGGCCCAGCGCTGAAATGGCCAATGAGAAATGGAAGGAATTAGCTCCCTACCTAGCGCATGAATCAGGTTTCCATGTTTTTGACATTTCTCACAAGATTTAGAGAAAGCTACTACATTACTTTGCATTGTGGGCCAGTAATACCTTGCCCTAAGCAACCTTCGGGCCATGGCAAGACCATTAGAATGTCCACAACAAATGCCCTCATGGATGTCAACTAACACTTGGTCAGATTCCTCCTTTTCCAAGCACCTAAGAAGCGTCCCATCAAAACCCCTCCTATATAAATCACCAGAGATAAGGGTGTGGCGAGAGGTGTTACGGATGAGGTTTCGACATTCAAAATGGTTGAAAGTGTCAGGGATGATGCCATCATGAAGATATGAGTAGATAGCACCATATTGGGAAGACTCGTGACTAACCAAGGTACAAATGACATGGCTTTCAGATGAGTCAAATATGGGATGGTGTAGCTCTTCCACCAGGAATTTGAATCTTGATTCATGTTGCTCCAACTGAAAGAGTGAAGCTAATGTGGCCATAGCATCTACAACTTTGTTCTTTGTCCTAGGGATTTGTTGAAATGTCACAAATGTAAAGTAACGTCTCAATGATTCAACCATCTTTTTGTAAGGTACCAATTTATCATCCTTGGTTTGATACTCCTCATTGACTTGGTTGATAATTAACTGTGAATCCCCAAAGACATGTAATTCTGTTATGTTCCATTCTATAGCCATTTTCAATCCATTGGTCAAATCTTCATATTCTGTAATATTGTTTGTACATGGGAATAAAAGTTTGTAGGATTTTGGTATATTATACCCATGAGGAGAAACAAACAATACTCCCGCACCTGATCCATTTTGCATGTTGGAACCATCAAAGAACATCTTCCAAGTGCGAGTGGTCATGTAAAGAATATGTTCATCTGGGAACTCTACCTGAATAGGCACACTATCCTTAACTAGAAAATCAGCTAACTGATCAGCAATAGCTTGCCCTTTTATGGCCTTTCTCTCAATGTACTCTATATCAAATTCAGATAAAACCATCATCCACTTAGCAAGCCTACCCATGAGAGAAGCCTTACTAAGTAAGTACTCAAGGGGATCAATTTTTGCAACCAAATGTATAGTATGAGCAAGCATATAGTGTCGCAACTTTTGGGAAGCAAACACTACTGCCAGACAAGACTTTTCAATGCTATTATAATTGATCTCATAAGATACTAGAGTACGACTGATATAGTATATGGCTCTTTCTTTCCCAGTGTCATCTAATTGAGCCAATAATGCCCCTAAGGAAGACTCTGTTGCTGAAATGTATAAAATCAGTGGTTTCCCAAGAATAGGCGGAATCAAAATTGGAGGATTAGCCAAGTATTGTTTAATTTGATCTAGTCTCTTTTGGCATTCCTCATTCCACACGCAAGAAGCACCCTTATGCAATGTCTTATTAAAAGGTTGTGCTCTATCTGCAAGCTGAGAAATAAACCTCCTAATTGACTAAAGACGTCCCTGAAGACTTCTCATTTGACTGATATTTCTTGGAGGTGGCATATCTAATATAGCTTGGACCTTTTCGGGATCAACCTCTATTCCTTTTGCTGAAATTATGAATCCTAGGAGTTTACCTGAGGCAACTCCAAATGCACACTTTTTTGGATTCAATCTAAGCTGAAATTGTACCATGCGATCTAGAATTACTTCCAGATTGTCGAGGTGTGTGTCCCGTTTTCTAGATTTAGCCAGGGTATCATCCACATAATCTTCCATGTTCTTATGCATCATATCATGAAAAATTGCGGTCATAGCTCGCTGGTATGTTGCTCCTACATTCTTTAGGCCAAATGGCATGACATTCCAACAATAGGTTCCCCATGCACATGTGAAAGCTATTTTCTCTTGATCTTCGAGAGCTATTTTTATTTGGTTATATCAAGAAAAACCATCCATTAAAGAGTATATCTCATAGCCCGCGGTCATATCCACTATCATGTCTATGTTAGGGAGTGGAAAGTCATCCTTTGGGCATGCTTTGTTGAGGTCTCTGAAGTCTGTGCAAATGTGAATGGACTCATCATGTTTTGAAATTGGAACAATATTGGAGATCCACTCAGCATAGTCGATAGCTCGAATGAATCCTGCACGTAAGAGCTTTTCTAATTTAGCTTTAACAAGAAGAGCTATGTGAGGATGCATTTTCCTCAACTTTTGTTTAACCAGTTTTATTCCTAGAGCTATAGATAGATGATGCATAATAAGATCAATGCCAAGCCCTGGCATATCAGAATATGTCCAAGCAAAGTTGATTTTCTTCCTTTGCAAAAACTTTGTATATGCCTCTTTTTCTTCAGCTGATAGAGACTAAGCTAGGTGTACTATCTGGGGAGCCTCTTTTGTATTCAAATTCACCGGTTGTGTGAGCTCAATGAGAACCGAAGACCTATCCTGGAAGTAACTTGGCAAGTTATTAAGTACCCCATCCTTAGGCACCTCAAAAAGGTTTTCACCTTCAAATACGTCTTTTCTTTTTACTATTTTGGGTTCTGACACCGCCACAAAGTGGTTTTTGCCATCAGAACCATCTTTCTTTTTTTCTTTTTCTTTTCTTTTTAGACTGAGGTACTTAATATCAGGCTTTGTCATACTTTTTGTCAGTTCGCTGGTGGAAGAGACTACAGGTTCAAGAGCATTTAGATAATAGGCAATTTCATAGTCATTCTGAAAAGTGAGAAGTTTAGGCTCTTGATGTCGCTGAGACCAGTCAATTAGGTGGAAATGAACAAGGGGTAGGTCAATGGCTGGTTCAACATTGTGTATGTAGAAGGTGTTATCTCTGGTGATCATATAATTGGGATTCATCTGGTCCCCTCCTGAGATACCCGAGTCAAGATTTGTCCTATCAAACGAAGCGTCGTCCATTAAGGCAATTCGAGGAGTCCAATCCTCCAGTCCTACACTAGGCTTGTTGGTCACATCGGGTTGAGTACTATAAGTATGGACAACATCCATGTCCAAATCAACTGTTGCATCTGAAAGTGAGTCCCATTCGAACTCATGTGAGTCTGTTTCAGAATCATTATTTGGGCCTTGTGATATAGAAGCCTCAAGATTGGGAAGAGTTTCCCCTTTTCTAACACTAGCATTGTTACTATCTATCGCAGCTAGGATAGCAACACTTTCCATTGTCAATCTAGCATTCATACTGTCAGTTGTCAAATCTTGTGAATCTCCCCAAAGGAGATTTGTTGAAGGCACCCAATCATCAGACATGTCTTGTTGATTAGAGAGATTAGGTGTGTAGTCTGAGTCATTGTCACTATCTGTTGTAGTTGAGATAGGGACACTTTTTTATTTCTTATTTTCAAAACCTAAGCCAACTGTTGACTTATTCCTTTGTCCAAAAAGGGCATGGTTAAGAGGTTCAGCCCTAGCATCCAGCCTGTGACTAAGGGGACCCTATCCTAGGTAACCCATATTCTTGACCAATGTATACCCTCTCCCATAAGTTCTAGGGGAAGGTGCGAAATTCTCATTATTTAGGTATTTCTCTTCTCGGTAAATCCAGTCCCTAACGACAACCTCTTCTTTTTCTTCTTGAATCAAAACTAAGGATTCCATAAACTTATCGAACAATGTCATGGCCGAAGATGAGGGCTTCATTTCTTGAGAAGGTTTTCCATAAGACCGAGGGGAAATTGGCAATTTTGTGAATGAATCCAATTTGTAATCCCCCATACCAAGATCTATGGTCTTGAATTTATTCTTGCATTGTTCAAATGTAGTATCAAAAGTGTTAGCCTCCCTATTCAAAGGAATGTGAGACCCTGCTGAAATTGTGTTGACTGACAGTGTGCTATCTCCAGGTATGCAGACTTCTATTCCATTGTAAGAGAATTTTACACACTGATGATAGGTAGACGGGACCACTTGCATCTCATGTATCCATGGTCTACCTAACAAAATATTGTAAGCCAAAGGACCGACATCAACAATCTAGAACAAAATATCTTTCTCTACAGGACCAATTCGGATAGGAAGAACGACCAATCTTTTAGAACTACGTTCTGCTTCATCATAAGCCTTGATAGTTATTTTCTTCCTTGTGTCAATGACTTCTTCTGAATAACCCAAGGCCTTCAATAAGATCAAAGAACAAATATTAAGCCCAGCACCCCCATCTATCAACACACGCCTGACACGGGTCTTATGGATCATAACCTCTATATGAAGGGCCAAATTGTGTGGGTGGCTTAATGACTTGTCATCTTCCTCTGAGAATGTAAGGTAGTGAGGGCTAGCCAAGTGGTTGACCATATTCTGGAATTGATCTACATCTATATCATTAGGGACATTAGCCACTCGCAAGGCATCCTCAAGGACACGCTTATGCTTAGGGGATAGTTCCAAAAGCTCAAAGATTGAAATCTGCGCTGGTGTACGTTGTAATTGGTCAACAAGATTATAATTCAACTCAGGACCAATAACAAATTTTGGAAGAACACCCTTTGACACTGGCTGCTTAGACTTACTAGAGTTAGGACCTCTAATAACAATGGGAGCTTGAGACTGGCTTCTAGTGACAACATTGAGGGGTTGAGACATCCTTCATGAGTGAGGACCTCTTAGGACCACAACGGGTCCTTCATCAAGCATAGGATTCAAATCCACATCGTATCCATAAGGTTCTTTCCCTCTCATCATGTTGACATTGTCACCAACAACTTCAAGCATATTAATAACATTTTCAGCATCTATGTAGGTGTAGTTGATAGTAGCCTTGCCATTCTTGTTGTTAGAATTCTCTCCTTTCTCATATTTGGGAAACGGTTCTTTAAAAGCTTTATGATTCGCGTTAGTGGTTAAACCATCAACTTGTAATCGTCCACTTTCAATGAGATCTTGGACAAGATGTTTAAGTTTAAAACAATTTTCTATAATATGTCCAATTCCATTGTGAAAGACACAAAAGGCCTTCTCATCCCACCAATGAGGCTTGGGATCTAGTATGCGGTGCTTTGCAGGATCTTGGGGGTGTGCCAAATTATGAGCAATTAATGTCTTGAAAATGTCTGCATAGGAGTCCCCAAGTTTGGTAAATTGCCTCTTTTCTATTTTAGGTCTCGCTTGATACTTAGGTTTATTCTCTTGTTGTGTTGAAGATGTTTGTAGCTTCATGGCTTGGACTGCATTGGAGAGATTAAGAACTCCTTCATTCTTAGGTTGAGATGAGTCAACAACTCCGTCAGTGACCACTTGCTTATTCTTGTTCCAATAAGGGTTCTTTTTGTCCTTATTACCATTATTGTTGTTGTTTTGGCCATTGTTGTTATTAGTTGGTTTAGCCAAAATTCCTTGTTCTTTTAGGACATCCTCTATGTGACATGCCACTTCCACCATGGTATCAAAAGAATTAAATGGGATCTTCCTGACCTCATACCTTAGCTTTGGTATTAAATTGCTCACAATGATGTCTATTCTTTCCTCCTCAGGAATTGTCCTTGGATATTTTGAGCACAAACGTCTCCATCTTTGTAGAAAGGTAACAAAGGATTCCCCTTGGTTCTGCTTGAGTTTGCACAAATCAAGCATGGTGATCGACCTTGATAAGTTGTAAGCAAAATATTGGACAAATCTTTCCACAAGCTCTTTAAATGTCTTGACTGGAGGAGTAAGGTTAGTAAACCACTCCATGGCTTGACCCTTGAGGCTCCTTGGAAATAATCTCATCAAATAGGAGTCTTCATGGTGAAAAGAAAAACTCATTATATAAAATTGTCTAACATGGTCATGAGGATCACCAATGCCATCATATTTGTCGTAGGTTGGAAACTCAATTTTCTTAGGAAACTCAACCAAAACCACACTCTTGTCGATTGGGTTGGGACATATGGAATCCAAATTAAAGGTGCTCTTAGGAGCCCTCATCCTATCTATATCCCTTTGAAGTTGTTTGATCACCTCATTAGTTGATGGATCTTTCTTCTTTACCTTTCGGTCCACATCAAAATTGTATGGGACCTTAGCACCTTTGTTGATGAGACTTTCTAGGAACTGATCCTTGTTTTGTTCCACATACCTTTCTACATATGCTTGAAAGGATGGTTCTTGTTGCATAGTCATAAAATCTATATGATTGAAGTCAGCATAACTTCCTCCATGTTGTGAGCCATGATGTACTCGTTGAGAGGGTTGCTTTGAAAGTCTAGGAGACGATTGTCTCCTATGGTGATCATATCTTGAAGTCCTTCTACCTCTAGGACTTGGGGACCTTGAGGGCATCCTTGACCTTCTTTTAGGACTTGGTGAAGGTGTAGATGGGGGTGAGTTGGTCCCACTATTGGTACCCCTCCCATTAAATTGATTTTGGAGTTGTTGTGCATAGAGCCTATCTTCTTCTTCTTGGGTGACTCTTTTTCTTATGTCCAATAATGCACGTTCCTCTTCTTCTAGTTGTCTGAATTTCTCTTTTTTGGCGGCTTGTTCATCTAGATAGGCTTGCTTCTCCCTTTCAATGTTTTAACCTTGTATTTGCATATCGAGAGGTATCTTTAAGTGGAGAAGATTGTCTTGAATGCCTTATTGCGTTGGCTGTGTTGATGTGATGGTCACTAGATTTGTTGTTTTGGTCCTCGTGTTGTGACCCTAAATCTGAGTGAGTTTGCTTATAATGTCTCTCATCTCGTTGATGAGCATCAAAATATCTTGCGTTGTTGGGAGGTGACCCGAGTGGACTAGCATGAGAAGAACCACTGTACTCTCTCCTATGCCGTTGGAAGATATCCTCAAGAGTTTGATTCATGGCTTCTCTTTGTTGTCGAGTGAAAGTGTAACTCATGTCCATACTTGATGAAAGTGGTGCTAAAGAGGTGCTCACTTCACTAGGATTACCTTTTGGATTAAAACAAACCTCAGATTCACTTTTAGGAGATTGATCAAAAAGGGGTTATTTTCCCTTGTGTTGTTGATGAGTCTTAACTGGTGGTAACTGGCTAAAGACAACAAGGGGTCGCTTCCCTTGATTGACTTGGTACCTTGTTGTAACTGACATGAAAGAAAATGATTCTTAATGATAGGATGACCTCCCGAAATGTCAACACTGGACCAAGATAATCAAAGTTCTCTATTGTCCAAAGTGGAATGAAAAGATAGAAAAAGGGGCTTTACCAACACTGTCAAAGAGGTGCTTCAAATCAAAGGGTGACTACCCTTGCACTTTTGAACCAGGGGGTTGGACTAGGCTGAAATATAGCTGAAATTGATTAAATGAAAGTGATTTGGACAATAAGAGGACTAAAATTCTCCAAGAATGTAGCTAACAATTCTAGAGATGAGCTTTCTCACCAAGAATAACCTCCTAACCTGACAACTATTTCCAAAGTGGCCTTGTAAACCAATTGATGTTATTCCTAGAGGGCAAAAACTAGAGATTTAAAGCCAAAATAGGTCTCCAATAACAGAGCAAGAAACCCACTCCAAGACTCAATTTGACCAGTAGCAACTGAAACTAAAAAAACCAGCAGAAACTGCCCAGGTGAAACTTTCCAGGCAAGGAGGGCGACAGTTTATGTTTAGGCGACACTTCACCTTAATCCAAGTGACAGTTTATACTTAGGTGACACTTCGCCTTAAACCGGGTGATAGTTTCTAGGCTATCCGCACGCCACTTATCATCAAACAGGGCGACAGTCTTTCAGGGGTGAACTGGTGCGCGACAATTCTCACAACAGGGCGCACCACTTATTCAGTGTCGTACGACTCTATGACCAGTGAGTGTCAAAATCTTAGTTTTAAAGCTTGTTCGTTCGATATTTTCAGTTTGAGGGTTAATTTTTTGAATGTAATCACAATGATAGTAGCAAATTGACAGGTTTGCAAACAGTACAGGATCAAACGTGTCTTCAAACACTTGGAACAAGGGAAAAAGCAACCTTGCCAAGACAAACAATTGTGATATCAAATTTGAAAAAGTACCCTATGCACGCTATCAATTGTTTGTATATTGAGAACGTTTACACTGGTATCACACAATCGAGGACACTTCAAGAAATTACTACCTAGAAGGACAAGGCTCATTACTTAGCAACATGGCCTACAACTTGATGCTCCCTTGCCTCACACCAAGTGGTTGCCCACAAGAGATATTGGCGTTGTCATGGAAGTGTCAAAAACACAACCAAAGGAACACATATGGTGAGTGTCTTGGGGTGATCCGGGTAAGTCCACTTGGATCAATCCTTGCACCAAGAAGCTAAGCGGTTAAAATAAGGTGGCCTCTATCTAATGGTTCTTAGTAAGGGCTTCCGTTCATAGCACTCCTCTTGCTCCTCATAAAGGACTAGGACCTCGCGGCCTCAAGAGTACCTTAAGCATTCTTGCTTGATATTTTCTTCATGGTCACAATCCCACAAGTTACTCACATCAAGTGAAGACAAGTGTTATGTCTACCAAGGTTTTGTGTCCTCGATAGCCTTGAGATTATAGTGGGTTGGATTAGCTCGGTATTAGCTTGTCCCCACTTGGGTCGTTCCTCTTGATTGCTCAAGAGCAGGCCCGCTAAAAGATTCTAATGCTAAACAAAGAGTAGATCAATTTTTGAGGTTCAAGGTTTTTGGCTCACCACAAGGGTGAAGAGCATACTCCCCTATCTCAAAAATTTCTCCCAAACACACCAAGCAAAGATTCAATTACCCCCTTGCTTTCAAAATCCCAAAATGGGTCAAGATTTCTGTTTCACCACAAGGGTGAAGAGCATACTCTCCTACCACCTCAAAATTCCTACAACAAGGTATTAAGTTCCTATGAAATGAAATAACTAGTATATGCCGCACTCAATAAAGAAAGCAATTAAACAAACACTTGATTTGGTTTTTATACTTAGGGCAGCCCTGCAAAAACCATTAGTAGCCCTCTTTGACATGCGTTCTTTTGGAAAATTTCAAGCAATGAGAGCACCTACAAGCACAACTTGTTAGCCCCACAATGATTAGCACATCAAAAATTAGATAATCTACAAGTAAAATAGCTAATCAAATGGTAAAATCTAAGAATGAAACTAGCATGGTTAGATTAGGCTCAGAAAGACCTTTCTAATGATATATCACACTTAAACTTTTGATACCATTTGTGAAAATTTTTTTAAAAAATGGGTGCCCATTTTTCAGAGGCACGGATTTGAAAACGCTAAAATTTTCAAAAAATTTCAAAAAGATAGCAGAGAACCTAAAACTTGCAAGATAACCAAAAAAACTAAAAACAAGCTCACTACCAGGTACAGGCGACAGTACTGTCACTAGAAATGTCGTGCGACACTTTTTCGTATACGGGTGCGACACTTTATTTCTGGGCAACAGTTCACGCTATACACGGGCGACAGAACTTCTCAAACAGTGTGACACTTCCTATCAAAGGGAGCGACACTTTTAACTGGTAAAGTGTTGCACCGCTATATAGAGAACTGTCACACGACATTGGCAAAGTGTCGTGCGACACTCTGAGACAGAAAAACCAGAGACCGAAAATAAAGCCAAAAATTGATAAAAATTTTGACAGAAAATACAGAATTAAAGGACAAAGCTAATCTAATCTACCCCACGGTGGGCGCCAAAAATGTACACACAAAAGTAGTGCACTTCTATGAATCCTTACATGCAAGGAAACTCAAGAATGAGCCCTCACAAATCGATCCATAGCTCTCTATGCATGGAGTTGCAAGATTATGAATTTGCTCTCAACTAGAGCTATTGAGCTTGTGACCTTGCTAGTCAACCATAAAATGAGAGATTCGGATGAGGACAAGGGCAAGAGTGCCAATATCTCCAAATAATCAAATGGAAATGCAATGCAATGCAAGCTAAGAATGAGAATGCAAATGTGCAAGCTATGCTATGAAAATGGAAGTACAAACTAAGCTATGAAATGGAAATAGCAATGGATTAAAATTCTCCCAATTAAGCTATGTGAAGCTAATCTATTGCATAAAAGGAAACTAAGCTATGAAATGAAGCTATGGATGCTATGATAATGCAATAAATGAAGTCTAAACTATGAAGCAATGAGGAAATCCAAGAAGAGCTTGATGTAGCTATGATCTCCAAAAGCTCCAAATGCACCTAGGAAACCTGCAGCATAATAATAGCATGAAAGAGATGAATATGCAAATGAAGGAGAGAGCTCTCCTTTTATAAGAAATGCAAAGGAATGGACCATGGAGATTAAGAGGCAAAAGTCTCAATCAACGGTGGAGCTTGAAAGAGGAGCAATCCGTGTGCACAAGTATCCTCCAATAGGAAAATAGGAGTTGACTTTATGTCCATATGAGACAAAAGATGTTTTTTTTTCTTTTTTTATAAAATAAGAATAGTGCTTTATTTGTACAACTTAGGATAAGAAGAAAAGGTGGGGCTTTTTATTCAAATAAAAGGGAAGGAAATATTCCTTTTAAGTAAATAAAAGCTTAGGATAAAATGGTTAATCCAAGGATAAAAATCTAATATATGATCGAAATTAAGACTTGATCAAGAAATTGATAATGTTGAAAATATTGATTATTGATAAAAAATGATTCAGGGTTGATAAATCAAATAAATGGGGCCCAAAGTCTAGGCGACCATTTTTGGGTGCATACAGAGTCAAGTTTGGCATGTTCCTACAGCTTCCATACTTTCACATATTACAGATTCAACCATTAGGGTTTTAGATCCAGATCTATTCTAGGTTTTGACACAGTCTGAAATGATTTTATAGATCTAAAATTACATCCTCTACTAACCCTTGAGGTAATTTTATCTTATTTCTCCTTTGATAACACTTACTTTGATACACTAGATCTGATATCTTGTTGTTTATCATTGCATGAGTACTTTACTTTCCTTGAATATACATTACATTACATTTATATATATTTCAAGTCCCCACAAAGGGGTCCTTGAATTAACACTTTATCTTAGGTGTAGATCTTGCATTAGCACCCCTACATCTACTTGGGCTGTGTTGTTCTAATTTTCACCTAAAAGGAGGCTACATTTTAGGATCTCCTTACCCTTTTCCAATGTATGGTGGTGAAGTGGGAGTCTACCATTGACAACCATTTTCCACTTTATAATTATGAAGCTAGAAATTTCATTAGATGCATAAATGAAGTTGGTATAACATACAATATAAAGACCCTTGTATAAAGACACAAGTATGTAATATTAAAATAAACCAATATCATGACAAGTATATTAATACTATGATACAAGACACAGAGTAAATTATTTAAGGAAGCTCAAGTATGTAAGTGTCAATATGACCTTATATGAAACTAATTGGGCAACATACCATGTTGATCATCATGTTATCACAATCCAATGATCGGGATGAGAAGATCGAATCCCTCTCTTGAAAGAATGATTTGAATAGCTCCCAAGGTTCTCAGTGATTGGATCACAATCGAAGTGGGAGATCAATGAAGATTCATGTGAAAACACAAGGTAGGTCTTTGTTGGTTCATTGAGAAAGAAACTGGAAATTTGTATTTCACCTTTTTTTGTTAATTTTCTCAATATATGAAAACTGAAATTTGCATAAAGTAAAATTCTAAAGATTTAATTCCTATTTTACCAACTACTTTCTAACCATGGATTTAAAATAAAAAAAAAAGATTTGAGGGCAACAAGAGATTTAAATAAAATTAACAGAAATATAACTTTTACAGACATCAACCATGAACCATTTCAACTTGCATAAGAAATAACAAATCAGATCTTCAAAACTTGAAATAGCATGAATTAGAATTTTACAATTCAAACTACCTAAATGCAATATCTATGGAAATTAAAATAAAGATTTTTAAGATTCATCAAATCACATAGCCATACCCATTCATGTGCACATGTGATACAAATCCATTTTTTAGCACATAATAAATTTGATCAACTTCATTAATTCACCATCACAAGCAAATTGATCACAACTAACACCAACTAAATGAAGACAAAGAAAATTCACAAAATAAAAAAATATTGCCTCTTGGAATTGAAAATAAACTCCAAACTTGCAAAACTAGTAGACATTTCACACCAAGATTGCAACACAAAATGTATTTGGTGTTCTATTACAAAAATCTTAACCCTTTTTACAATATAAAATTGAGTTTTTATAGAGTTTACAACTTCAAATTTGTCAAGCTCATAACTAGGGTTTTTCGGCATTATTTATAGGTGTAATAAAATTAAAACTAAAGATTAACAGCTGAAATATACTCCTAAACTATTCTATTAGATGCTGACTTCAATTTTTTCATGTTTACAACTCAAATAGGGGTCATTTCGACCCAAAAATGTGCTCTAAAATTTTAGGAGAACTCAAATTTGACTATAACAAGAACTTGGATGCCTAGATTCACTTTTTTAGCCAAAAGGATGAGTTAGATCATGAGAAAAATTTCCCCTCTTCTTCTACTTGTTCCCACATGAAATTAGAGATATCCATGAGAACATCTTGATGAAGATTCAACCTTCAAAACATAGTCACTTCCAACAAAAATGTGATTGTATTTTATTTTAGCAATTACAAAAGAATGAAAGATTGTTAAAAATGAATTTCTACACATGGGATACCGAATCAAGAAAAACTTGTTCAAATTATTTAGTCATTGTATTAACTACCCCAAATGAAGAAATTTTCATTCACTCAAGGGAAGGCTGCTAATTTTTCCTAAAACTTCAAAGGTGCTTCCATGCCTATTGAAACTACTACATTGCATTCCTAATACCCATCAATTCTCTCTTCACATCATATACCCAATCTACATCCTCTTTGGTGTTAATGTTTTCCAACTTTCCCTCCAATTGTTGGATGACATTATTTATACTATAGGTGTTTTCTTTATCTTTATCTTGATATTGTTGGCATGCCAAAGACTACAAATTCCTCAATACATTGTACAAATGTCATGTCTGCATCCATTTTCTTCTCAATAAGGGATTTCTTCTTATTATAATCTTTTATAGATAATTTAATAGCCCTCATACATGTGTCAAGATTATTAAATTCTTGCTAAAAAATGGCCACTTCCATCAATTTATTTATTTTGGCCTTCTTCATTCCTTTCAAAATAGGGATAAGATCACCCAACATCAATGTCATCTCACTGATACATGTGGCTTTCTCATTGGTGATCATACAATTCAAAGTGGTGATCTCTTTAACCATAGTGCGAAAGTGAGTAAAAACTTGCCTTACGATATCTTCCCCTAACTCTTCCACTTCCTACTTTCATTCCTCATAGGCTTTGAAAAAGGAATTTCCTGTGAGGGTATTGGTTGTGCCTCTAGTGTTGCTTGTCTTGCGGCCTTAGGGTTCACAAGGTCTATCGAATCCACTAATTGAGCTATATAGTCTTTCAAAATTTTGTTTTGGGAAATTAGGTATCTTATTTATATCTTGTCATTATGCACATGCTTAAATATTGTCATGATCCCCAATGCAACTAATACCTTTCCTCCTTCATAGGTAGGGACCCCGAGATCAACTTCTTCCACCAATAAATCATCGGGCGTAATATTGTCCACTACCTTGTTTGGAGGAGGAATAACCACCCATGATTTCTAGTGTCTCCTAGTATCCTTGGTGACATACAAAATTATTTTCACTTTCTTTCGGGTAGACTCCACTACATGGAAAACTCTGCCAATCTCTAAACATTCATGAGCCTCCATCTCCTGGTATGTTCTCTTTTTTGGTTGGATCATCTTCGTCAACTAAATTAGATTGGTGTTGGTGAAGAGAGGCTTATATGTTTCAATCTAAAAAGTTGCACTTTCTCCCTCTTGCATCTCTTCTTGGTGTTTTTAGGATCGCCTTTGGGAAGGGGAAATAGCCATATGCTCTGAATACAAAGGAGACCCATGCTCTTCACCTTGTTCCTCCACCTATTCTATGGATTGCTCTACAACCTACTCAGTGGGAACATCTTCATGTTGATTTCCATCTCCACCTAGATCACCCACCATTCCTTGAAAATATATACCATTTACATCGTGCCCTTCCTACGATGATTCCTTAAAACCTTGAATGCTCTCAAAATTAGAGATATCAAATTCATCGGGTCCTAGAGGGTCTTCAACTTGTATATGTTTCTCTTCCATTAAACCATATTCAATATTATGTATATCAGGGGTAACACTTTGACCTATACCTATTTGAGGGGGTTCAAAGAGGTCTTTCAAAGAAGGCTCTCCTAGGTTAAGCCTCTAGACAATAACTGTAGTAGAACTAGTTCTTTTAATCAATTGAGGGTCGACATCCTCATCAACTTCCTCCTCTTCTTCCAATGCTTCTATGACCAGGGTCATTGAAGAGGGTTTCTTCTTCAATCTCTTATATACTCTTCACGAGGGGATTAGAGGAAGTTGTGCTTTGGGATTATTCACTTTGATCTTAAAGGATTTAACCTTAGGTCCAGAAGAAGAGGGAACATCCATGAGAGGACCAATGATATAATAAGTAGTGGAAATTGGAGCTACTACTAAAGGAGAAGACATAGCGGTGGATAGTGAAGGGGCTATTGAAGCTACATGTGATGGGGAAATAATAGAAGTTTCTCCTCTCCTTTTATCCTTGGTCTTATGCTATTTTAAGACCTAAGGGGGATATTATTTATCCACTTCCATCGCATGTCTTTTGATTCTTAAGGCAATAAATTAGACAAAGTCTTCTTGAAAATCAGTATATGGACCTTCTTTCCTTTCCTTGTATCTACCTTCAAGGGTTTATCTATTTTGGCCCTCATTGGAACTAGATCTAGTTCGAAAGGCTTTTGCAACTAATCCTTTGTTCATTATACCACGTGCCTAGCTTAGTGATCAATATCATCAAACTCATCAGCTCTTATTTCCACATTCAAAATTGGCCTATCAAAAATCTTGTCCATATTATACAAGAGTGACAAAAAAATTCTCTGAATCTAATTAACTCTTAGTTCATCCAAGGGCATATTGAGCCAAATCCAAGCTCATCTTGCAATAATCCCTTATTCTAACCTCATAATTCTATTGGTATAGTTTGCCCAATGATTGGTAATGTGAGGCTTACGCTTGAAATGGGCTCCCATTACCCAATTGAATGTACCTATGGGGTCAAATTTACCCT
This sequence comes from Chamaecyparis obtusa, assembly GCA_027943335.1. Classification (NCBI taxonomy): domain Eukaryota; kingdom Viridiplantae; phylum Streptophyta; class Pinopsida; order Cupressales; family Cupressaceae; genus Chamaecyparis; species Chamaecyparis obtusa. Next base: position 65,053 of record BSBK01000706.1, read on the forward strand.
GAACTATAGTTAAATTATCAAGTGGGCACTCATCCCACTCAAGAAAGAGTGACTTTTCCACTTTTACATCTTGAGCCAAATGTGCATCTATCCCAATTGGGAACTGGAAACATGGTTAATGTTAATGTTTGTAGCTTCGATCAGATTATTCCAACCTTAAGCATTTGATGTCTCCTTCTTTAGATAAAATGAGAATTATATGTTATATACGTTATCATTATACATTTGATGATCTTATCAACTAGATAATTCATTAAGATTCATTCTATAATTATTATTATTTGATAACCATGATAGTTATAATTGATAACTATCATAGTTATCATTATTTATAACTAATATGAGTAAAGTAATATCAATGTTATAGTTGATATTGTTATCAACTTTAATTGTTAAGAAAGTTGATAACAATACCAACTTAACTTTATTGATTTGATTATCAAAAGTCAATTATGGTATCGACCAAATCAAGATATTAATTTATGTTGATTACGGTATCAACTATGAATCTGAATTATAATATTGATTAATCATTATTGATAATGACATCACTGTGATTATCATTATCAATAATAATAATCATATTTATATGATCATCAAAATACTTATATCAACTTCATTCTTATCAACGTAACAATCTTATCATTGTTAATAAGGATACTATCGACATTGTCATTATTGACAATTTGATTTTGTTAAAGATATGTTTGGAAAGCAAATAGAATGAAGGTCGATATGTATCGACTATTATAATGTTCAATGTTAATATGAAGATCAACATTAACAAGTCGATAATGAGGATCGACTTTGATAAACAATAACATGTCGATAATGCAATTTGCTAAGTTGGTGAACTTTGATAATAAGAATGTCTCATGAAGAGACATCACTCTTTATGAGACACATAGTCTCATGAAGAGGTATGTCCCTTCATGAGACATCCTTGAAGAATATATATATTACATCAAATTCATTTGATGAAATTGATAATTAATAATAATACAATTCCGCCTTAGTTTTATATATACACACACACACACACACACACACACACATATCGGTTAATAAGAAGATTATTTATATTATATTGATATTGATATATATCCAATAAGTGATTTGATATAATATCAATTTGGAGATCAATATATCTAAAGATAATATTCTAAGGAGAAATTATCAAGATATACTTATATCTATCTAAGATTAGATAACATTCTATTGTGAATTTATCTAATATATACATAAAATTTTAAAAGAATTACATATCCTAAATCTAATCAAACAACAATTTATGCTTAGTGACAATTAGTTAATCAACATCAAAGATCTACCAGCACAATTCCATCAAAATTAACCCATCTGATGGTATCTAGGAATTTTTTTGGTTGCAATGTGCAACCAACCACTCTAATGTAGGTGAAGGTCTGAAACTGAATGAAATAGATACCACTTTTTTCTTATTTGAGCAGAAACCTCTATAGACATTCTCTTAGCAAAGTCTCCTTCAATGGATCAAATGAATTCAAAAATGAATGGATTGTTGATGATGTGGTACTCAAGACCAAATTAATCTAACTTACCCTTGCTGGATAGCTAAGGGTATACTTTGTATGCATAAGCCTTTAGGTCACATAGGGATCCTTTTACTGTCAACCCTAGATAAGAAGCTCAAGCCCCCAACATGTAAACATTATAGGAAGTCATATAAAATTTGGGGTCAGTTTTGACCCTCTAACGCTATTGCTCCAAATTGTCAATCTACCCCTAGTTGATGATCTACCCAAAGTCAATCTTTTTCTTCTTCTTCTTCTTCTTCTTCTTCTTCTTTCATATAGTATCAATATACAACACCATCCATGTCTCTAGTTATCTTGCCTGTAGGATACCAAAGACCCTGCTCAATAATGTCACACAATTCTTCATATCCTCCATGAGGCAGGCCCTATGATGATTCATTTTATATAGTTGTCCATCCTTGCAAGACCTCTCTAAATATTTCTTGTTAATTTTCTACTCGATGTCAAGCTCATCCCTATACCAACACTCTTCCCACTCTATGAATATATTTTCATATAATTCATCTACATGAGGAATGTGAAAGTCTTCTTCAATGATATTTAGCCTTATATCCAATACCACCTCCCCTTGTTTGTTCAACACCTACCTTTCTTTGGGCTTGTAGTTCTTTGCAATGGTCATGACGATGTCTAGTGATTAAACAACTACTAGGAACCCTGATGTATGTACTAATCACAACATCACCATGGAAGAAGCATCAAGAATCTGATTGTTTGGATTTCCTATCCTCCTCAATAAATTATTGAAGTCCATGTATCTAATGTTAGTGTTGGTAATTTCACTATGCAAATTGCCCATCTTGGAGGGCTTGTTGTAGTCCACAAAATTGAACTTTATTGGTTGCAATGTCGACATGCCTTGAGATTTTGCACTTGAAACAAAACACTTGTCGACATCGCTTATTGGAAACCAAACTAACTACAAAAACAAAAGAAAATCTAACTGAGGAAATAAAAAAGACTAAATTGAGAAACAAAAGCAAGAAAACCTAACCCCTAACACAAAATAAAACCCCCTAAAATTGTGTCTTATTAGCTTTTGGGGTTTCAGGGTTTGTGGGTGTCGAGACCCCCTGATGCAAGAGCATCCTAGGATTCTTGGAAATCCTGTATCAACCAAAAAATATGTTTATTTTGGAAGGCAGATTAGTAGTTTTGATCTTTGTTGGTGGAGTATTTGCTTGGTTTTGGAGTTTGGTTGCTTGGTTTTTGTGGTTACCGGGGTGCTCGGTCTTTGAAGAACACTTGGTAACTGAAGGCATCAGTTGCTTTTGGCGCTCAATGATAACTGCATTGCTCAGTGATGCTTGGCGTGGTCGATTCACTAGCGCTCGATTATTTCTCTGCTGCTCGGTAATCAGTCTTACCGACTGGTGCATTTAATTTGGCTCGTGTTCCTTGAGTTATGGATTGACCATTGGGCGTAAAAGGACCTAGATCTGGCATGTTGCATTCTTCTATGCGGATCTAATGACTGTTTGGGGACATCTTGGAGAATTTATTTATTGTAAGGCTATTTGTAAGCCAACTAATGTTTTGGCATTTAATAATTATTCGTAGGATTTAATTGTTTCATCTAGTCGACTTGTGGCTAAGGATGAGTATTTATAAGATGGCTGGGTAGTTGTTTAGGGGGTGGATCATCAGGAAGTGGAAGTTAGTAGCTTGCGAGCTTAGGCATAGGAAGATTGCTTGGAAGTTGTGAGTACAAGTTTAGATCTTTCCTGGGACCCTACCAGTGTCTTGTCGTGTTGTAGACCTGGGCTAGCTGAGTGGTGAAGTTGTGGAAAACATTTGGATCCTACGAGATCTTGTAGACTGTTACTTGCTTTGTAATTGGTCACAACAGGGAAGGCCTTACAACCCAACGCATTGCATGTAATCAGTGAACTTATGAATAAATATTCTAGTTTTATATCAGATCTGGTGTTATTATTGTTGAATTTTGTTGTGTTGTGGTTTGGCTGCAAGTTTGGGCAGTCCTTAATTGGATCCTCCAACCTTGATTGCATCACCCCCAATACCATGAAAAACCTCATTCTTCTCAAAGGCAAGCTCAAAATATATGTGATCGGGGTTTTGAGGATGCTTGATCCCTGATCAACCTTTCAGGGATCAGGGGTCAAGCCACTCCCGACACCCCGACATCTATTTATCACAAATCGGGTGTAGTGTTCATGGATGGGTGATCTTTAATCCACCTTTTAGGGATCATGGTTCATTCCATCCCCAATGCTTAAAAGGTATTATTTGGCTAAATTTTCTGACTTTGTCAATTTGGGATCTCATTTTTCTCAATCCTTTTTTGGCATCAGGGATCATGAGATCCCTGATGTTGTGAAGTCAAAGCACCTAGGGTTTTCACCCCTTTCATGAGTAGGATTTCCATTGGTTGGGAGGGAACATAAAGGTTCACTCTCATGTGAGAGGGATCACACAAACCCAACCAAAGACAAACCAAAATAAGATCATATGAAAACAAAGCACTCAAATAAACAACAAAAATATACCAAACAAGAGCTAAGTAGACGATGAAAAACCACAATTGAACCAACCAAAAGTGGAGAGGAGATGACCAATCAACCAGACGATGGTGATGGAAATCTAGAAGACTAGGTATTCTTCAATAGCATGCACAGAACCCCTAAAATTATTAGCAAAATCTCTAAAACACACAAGGATCAATCACTCAAAAAAGGCAAAATGACCAAATGAGGGCACCATAGGCCCTTTTATAAGGTTTTCTCCTACTGACATCATCTTGACCCTCTGTTGGGAATAGATGCTTTGGGATATTGGGGGTATTAGAACCTTTGAACACCCTCAAAACCTTGAAACAATAATCTTCAACATGAGATCTTTAAGGCTTCAAGCCTTTCAAGGATCGGGGCATCGGGGGTGTGGGGAGGCAAAGACTACCTTCCACCCTCGAATGCCCAAAGAGAATCTCATATTCAACTTAGGTCAAGCAAAAAAAATAAAAAAAAGACAAGAGGAAAGAGAAATAAGGAAAAGGAAAGGAAAAGAGCAATAGAGGACAAGACCCCTACATACTTCAGACATTGAACTATCAAGAGCCTAATGCCCACAATCTGACCCACCTGATGTGACTAACTAACAAGGACCTTGTTGAAAGAAATAAATGAAAAGAAAATAAAGGTGGTCCCCATTAGGCTAGGAGACCTAAATGGGGTGTGAGTTGTGGAGGAACAACAACACCAAAAAAAGAAAGAAAGTGAATTGCTTCGTGGAAAACCTAAAAACTTATGAAGAATGTAAGAAAGACAGATTGCTAAAGAAACTAGCATGTAGATAAAGGACACGTGAAAAATTTATGAGCAATTGGTGATAACAAAAAAAGAAGAGCATACCAGATCTAGAAGGAAGGAGTTAATTTACTTAGGGAAACAGGATCTAAAGAGATGTTGGAGGGAAATCCATAAGGAAAAAAGCACAGAGAATAAAATAATAAATCAGTGGTATGCTACAATCATGGTTAGCAAAGAAATGTTCATGATTGAAGATAATGTGCAAGGTATTGCAGATCTAGAAATTGGTAAATATCAAGATGTAGATAACACATATTAAAGGCTACTAAAATAGGGAGTTAAGAAATTTTCAATTAGGTCATTCAAAATGGTTTCTTGGTAGCATGGAAAACTAGCCTCACCATACCTTTATTTAAAAGTGGAGATTTAAGTAATCCCTCATATTATTGAATTGTCATGGTTAATTCTCTCTTTGAAAATCTTTTTAGTAGTATGATAGAACACATTATTAGTGTTTAGGTAGAGGAACAAGGAAAGAAAACAAAGGGGCAAATAAATTTGAGACCCAAACACTCAACTATTTATCATTACGCCACACTCAAACACCTAGTTAAAAGATTTGAGATGAAAAAGAAGATGTATATTATTTTTTTGTGGACTTGAAAGAGATATTTGACATAGTGCCAATGAAAAAAATGAAGTTGTATGGAGGAACTAGGAATCACAATGCATTATTGGATAATAATTCATAAATTCCATGAGAAATTCAAGGTGAAAATCAAAATTCTAGTAAGGTTGTTTAAAGGTTTTAGGAGTGATATAAGCATCAAACATGGTTTCTTTCTACCCAACTCGATTTGGGATATACATTAATAATCTATAAGGTTGACTAATACAATTTAGAGGGAAAGGGTCTATTGTGGTGAAACTCTTACTTTATGCCATTGACCTAATTCTAATGGTAGAGACAAACCAAGATTTAAGATACACCTATGGACCCTAGATCTCTATTGTAAAGAAGTAGAGATGTAGTTAAGCATTATCAAAAAATGTTTTCTGATTTTCTCATTGAAGAAGAGTCATAATATAAGTATCTTGGCCTTGATTTTCACATTACTTTAAGTTGAGACACATGTATGATGATAATAATACAAGGAGGTTGGATACCATCTTATGTGCTTCAAAGTGGATGTAGAAATAAAAATCTTGGGATAGGAAGATTGTCATGATCCTATTTGGGTTACTTCTTGCATTAAAGGTGTTGTATGGTTGCAATACATGGGCTAGTGAAACTTTGAGTTTAAAATGGAGGCAAATAGAAATGAACTAAAATCATCTAATCACAAAAAAATAGGATAAAGACTTTAGATTCATCCCCAATTATCTTTGTATGGACACAAACTTTTATTTTAGAAGCAACCATTATGATTATTTTTTATGTTTCTCGAGAAAACAAAAAACACGAAGATCGATACATGGCCTAAGGACACAAGAGATGAAAATTAACACAAAAAGAAGAACATATGGATGAAATACTTTCACAAATGGACAAGTGGGTGGAGCATTAGATTACATGAACACCCAAACCTCACTAAAGACATACAAAAATATGTGAATAAAAGGTTTAGAATAATAATGTGGAGGAAAAACAAGTAAGCAACGAGTTCACACTATATTATAGAGTTCAACCCAACTTAGAGCATTATGAAAAAGTATATAAGGCTCTAGGTCAAGTAAGAGCTAACTCTTCTAAGCTTAGATGCAAGACTAAGATATTGACAACACGTAAATAAAGAGTGCTAAAAGAGGCTACATATTTTTGTAGATATGAATTTTTCTATTAGAAGCAACTATTATGACTACATTATTATGTTTCTTGAACAAAAAAATGAAGATTGACACATGCCTCGAGGCTACAAGAGATGGAGGTTTACATGAAAAGAATAACACGTAGATGAAATAAATAACAAATGGATGTGTAGGTGGATCACTAGCCTAAATGAACACCCAAACCTTAATAAAGACATTAAAAAGGTGAACAAAAGGCTTATAACAATAGTGTGGAGTAAAAACAAGTAAGAAAATACACCACCACACTATAGAGTTCAACTCAACTTAAAGCATTGTGAAAAAGTATATAATGCTTATTGCTCAACTAAGGAATGAGATATGGACAATAGCGAGAAATTTATATTTCATACATCATAATAAAAGTACAAATAAAAGAGCATTTTATGATTGAATATCTAAGATACTTGGACTTCTAAATCAAATACAAGAGAACACTAAAAATCTACTTTAGAAGTAGGTGGAGCATTAGCCAAAATGAACACCCAAACTTTAATAAAGACATAGAAAACATGAACAAAAGGCTTATAACAATAATGTGGAGTACTGCAAACAAGTAAGAAATGACACCACCTTACTATATAGTTCAATCCAACTTAGAGCATTGTGAAATAATAGGGTATTAAGCTAAGTGAGCTTAACCTTTGAGGAAACTTCATGGTTAAGTGTACTTGAGTTGGAGTAGTACTGGGATGGGTGAGCCCCTGAGAAGGCCTGATGCTTCACCTCTATGACCATCACCTACATGCAACGAGTGCTAAGCATTCCATTTATTCTCATGAGAGACGGGTTCTGAAGAATCTATACCCATGAAACACGAGTCAATGAATCTGATTAAAAAACTACACAATTGAATTATGATAGCTACATCACAATTTTACTATCCAGGAAATTGATTATGATATAGAGGCCACATAGGAAACTAGCACCCCAAGGCAGTCTACTAGGCTAGCTACTCGTCCCTTAGGTAAGGGGAAGAAATTAAAAGTGGACACATATTTTGAAGGGGAATATGAAAGTGGGAGTGGAGAGAAGAAAAATGCAGGGAAGTAGGTGTAGGCAGATACCGAGAAGAATGAGGAAATGGTGGATAGTTCAGATACGACCGACAACTCTTCCCATGTTTCTGAGAGCATAAAAATTGGCCCTATTGACTTAACCAATAATGCTCAAAGAAATAACTACTGGTAAACCTATGATGGTTAGAATTTTGAGTGACCACCTGACTGGAAATTGTGGCAGATGTAATGAAACTGTTGGGGAGCTCAAAAGAACTGAAGGCAAAGTTGTGGAGCTTGAAAGAAAAATTGGTAGTATCTCAAGATTCTCCACGAGGGTTATGCATAGTTCCACAACTTCCCTTTATTTGCCTCAAAAGAAGATGTTAGGCGATGATGATGACAATGAAGGCAATTATAAGAAACTCTTCAACTTCTTGACTGAGGATTGGTTGACGATCCTAGAGCAAATTTGATGCACTTACAAAGGAACCCACTAGGGATTGTCCCTTTTTATGGATATTTTGGTTTTCTCCGTTACTAGGTGCCACCATGGACATGTTATGAATACTGTTTATTGTGTTTTAGTTTTAGTTGTTTTTATGCTTTATAGGATAGCTCTTGGTGACTTCTTATCATACTCTTAATTGTTTGGTCAGTTTGCTGGGTAGTGAACCGTAAAGTTATAAGCTCCTTTTTGATGTTGTGGACATCTAGTAATAACTATTGTTTTTGATGTTAGATGCAAGTTTTTGCTGTTAGTGTGATGTGAATGTCAATCTAGTGACTCTTGTACTTCAGAAACAAGACCTACTTTTTTGCCGCTTTAATATCTAAAACTAGGGGAGAGGGACCAATAGTCGTGAGGGCTAACTTCGTCAACATGTAGCCGTTGCATAGAATATCGTAAGACCTTCATTTTTTTTTAGAAATGTAAAATGGACACTTAACTAGCTATAACTAAGGTTTGAAGGTGTGGCTCATCATACAACTCGTTAAAATAGCACGCCTAGTTAAATGTGTACAAAAATTGGCTTTTTGAAAGTTCGACCAAAACTTAATCTAAAAATTTCTAGTAGTTGAATTTAAAAATATCATTTGTTATTAGTGGGTGATTGTGTTTCTATACAAAATATGACATATATGCAACTTAAATGGACCATATACCTATTAGTAATCATAAATATTTGTTATATCTAACTTTTAAATCCAACACAAAAGTACCAATGCTTCAACACAAAAATTATTTGTTGTTATAAAATTAACACATTATTATATAAAATACAACCTATATCGAACACAAAAGGACCAATAGTTGAACACTAAAACTTTTTGACAATCTCACACATTTCATGGTAAAATACAAGACATTTTGGTTGTGTTCACCTTTTATATTTGTGATAAAACCAATTATTAATATGAAATATTCTAATGCATATACATTGCTACCCCAATAGTTGTACACATAAGAATAGTATTTGTGCACTAAGATAACAATACTTGTTTAAGTGGGCATCTTATTTTATTAAGTAGGCATATTATTTTTTAATTGACACACATATGATAGATAGGTATGATATATTATTTGAGACAAAAAGCTATCTATTTCACTTGTTTATGTTATTTTAATATAACATTTATAGGTCCTCATGTGTTCAAGTATTGGTCCATTTTTTATCAACATTTGGATTTTTTTTTTTTTACATTTGGATTATTTAATCACAATATATAGTAAAAACGTGGTGTAAAACTGGATAATATAATCACTAATGACCTCCCGACTATTAGACCCCTCACAACTATTGGTCCCTCTCCCCTATATCACAATTTGACTTCCTCTAAAAGTTCTTATTTATCAATTGAAAAAACTACTGACTCATCTGAATTTGATCGTCAATTAAACTCCTTTCATTTGGGAGAGAAATTAGAATCCAATTTGGCGCGTCAATTACTCTAACGTTAAAAACCTGCAGAAAGCACCGACCTCTGTTTCAGACTGTCGAAGATTTTGAATTTTAAACCCCAAACCCCAACGGGAAAAAGACTTTCAAATCATCTTTAAAACCCTCGCAAACGCAGACTTACTTCCGCAACTTATATTCATTCCATTTCTCTTCGTGTTTATTTCCAGGGTTTTCTTTCCAACTAGTTGAAACCCCGGGCTTATAAATGCAGTGAAATAGACCACCTGATTTTGAAGAAATTTGACAGTCTGAGCCATGTTTTCACCGGCTCCGAGGAAATCGACCGCCGGGCGTCGGAGTGAGAACTATGGAGGGACGCGCGCCCCATCGACGCCTGTGTCCACGACGATGCCAGAGAGGCCCTCCACCGGCACACCTGCTCCTTGGACTTCTCGTCTCTCCACCATCGTCAGGTTTGTTTTCTTTTTCTGTATGCTTTTTAATTTCTGGTTTGAAAAATCTTAAGCGAGTGGTAGAAATTAAATATGAATTATAAGTATCCGATTTTCAACGATCAGAATATATATTGGATGATTGATTACAATGGATTACAGTTCGAAATGTTGTTGCGAAAGATCTTTACACATTTTGCTTTGAAATCTTGCACACAAGTATAATTTATATTCTTTTGATTAAAAATTTGTAAAAATGAGTTGTGTTTGAATGCACTTTGGGTTATTATGTTACAAGCTTTCCACATATTGTCTGGAGTTAAAGGATTTTTAGTTCCTTTTTCATAGGACATTTATTACTTAGGTGTTACATGTCACCTTTAATGTGTTCTAGCCTAAGCTGGGACCGCATTCTTAAGAAAATATATATTTAGAGACTCCCAAGCCAGAGGGCAGTTCTGAGACGAATAAGAGAGAATGGAAATCTGGGGAAGCTCAACTTGATCTTGAAAATGCAAAGGAGATAATCAGCCGGATCCCTTCTGTTGCCTGGTTCTTGAGGGCAATCAAGTCTTGTTGAACACATTACTTCCTGAAGTACTCTTCACTGTTACCCTAATGTAGATCAGGAGCAGTTCTTATCAGGGGATTATCCTTTCCAAATTGGCAGCCCTTTCACCGCTGGTCCTTTTTTAAATCTTTTACTGTTTTCAACAGAATTACCTGCCACATTTGGTTCTGTACTTGATTATCTTGTCTACATGTCTTTCACTCTAGTAGACATTCATATCAACTGTATAGTTCTTTTTAGCAGATTCATGATTTGAAGAGAGGTTGTTGTGAAATGTATGTAGGATCTTCTATTTGAGGGGGTCATTATTGGTTGCCACTATTGCATTCTTGTAATGGAAAGTGTTAGCTTCAAATAAACACCGTAGTAGAAACATATTCTATGAAGAGCTTGATTATATTTTGACATTTCAGGCCTCCTCTTCTTTTTCTTTTACAATGTTCTTCTTTCAGATAGTATTTCTTATTGAGATTGAGTAGACTAGAGATGGCGAATATGTATGGCATTTTTGTTTAGTGTTTTAAAAAGTAGTTCTGGTTTGTCCTCTTCAAAAACTAAGAATGAACTGTATTGTAAAGTAGAAATTTTCTCTCCTATATGATTTCATATTTTAAAGTGTCATTATTGGGTACTACCGTTGCAACCTTCAAAATACTGTATCTTAGGACAGTCCTTTTCTATAAGGAGTTTGATGATATTTTGACATTTCAAGTTGCTCCTTTACAATTTCTTCCTTCAGGTTTTGTTTTAGAACTAAGATTGAGTAGACTCAAGATAGCACATTTGTTTGTCAATTTCCTTTAGGGGTTTACAAAGTATTTGGATTTGTACTTTTCAAATTCAAGGACCATCTGTATTGTCAGGTAGAAAATTTTATCTTTTGGAGAAATAATGAATCATGATGATGGATTGATACATATGTACTTTAAAGCTGTTATTTAGTAGAGGTGACTTTTTTGCATGATAAAATATATAATATTGTTGTTCAGCATCTTCAGTATTTTTCTTTATTCTCTGGGGATTCATCCTTGGGATTTTTCATCTTGGACCTGTACTGGGGACATTTTGTGGATTCAAGGACTCCTTGAAAACCTTCCTCACCTTCCCTGATTAAATTTTTTTGACCTAGTCATCCCAGAAATGTCCTGGAAACACAGGGATTTTCTGGGAACTTCTGGGCATCCCAATACAGCTAGGGATGTCAATGATGTCTGCTGACTGTCCAAAGGATGGCAGGCCGTCTCTGCATAAAAACACTCCCTTTTTTTATAAGAAAGGTCAAAATCAATAAAAAATATTTTAATGTTTTTTCATCACTGTTTCAGCAGATTTTCAATCATTCTAAGCAAGTTATCAGCTGTTATAACAGAAGTTATGTTAGTGAATTTGAGGAGGTATTTTACTATGTTTGTTATTGAACTGACATTGAACAGCAGCATTCCTCATATCAGTTTGTGACAGGTATATGTTGATGTCAGTTTTGTACCACTACATAACATATAGCAATTGAATACTTGATATAGCATACCAAACACTCAACCCTCTCTTGAAAAGTAAATACTCATGCAGAACATGAGAAAACTCCAAGGTTCCTTACACCTGTGGATACTAACTCAGTTATATTAATGTGATTTGCTGGTAATCACTTAGGCGGGCTTACGTTGTTCATTCAAAGATAACTTGGTGGTACTTCGCTTGCTTGACTTGTTCTTTTCTTCTTGATCACTTTCACTTTCAACTACTCCTACCACTAACTGTTTATTGCTCTACTACTATGGAATGGAAAGATTAGCAAATGGACGGGGATCAAATCTAATGAAAGCTTGCCAGTGGCGCTACCTCCATAGATGCAATGATTCAAGGGGAATGAGACTAGATTACCACACAAGGCTCCTTAACAAGCCGCTAAGATGCTAGTGGCCTAGTATATAGATCCCTATCAAACATTTACCAATATCATCATACAACTATCCATTTACTTCTACTCTAACAACATGAAATGAAATCCTACTTTAATTTGAGAGATGAGAAGAACCATGCAATACACCAAAATGATCATGTATATCCACCATGCAAACCACAACAACGAATAGAGAACAATTTTTGATAGTATTTTGGCAACAATTCTCCAACATAACTCTCTTTACAAATGAGAACAAATGGCCTTATATACAGGCTCAAAATTACAACGAGTGGCCAAGATTAAGGGGCAAAAATCAAGGGCCAAGATTAAACCTTACAAACCCTAATTAGGGTTACCATCTTTCAACCAATTACATGAGGGCACCAAATTTGTGGGGCAATGAGAAAAGTACAATAATCTGTCAACCAATGAGAACATAGGACACTTGGCATGATTTGATTGCATGCACCTGAAATTGCCACATCATCAACCTTATCTTATAAATTTATTTAATCCTTGAGATGAGGTGAAGTCTTGGATGCTTGAGCTCGTCCTTAAAAACTTTCTCATCACCACTTGAACTTGCTTGTACTTGATGTTCTGACCTTGAAAGGGTGAGGTCTCTAGGCACTTGGGGTAATCTTGCCTTGGCCTCGGTGGCTTGCCTGGATGTTAACCTTCTTGCAATTTAAGAGCCTTGCTCTTGGCCACCACCTTGAAATTGAACTTGACCTCTTCAACCTTTCGTCTCACTTTCTTCCTTCATCATCCCTGCCTTCCTTTAACCTTCCTAGTCTTCCCTAACCTTCCTACTCGAATTTGGTTTGCATGCACCCCCCTCTGCTTCAATACTCTTGGGTTCTGGGGGCACCTGCCTAGGCCATACCTCCTGCAAGGCCCACAATGCACCCATTACTTGATTTGAAATGATCCTTAAGTTCATCAATTGCCGCCTAGCTAGTTAGTGAGTTGGTTCCTTCACCGCCTAATTAAGCTATGTGGAGTTCATCTTACATCCGAAATTATGTGAATTGTTCATTAAGTCCATTTCTAATAGATAATTACAACTTAGTTTGTGTGTTGATCAATCTTATCATCCAAGTTATAATTGCTTTGTTTGTATCAATTTGTAGTCCATTCTTATCTTTCTTCTTAATGTGATTGAATCTAATTACTAGTTGTCTTTGTTTGATTTGCAATGAAAGAAAACAACTAGCCAAGGAAAGAAAACACATAATTCCACTCCACGGAGCTCACCACCGAGGGCAGACTCCTAAACATGGAGGGCCAACCACATAAAAAAGTCCAAGTCCAAGTTCCTATTACATTGGTGTAATGTTCCCACACTTACCTCTTGATCTTTAGAACTTGCCTACTTAGCCTATTACAACTTATCAACAAAATGCATGACCCTCTTGGGTGCTAGAACCCTCTCAAATCTAACCAAGCTAGCTTGCACGAATAGCCAAGCGCTGCCTAGCCTCAAATATCTTCAAATATCTTCCAACCTGCAATGAAACCTGCTTCCTCGCTTGCACCTGCAATGAAAATATGGAATGGAGGGTGGGGGTGAAGCGGATGTAAGTGAAAGATGGAGATGGAGGATGGAGCTATGAAAATGTGGTGGCAACCTATCTTCTTATTCTTCTTGGCCAAGGGGAAGGAGCTCTCCATCAACTTGTCTCTCAACTGTATCATGTTCACTATGCCAATGCAAGTGTCCCTCACTTGCTTCAATTTCGAGAAGAAGGTGGTCTTGGGCCTCATGTCTTCCTTGTCTTACTTGGTATGCATTGCCCTTTGGCTCTTGCTTGCTCTAGCATCCGCCATCCTAGCCCTTATTTTTGCCCCTTCTTTCTACAGTGAGGTGGGACTACACTTATCTCTGCCCCTCCAATCCTAGGGATGGACTAGCATATTTCTGCCTCTCCAATTCCTATCACACTACACTTATCTCTGCCACTCCGCCTAGGGATGGGACTACCACTTATTTCTACCTCTTTGAAAACTTATGAGATGGACTACATTTATATCTCCCAACTTTGTTCCTAGGGGTGGGACTACCACTTATATCTCTTTTATCCAAATTCTAGACGGAAACTACACTTATATCTCCCAACTTCAAGCCCTAGATGAAATGATGAAGTGATGGATGGATGATGCAAGCAAAAAAATAGGGAAAATGTACCAAGCAAGAACAAGGAGAAAATCTGCCTTTTAGACCAGCCTTCACCCTCAAGCATGAAGATCCTCCTCTGCACCAACAAATTCTCCTCCAAAGAAGAAGAAGACAACACCAAAAATGCACTCCTCCACCAAAAGAAGAAAATCACCCTTTGCTAAATGCACTCCTCCTTGCAAAATTTCGCTCTTTTGTTGCTCCAAGAGCTCCTCCTTGGCTGCCAAGAGACAAGTGAGAAATGAATGAGAAAATGAGGAGACAAGCCTTCCCTTTATTCTAAATTTTTGCCTCTTCAAATAGGGCCGATCTGCATTGGAGGGAAAATAAAATTAATTAAATTGTCAAACATATAACCCAAATTAAATGCATTAAATCACATAGCCTTGGGTATTTAATTTTAATTTAAAATTGGGCCAGCCTATTGCAAAAACAAAAATCTATGCAATAGCATGCTAATTTTCTTTTTTAAAATGAAATTGGGCTACTCCAAAAAACGATCCATATGGGGCCCCTAAACATTGAAATTAACCAAGCCATGGCCCCCCAAAAAAATTAATTCACTTACCCCCAAAAAAATCGATTTAAGGAAAGGGCAGATTTAAATTAAGAGAGCCACTTGCATTGAATTGTGCAAAATTATGGGTTTAAATTAGCCAAATCCGAAATTATCATAGGCCCTAAAATTGAAATTTTGAAAAAAGGTCATTTAGGCCTCTAATATAGCTTTAAACCTTCCCCATTGTGGACCCAATAACTTACCTTGAATTTCACACCTCTTAGGCCTTAAAATACATTGAATTTAACACACAAAGGGGCCCAAATTAAATTTTCAAATTACAAACACTCAGCCCAAGGGTTGATTTTATTTATTTTAAAATTGTCAAATTAATGCATAAAAATTGCAAGTGGGGCTGGAATTGATGGCTGCCTTGGGTGATGAAAAATTTATGTTTGTTGTGCCCAATACCAAGCAAAAATAAAAAATGGGAAGGGGCTGCCGGCTGTAGCTTTTTTCATTTTATAAATTTTAAATTTTTTCCAAAAAAAATTGATTTTAGCCCATTTAAATCATAACAACACCATCCCATAATCAAAATCTGCTAGCCAATTAAAATTCAAATAAATTTCAGTTCCATTTCCAACTTTCATTTACTCTTTTTCCCCATTTAAAATTTTGAAAATCCCACTTGGCAATTTAAATTTTTATTATTTTGCAATCCAAAAATCATTTAGCAATTTAATTTTCATTTGGCAATTAATTTTTTTATTTAATCTCCATTTTCACCACCCAAAAATTTACAAGGTTTCCCCAAAAATATCCAAATTCACAATTAAATTTTGGAAAATGTTTAAGTTTTGCAATTATATCAATTTTCCAAAATTCATCTAAGTCTAAAAAATATTGCAAATTTATCGTCTTAAAACCCCAGGGTTACTCCAAAACTCGCTAAGGCATTTGAATACCCGGATCTAGGAAAATTGCCAAGGCTCGCTCAAAAATTGGGGGGTCCCCAAATTCTTTGGGGCGATGGTGTGAAAACTTGACAACAATATAGAAGGATATGCTCAACTATTTGATTACTTCATATAAAAGACATCAGCTCTTCAGATGTCCTAGGGTTTCAATTTTCAAACATGCAATTTCATTTTGAAACTGTGGATATTTGAACCGTTTTTTGTTGATAGATAATCTAACATCAAAGACTTGTCTAGGACATGTCATAGTGAAAGAATTACAATTGAAGGAGAAGATAAAAAAATGAGTAAATGGAAAAAAGGTTGAGTCAAGAATATGACCTTGCATGCTTGAAGCACCATAACCCTAAAAAAAAGGATATCAGCAAGTGATCAAGTACTTTGCAAAGCTGATCTGAATTCAAGAGAAAGTGCCTTCACTTTGCCATTTATGAGATGTCTCATAATATTGATCTAAGATAATTTTAGAAGGTTTAGGAGAAGAGTCTTCTTAAATGTCAAAAGCATATTGGCAAGCATTGGTTCAAAGAGTTTTCTTTAATGAAGTTGAAAGCAATTAAATTCTTTTAATTTGTTTGAATCTCACGTGAACTCTCAATTCAACTCTGCTGTATATGATGAATGCCTTATCAATGTTATCGAATGAATATTTGATTTTTTTTTTTTAATTAGAGTCACTTGTCATCCCCTAAAATGATCGGGAAAATCTATCCCCAAAATGTGTCTACGTACCCCTTGCTAACACTGTCTTAGAGACTTGATGGAACATAAGTTTTTTTGACTTCCATAGGTCATTGCTTAATTGTCTTGGGAAAGTAGTGTTGTTATCTTCTGTCCACATGCATCTCTGTGAATTATGAGAATTTTGTTTTGCATGGTCAAATATTATAATCTTTGTTCAACATCATCAATATTCTATTTTTTGAAGGTCATTGTTTAGTCATCTTGAGAAGTATTGCCCTTATTTTGTGTCTAATGGCATCTATATGTACTATAAACTATGAATGGTCTTGCTTCGTGTGGTGGTGTAAGGAAGAGAGATCCAACAAGTTTCATGATCATATTTGCTAGTTCTTTAAATTTTTTTGGCTTTCTTTATTCTAGTAAATGTTTTTAATTCTTGAAAAACTTTAAGTTTCTTGGGATCCATGTTTTGCCTCAGCAAAAGTTGTCTCTTGGATGCCTGAATCTTTCTTAAAGAAGTTGAAAAGTTGTCTCTTAGATACCTGATATCTTTCTTAAAGTTTATAGAAGTTTAGCATAGTGCTTTTGTTATAAGGAGTTTAAGTACCTGCAAATGCAATTGCTGTTTGTCTTTATCTATGTTACCCCAAGTTTCCGGGACGGGGGGACGGGTTTCCGAGACGTTTTTTTTTCTGCCAGAGTAGGGGACGGCTATATATATATATTCATTAATTTCAGAATTACATAACATTGTCACATTCATTATAGCAACATAATTTAAAATTATCAATTCCATTCATCAAATCAGCATAGAACATAGCATCAAACCGAATCATCATCTAAGAATACTAAAATCTAAGAATAGGAACATAGGATGACATCAAATGAATCAAATGAGAGAATCAATCTACTTTTGGATGTTGAACGAATCAATGTTCCATAGCTGGGCGATATGTTTAGACTTTAGAGCCCTTGCTTGTGGTTTTTGGAGAAGAATTGAATTTATTATGCCAAATCGTTCCTAGACAGGTAACGGTCATCTTGTCTAGGCAGTAATCAGCTACAACAGTGTATTTCTGGGCGCTTATTGCTGCTATCAGAGCATTATCAAAGCTGGAAACAATCTGAGTATTCCTCAACCCAGCCGCATTCATTTCCAAGTCTGCGATATGAATATCAAACAAAAGTCTAATTTACAATCATTTTCAGGTCTGGTTTGTTGAACAAAAGTTTGAATTTTCAGTCATAGTTGGATGCTAATTTTGTAAGGACTTCCAAAAAAATAAACTTTCAACATATGTTATGTTAAACATAACATATTTTATTATTTTAATGACTTTCAACGCGTGGGGCCCATGAATGGGCAAAAAATTGCCATTTATTAATGTTTTATTGAATTAAATTTTATTTTGAAATTGGAAACTTCAAGCAGTCCCCGTGACAGATGGGAAACGGCTACGCAATCCACAGGACGATCAATGCCAGTTGGAAACGTGTTGACCGTTTTCGAAGTTTCGGGGACGTGTTTCCAATTTTCCTGCTTGGGTGGGGACAGCTTGGAAATGTTTCCGGCTGTCCCCAAGTCCTTGAAACGGGGATGGTTTCCAAAACTCGGGGCTTAGGGCCGGAAACGCCTCCTTGGGTAACATAGGTCTTTATTCTAGCCAGGGCTTGATTAATAAATTAAGATACTATGTGGATTTGTGCAAATTATAAGGCTCTTAATAAAAAAGCTATAAAAACTCAACATCCCATCCCTATAGTAGATGAGTTAATAGATGAACTTCATGGGGCAGTACACTTCTCCAATATAGACTTACATTTTGGGTATTATCAAATAAGAATGCGGAAAGAAGATGCTCCTAAAACAACCTTTGGGTATCATTTTGGGCATTTTGAATTCCTAGTCTTCCATTTGGACTAACTAATGCCCCAACCACATTTCAATCTTGCATGAACCTCATATTCAACAAGCAATAAATGAAATTCCTTTTGTTGTTTTTTTGTGATACTTAATTTATAGTGAAACTTGGGATTATCACTTGAGACATATTGACGAAGTCTTGGGATAATTGAGCAACAATTGTTCCTTGTTTTAAGTATCCAAATGTGAATTTGGGATGGATAAATTTTGTATTTTGGGAACAAAGTCAATTCCCAAGGTTTTAGTGTGGATTAAGAAAAGATCAAGGTAATAAGAGAATGCCCAAAACCAATGGCTTTAACCCATTTAACGAGATTTCAAGGACTTTGTAGCGATTATAGAAGATTTGTTAAAGATTTTTCAAGGCTAACAACCCCATTGACATATTGACTAAGGAGGGTGCTTTTACATGGAGTGAAGAGGCCAACAAGCTTTTGAAAAAGTTAAAGAAATAACGAGTTCTTGTCACGTATTAACTCTTCTAGATTTCTATCTTCCCTTTGAGTTAGAATCTGATGCTTCTGGTAAGGTTTCAAAGATGTACTAATGCAAAATAAACACCCAATAGCTTTTGAAAATCACAAACTTAAAATATGACCATAACAATCTAAGAATCTATTTGAACCAAAATGATATAATTGATAGGCAACATAGGTGGGTTAGCAAGTTGCAAGCCTATGACTTCGATATTGAATACATGAAGGGTAAAAATAATGTTGTGGCTAAGGCTTTATCATGAAGACCTCACCTATGTTCTATGACATACATTTATGTGGATTGGAAGAATTCAATACTTGCGGAAAATTCCCATGGTAAAAAATGAAGAAAACAATTATGAGGGCATACTATGTGTTGATATAAAAAGGGATGGATAACTCAAACTAGTGATTTAATTAGGAACAAACCCTCTTTCACTAAACATTGGAATACGAACCATAAAGGTGTTATGCTTGACTAACTCATAGTCAAAGAGAGTCAAACAACCTCTTGGGCTCTATTCCTTTGTTGCTTGAAGTATTGCTTGATTGATTTAGATATGAGCTATAATGTCCTAAAGCATGCATAAATGGACATATAAACTGACAAATTGATAGATAGATAAATAGTAAGCTGCATGGAAGTACATATTTGGGACAATGATACAAAAATGCATCTGTTGAGCTAGGTACCATAAACCTAACAGGCATCCAGGTGAATTTGGAGAGCATATTTTGAATTTGGAGCCTCTAAAATGCCTTCACACCAAATATTAGGTCAAATAGGCAAGTCACCAGTGCTAGGTGCCAAAGACTAGGTCTTTTTTGGTATTTTTATTGAGAATCCCTATTTTTGTGTTTTGAGTATTCCCATGCCTTCAAAATTTGCCTGAGACATGTTTCTAAACCTGCAAAAGGCACAAAAGAGAAGTAAAATGATGTTTTGGCTGTATAGGGGGTTGCCTCAATCAAGCCCCCATTTCGGTAATTCCCATCTCCACAGATAGCCAAGTATGATTTGAAAACAATTGTGTGTGCTCTAAACCTTAAGTGTGTCTAAGATTGTGGCAGGCAAATAAGTGCATAAACATAAATAAGAGCACTACTCAAGTGTATTAGAGTGAACCCTAAATGAGACAATCAAGGGTAATGCATATGTCAACTCAAGAACACATGAATCACATAAATGAAAATAAATCAATGATATAATTTAGTTCTCAAGCTACATTGCAAAAATGCAAGAATGACATGAAATCATACCAAACTGTTAGGGAGAGGTACAAGCCAATTGTCCGTTAGTGATTCCCTATCATCTTCCAACATTCCTTGAAGCTTCCATCACGACAAGCAATAATTGATGAATGCTTGATGAAGACTCAATGTTGCTGATTACTTCTCAGATTTGCAGACTTGTAGACTCACAATTGGTAGAGCTCTCTCATCACAAGGAGTGTACTTAATGCCTTTTTTAAATGAGGAAAGCTAACTTGTTTATATATGAGTTACAAGCTTAAAATTGATAAAAAGGTCATCTTCCAATTGTCCTATTCAAATTTCAAGATTAGATTCGATAGTGTTAAGGCCAACACGTCACTCTATTGAAATTTATTGATCGTCTAGAATAAAAACATTCTATTCTAGCTACAGCTAACTAAATATTAGAAACATTCTAATATTTATACTAAGATACAATATTGAGCATTAATAAAATATGATTCTAAATTATTCTAATAAAAAGCATTGGTCACTAGAGCTAGTTGATAGTAACTCGACAAAATAGGTTTCTACTTTTCAGGAAGCGAGATAATAAGGCCTATTATTGGATTTGAGATTTGAATTTGGATTGATGACATTTAAGTATGGGATTAAGTGTGTTGAAGTTTGAAATATGATAGGATTCATTTGTTAGAATAACTGAGAGGGGGGTGAATCAGTTATCCAGTGTCCCAAAACAAAATGTATAATCCAAAACAAATTCTTCAACTTCTGCTACTCGGTAAACATAAAATACTTTCATTGTCTGTGTTTTTACCGATTGTCAGTCTAAAACTTATAGTAGTTACCGATCAAATTTAACATGTAATATGCAAAGTATGATAACAAGCAAATACCACAATCAACACATAACACAAGAGATTTAACGTGGAAACCCTGTGAAGGGAAAAACCACCTGGGACTGGCAACCCAAAAATGTTCACTTTTCTGAAGTGAGGTTAGTGAAGACCCAACCCTGTTAAAGGTTTACAAACACACTGTTAGGTGTGACCTTGTTAGAGGATTTTAGACCAGAAGTTATCGTCCAACCAGCAGTCACTCTAGGGTTGACAGGATAACAATGTTCACTCTATGAATGAAACATCAAAAAGACTTTCATAGTCCACTCGGTTAAGAGATTTGACTGTGTACAATGGTTAAATATGTAATAGTAGATGATTTGCCTTGAAACAACTTCAATTGTAGTTTACAGATCAATGTTCAGCTCATTCAAATCTTTCTGATCAATATATCACTTTAGATTCAATACTATATCAACTTATTGTCCGTCGGTAATTACTCTCTGTAGCTCGGTAATTGTTCTGCAGCTCGGTTCTTATTAACCAGTATGATCAGAATGCATGAAAACTCCTTCATGCGATAATTCTGTAGTATCTTCTTCTTCTGGCATCTCTCAACAATGAAACCAATGTCTCTTATATAGACGAGTAAATCGTTTTCTTTTCCTCCATCAGATTTTGCCGCTTAATCTTATTCATTGATTTTGCCGCTCTAACCTTCTTTGGCTGATGTGTTAGTAACACGTTTCAATCTGCTCCATTAGATCCTTCTTGAATTATGTTAGCCGTCGATCTTCTTAACAAGCCTTATCTGTTACCTCAATTTCATACACTTTACAGCTCATCACTTTATCGGCTAAACTGATCATTTAATTCTTTTCTGTTTTGCTCGGTTAACAAAGAAATGCGTCGGTGAACACAAGCTCGGTTAACACTACGCTCGGTATACACTACACTCCGTCGGTGTATATTGGAATGCTTCATTTACCGACAACACTGCTTTGTGTCTTTCAACTCTATTCTTCATCATAGATGAATGCAACATAATAAAATCGATATCATCAAGTCATAGACTCATCAACAAGTTACTCAGTGTATTCCTTATCCTCATCTGATATATACATCTTCCTCATGTAGATATTTCTGTTCTTCATCTCTTTCACCTTTCTTCAGATGTGTCAGTATAGTAACTTACAAGATAAGTACTGTCAAGCTAGTTGACATCAATGACAACATAATATTGATTTAATCATCTTGCATATCTAATTAACAACTCCTCAGTAATCTTAAATTACAGATTCTTCATTCAGTGTTCTAAATCAGTTGTAGTTCATCATCATTTTCTTGATTTGAGGCTAGAAATGGTCCTAAAATGATTGGGAGAGTGGAAAAATAAAGTGTATAGTAAAAAATTGCACACCCCTTTGCAACTTCACTTACACTTTTGTAGCCACTTTGGTGTCCATTTACTTAGTATTTGTGTAAGTCTATTTCAGCCCTTGCATTAACCTTTTCCTCATCGGGATGCTTAGGGTCCTTTCCGCAGCTGCCTTGCATTAGTTTTGCATTAACATGCGTTTATCTTGTCTGCCATCATGTTTTAACATTATTTGTCTAGACACTAGTGTGCTATGTGGACGTTTGTGCGCTGTGCGGACGTTTGATGACATCTTAACGTTAAAATGTCGGCTCTAAGTGTTTCGCCACTGGTCACCTCTCTAGGCCAGTGGAAACAACTTAGAATATTCTAAAACGACTCGAAGGCTCTTTCTTTATCGCATCTTCTCACTTTTAAATTTATTCTTTCACTACATGCACTCTCTCTTGGCTCTCTCTCTCTCTCTCTCTCTCTTACACAACCCTCTGTAGCTTGCTACAACTTTCTCAAACTCTCACAATAATCTCACATAACACTATTGGCTTCTTCAAGCCTCTTCATGAAATATATCTCTTATGTCTTTGAACATTCTAGAATTTATCATCCCTCGCCTATGAAATCATAATCATTCTATCTATTTGTCTTTTGATCTATCTATCTATCAAGCTGTTGTGGAGGTGGAAACACCAAAATAGGGACTTGACTGAGGCAGTGGCCCCAAACAAATTTCCTCCTCTTTGTGTGTAGGTTTATTGAAGACATTTGATTGTACGAAGGTTTGCATGTGTATATTTATTTTATTTTCCTTTATATTTATCATCTAGCATTTGTTGTTACGTTCCTAACCTCTTAGTTTTGCAAGCTATTTGAAGGACAAAGTTGGGTTTTTTCCACATTTTGAGTATTTTTTGTTGCAGTTTGTATGAGACTATAGTGCACCATGTTGGCATCTTTGGCTGAGAAGCTCGATTTTGGACAGGAGACTCTCTGTCATCTACGCTTTCTATTTCTATAATCATATTCTTTATTTTTCTTATCTATAGTAGATATCTTCACTTGTTTAACTAGTTGGAGATATCTGAATGTATTTTGTGAAATTGACTCTCAAGGGAACATAGTTTTCTTTTGCAGGATCATTTTTTCTCTATTACATTTTGGTGAACTTGATGTGAGCATTGCTTTTGTATTATTTTCATAGCATTCTTTATCATTGCTTCAAGCAATCATGAACCCCATTCCATGCCATCAATTTAGAAATAATACGTCAACCTTCGATTGACTTGTTTATGCATTGTTTCTTAAATTTAGCTTATTACTTTCAAAATGCATTTGTTATCTTCTTTTATTAGTTCAGTTTCTAGTTTTATTCAAAGTACTAACACTGTTTCGTTTCATGTATGTGAGACTTGGTTTTGCTTATGTCCTTACATGCCTTTGACCCCTCATAAAATTCCTTTTGTTGCAGAAGGTATTTTGTTGCAAGAGGATGAAATCATTGGTACTTTTCTTAATGTTGCTCTACCATCTCCTCATTCCAATGCACTCTCCTCTAGAGATGATGCATTAGGGAATGACGAATCTCATATCACATTTGATCCCTCATTGGTTGATGTTGAGCAAATTCTTTAACTAATTCTTCTATAAATTGTGATGAGTTTGTGAATGTGATTGCTGCCTTTGCTGCCCCTAGTACGAGACCGGTCATTTATGTGATTCCATCTAGCCCCTTTCCAAAGAGAATCCATTCTATTTGTGGTGTTCCTTGTAAAAATGACCCATTGGAACTTTTTACGAGTTACACAAAGTCTAAGGCTCCTTCTTACAAAATGGTAGCCCATGCTTACACCACTTGTAGAAATAAACAAAGTCTTAATAATTGAACTTGTTTACCACCTAGCAATCTATTCTTCCATCTGGTTCTAATCCCCTTTCTAAATCCCATGCAGAGTATGATCATATCGAGCAACTTCATGTTACTTCAACTAAGATCTCTCTTTGGGATCTTCTTCAAACTTCTCCCCTTTTTTCATGGTATGCTTCATGAGGCTCTACAAAAAGATCCTTGTGCCATCTTCTGCTAGACTGATTGATGTGAATTCCTTGATGGATCATATGCACTTTGATACTTTAAACAATACATTCTATCAACGTGAACATCCTCCTCAAGTGCAAAATAATGTTGATGTACTCATGATTATAGTTTATATTAATAACATTTGTATTGGACTTTCTCTTATTGATATTGGTTTGACATTGAATGTTGTACTATTTTTCTATCACCTAAGATTAAAATAGATTCTAATTTATTGGGAGATTCATCTCTATTCGTTTGTGGGTTTGATAATAATGGTCGCTAAGCTCGAGGTACGATAATACTATCTTTGAGGCTTGGACTTGTTACCATTCCCACTTTGGTGTATGTAATGCTTGTACTTTTACTGTATAACCTTCTTGGAAGACCGTGGATTCACTCAGGGTAGTGTTGTGAGGTTTTCACACCATCGCCCCATTGCAAATGGGGACCCCCTCTTTTTGCTTTGGCAGTGGGAGTAGTGGTCGTAGATGCTTTTAGGTGGTCTTTGTTGGTAGCAATTTTCAAGTCTCCAAGTCGAGTCTCCAAGTTGAAGAGATGAGTTTGGGCAACTTTGACCTGTTGGATAGTCAAGTTTGTCAAGGGTGCAAGTGAGAGTTGGGCTAAGCTAGTCAAGTGGAGTTGAAATCAAAGGATTTGTGAGGAAATTAGTTAGAACCTTTTGAAAATCCTTGTTCCAGTTTCAATTTCATCCTAGAAAGTTAGGAAAGGTTGTGGGAGGTAACATTGTTGAAGGCATGCCGAGTCCTGAAATTTGGCCAAGTTTGGAATTTTTTAGAAACTCCCAAAATCTAAAATCTTTATTATAACTCCTATGAAGCTGAAACCTATCTCAAACATCTTGACAGTATTTATATAAAATATAACTTAAAGAAATGTAACTTATACTTAAATGTTATATTTTATATAAATCACTTTGCCCTTCGAGCTAATTTTTTTTGACTAAGTCTGGATAAAGAGAGCAAGAGGTGGCAAAATTCCTCTCAACCCAAGAATTCCGCCCAAGACCAATTCCTCTACTCCCAAAACCTTATACCTTTTTTTGATTGAAATCAAGTACTCAACTTAGGAGGATAAAAGAATTGATGATCAAGGGAATGGAAAGATGAAATTGAAAAGGCAAAAGGTGAGTTTTTTAAAGCATAGAAAAGGCATGTGAAGGGTGGCGGAATTCCCTTCAGCCAAGGAATTCTGCCCAAAATCATTCCTCTATCATCAAAATCTCCGCCAAAGAAAATGCAGTTTTCTTCATGAAGTTAAGTAGCCAAGTCACGGGGATTGAAAAATTGGTGATTAGGGGGTAAAAATAGTGAAGTAGAAAGGGATAAGGATGAGATTTTTTTTGAGGCAAAGAAAGGGCATGCTAAGGATGGTGGAATTCCTCTCATCCAATGAATTCCTTCCAAGATCATTCCTCTCTCACCAAGATCTTCACCCCAACAAGAAACATAAGTCTTGATCATAATCAAATGTCCAAGTGGAGGAGATAGATATTCAATGAAGGAAAGAGGCAAATGTTGCAAGTTGAAGAGGTGTAAAGATAAAATTGTTGAAGGCAAAGAGGAAAGTTGATCAAGGCCAGACATATAGAGGTGGCGGAATTTCTCTCATCCAAGGAATTCTGCCCTAAAGAATTTCTCTGAACTCAAAATTTCCATCCCTTCAACATCAAGCTTGTAAAATTGATCAATTCAATAATTTGGTGAGGCTAATGGGAACAATTAGAGATGACTTTTGCTGAAATTTTGAAGGTGAAATCAGGTTCTTTTGGACAAAATGATGAAGGATCAGATCAGGTTGGAATTCTTCTCACCCAAGGAGTTCAGCCATGAATTCAAAAGCAAAAATGGATGCAAAACAAAATCAAACTCCCTTCTAGCCCTCCAAAACGATGAAATCTGCCAAGAACTTGTAAATTTACCAACGAAATAAGGTCTTTAGGAGGGGTGGAATTTTTCAAGGGAGAGGAATTTTTCAAGAGAGGAATTTTATTCCTCACATCCCAAAATCTCCACCATGAGCTGCAAAGGGATACAAGAAAACCAAACTTGCACAACGAAAGGGGAGAACAAGCTGTTTTTTTTCTTTGTCAATGGAAGTTCAAATACATTAAGGCTAATTTGGAGCCAAGTAGTGACTTAGCGGAATTCCTCTCAGCCTAGGAATTCCGTCTAAGGTCTGTCTGAGACTGAAATCTCTGCCTTGGAGAATTTCAACACCAAACCCCTAAAACTCAAGATTTTGATCCCAATCTTTCAAAGGCAAAAAATGACGATTTCAACCAATGAGAAACCAATCCAAATAAGGAGAAAATTGATCCTCTCAAATGGACAAACAGCTGAGGCAAAAGGGGCGATTTATGTGCCTAAAAAAGAACAAAATCAAATTTAATTACCACAAAGATCAAGTTGGCCCAATGTGAACCTGCCTATTCAAGATTGAGGTTGTCTATATAAAGGGAGAGATAAAGACTCATTTCAACATCAAACGTAAAACAGCTTCAGCTCTGCTATAGACAGAGATTTCTCCTCTTATGGGCAGCGAATTGCCTCATCCAAAGCACCAAAACATTTCCTTATAGAAAGACTTTGAGAGGATTTTAGGAGGTGAGAACACCACTGATTTTCTTCAAAATCAGAAGAGTAAAGTGCTGGAGGAAAGCAATCTGGGCTAAGAAATGAGGAAAGATAAGAATTTGAAGTGTGCTAAAAGGTGAAATCAGGGTTGTAACAAGAAAATCAGACCTTAGGAAAGTTAAATTCTCGATCAAATTGCTTTAATAGGGAGAAAAAGTTGATTCTAGATGCATTTTAATTTCATGCAAGCTCTCAGGTTTTCTTCATTTCGTTATACTTATCAATTTTGTGAGCTTAATGCATTTTTCTCCTTTGTTTTGCAAGGCAAATATTTAGCAAGGAGAGGCTTGGAAGGCGAAAGATAAAGCTTCAATCAAGGTCAAGCTCAAAGCTTCAAGCAAGGAGATAGCTCAAGGACTTCAAATGAGAAGGAAGTGCTAAATCAGATTATCAAAGTGCAAATTGAAGATTGAGATCAAGATGGAATTCAAGAAAGCAAAGAACAAGGAGAAGAAAAAAATCAAGATGTACAAGTGGAAGAAATTGTGAAAACTTGAATTTCCTCTGAAAATCTATGTTCACTTTGAAGGATCCAACTACATGAAGATTTAATCACTTCAAGAAGATCCAAGTCAAGGCATTGAAAGAGATATCAAGTTTACTAGTGCAATCAAGTTCAAATCATGGCAATGAAAAAATTTCCAAGAATGAAGATGGAGAAAATTTGAGAAGATGAAACAATTTGGGAATATGCCATCACAATTGAAGGCTTGATAATGTTGAGCATTAAGAGATATTTTCTCATCACCAAAGAATTGATCAAGTCTACAAGATAAGGGAGCTGAGTTGGCGCACACTTGTCTTCAACCAATCAAAAAATTCCAGTTACACATGTTCAAACACATTAGGCCAAGTTTATAGTTTTCTCATTGGCTCTCAAAAGCATTGTAATTTTCTTATTGGCCCATAGGGTGGTGCCTTCATGTAATTGGATGTTAGTGTGGCAACTGTAATTAGGGGTTGTTATGGGTAAATCTTGGCCCTTGATCTTGAATTGATCTTGGCCCTTCATTGTGATTGAATAACTATAAAAGGCCAAGGCCTTCTCGTTTGTAAGGGGTTAGATTTTAGATTTATTAGAGAAGTTAGTAGTAGAAGTAGAGTAGGAGAGGAGACTTGATAAAATTGTTGCCATAAGGCTATCAAAGTAATTGATGATTCATTGTTGGTCTTCATGGTGGATTACTTAATTTTGCTTTGGAGTATTGCATGGTTTTCTTCAATTCCTCATTTAGGATTTTATTTCATGTTAAGTAGAAGTAGAAGTAGATGGATGGAAGATATTGTTGAATGGTGAAGCTAGTGTCCATACCTTTTGGTACTTGCTGATTGGAAGTAATAGTGTAAGGTTAGTTTGACCCTAAATTGCAAGCGTTTTAACTTTTATTGGAGATGTTCATTTATATTTCTCTTTCATAGGGTATTTCGATGAGCGTTGACAATGTGAAAATGATTCTTGTATCCATAGAAGATAGCACCCTCCTATGCCTAGTTGATACGACGAAGCAAGGATTGGTTAGAGGCTCATCCCATCATCAACATTGTCTTACTTTCTTAAAGTTAGATAGCTTTTATTTCCTTTGCAAGTTGTTTGGTTGGAAGAGATTGAAGTTGTTAAAGTAGTTGATATCCATTGAATGAATAGCATTAAGTCCCTTTGTGATAACCAACATATCACATCATAAAACTGAGTGAAGTCCACAATAAGAAGGAACCTTGAGGTTGTCAACTATGATCACACAATTTAGACACATTGTTTAGCATATGAGCATCCTTATTTAAGAGAGAGTTTGAGATTTGGTTCAATTCTGTATGTTGCAGTGGAACAAAAATCACATCAGCAAGTAGTATCATCTACCTTGCATAGATCTATTAAATTTGATCATAATAATCAAATAATTACAATCAAGGCTAACCTTAATGCTATACATTTGTGTGAAGTGGTGCCAGCTGGTCAGTCCTTGATTGCACCTACTCTTAAACGTTTAATTCCTTCTATATCTCCCAATAATTTATTGTCATCCTTTGATACTTCTTTCAAGGATGATTTTACTGATTCTATTCCTCCTAAGAACAATGCTTCTTTTAAAAATAATTCTTCAAATCCTTTTTCTTCTCAATTGAATGCATATCATGGTGATGATTGGGGTTCCTTGGATATTACAGACTCCTTCATTGGAGAATATAAAGCTGATTCTATCCTCAACATTCCAAAAATAGTATCCATACTTGCTATTAAAGATGATTATTCTTTTGTATCACAGGATAATGTGAACACTATTGACTATGCCATTAATATTGATCCTCCCCCTTTTGAGGAGTTGCTATCATGTTATGGTCCAAGATTCAATATTCTTTCTAAGCACGAATATAATGGAAATGGTTTTTGGGTGCATGGGGCAAGGAGTTAAGGTCCCTTTAGAACCAAAGCCATGTACTTTTATGATGGGTTTAGGTTACAAGCCTTCTCTTCTATTTTCATCCCCTCCTCCATTGTCTTATGTCTCTATGTCTTCTTGTGAGCAATCAAACTTCCACAAGAGAAAGGGTTACTCCTTGCTCCTTGTTCTTAATCTGAACAAGAGCATATTTTGTTGTGGCTTCTCAAAGCCCACTTGATTACTCTTCCTCCTGTACATAAGAAGTTCCATAAGCATGATAAAACAAAACTTTCTTTTTGTACATATCATTGTTGCAAGGTGTGTGCCCTTGGTCTTCTTGTGCTGTGCAGCATGATGCTTGGGTTTGCGACAAGGCTTAACTACCTCTTGTGTTCTATAAGTCAAGTGGTTGTATCGGGCATTAACAAGTCGATCTTTTGGGGCAATGACAACCAACAATTAGTATCAGAGCCTAGGTCATGAGTTTGAACTCCGCACTTGTGTTGGGGGGATTGTTGCAAGGTGTGCGCCTTTGGTCTCCTTGTGTTGTGCAGCGCAATGCTTGGGCTTGCGACATGGCTTAACCGCCTCTCGTGTTCTATAAATCAAGTGGTTGTATTGGGCATTAATAGGTCGATCTTTTGGTGCAATGACAACCAACAATCATCAAGTGCTTGGCCATTCCACTAGTGAATGTAAGGCCTTGATGAATAAAATAAAACAACTTCACGAATCCGATGTCATCAATCTTTTGTATATTGATATACATGTTTCTTCTTTGCATGACCATGATATTAATGTTCGCTTTTGTCCCGTCCTTTCTACATGCTAAGCATTTTCTCATGAGGTTTCTACACCTCCCTTGTTCTGTTTTGTCGCTTCTCACTATTTGGCATTCATAGCTTCCTTACCCATTGCCATTCATGGTGGCACAATATTGTGTGCAACCATACTTTACTCAATGGTAGTAACACAAAGGTCTCTAGCATAATTGTCCTTCCCTATACATTGGGGGCAAGTGACAACTTTCTTTGGGAGGTGTACATCCCTTCGGAGGATTCATTCTTTTCTTTTTTCCTCTCTTCTTATGTTTAAGATATCAATATAGTAGTTATGCTAATATTTTAAGGGGGGACATACATGTTCCATTTCTTTGTTCATTCTTATCATGTCTATTTTTTCACCCACAATGGTGCTTGTCTATTTTTGGCCCATAGTGGTGCAATGTTTTTTTTCACCCGTAGCAGTGCATATCTATCTCTCGCCCTCCTGGTGACTTTCTATTTGTTGCCTATTGTGGCGAGTGTATTTTTGCTCTTTGTGGGACTTACCAAAATTGATCTCATTTGTAGCGGTTATCCTCCATAGTGGGGCTAGTCCTACTTTATGTCTACAGTAGCTTTCTTCCATAACGGGATTGGTCCTACTTGATGTCTTTTTAAACTTGGATCTATTTATGTCTATTAGTAGTGGCCCTCTCCCATAGCAAAGTTGGCTCTATTAAGCGTCTTATTTGGTAGTGGCTTTCCTCTGTAGTTTGGTGCTACTGATTGTCGATCACCTAGCCTAACATAACTTGCTAGACTGTGATTTGTCGTTTTATCATATGATCATCTAGATGACCCCTAGCAATAGAGCAAGCTAGTGCCTGGGTCATGTATTGCCTCTTCGACATTGGTTGTTTTCTTGTCTTTTGGGTGCATTCTTCCATGAAGCAATCGATCATAAAATTCCTCTTTCCTTTTTAGAATTCCCCTATTTGTTGTTTTTTGCATTTTGGGGTTGATGCATGGTACTAAGACAACCTTCCACATCAAGGTCTCTTTTACTTTGCAACTCAAAAATTATAGTTTGTTTGTTGTTTGTTATTCTGATTTGTGTATGTGCTATACATGTTCTTGTCTTTGTAGTTATATGATTATTATGTTCTAGTCCCATGGGTTTGTGGCTTTCATGTTCTAACCTTGTTGTCTTGGGTAGATTTTTCCATCCAATGCATTTGTTTGTAGGTCTTCACCCTAGGGGCATGCTTTCTTGATTTGTAACTTTGTAGAGCTATTTGCTTCCTCTACAATAAGTATCCGTTTGGCATTATGATGTTATTTATTTCAATAGAATTCCTTTACTGCGCGTATTCATTTAGATTTATATGCCCACCAAAGTGGGGGCAAAATATAGAGTTGAAAATTGCACACCCCTTTGCAATTTCACCTACACTTTGGTAGCCACTCTATTGTCCATTCCCCTACTATTTGTGTAAGTCCATTTCAGCCTTTACATCAGCCTTTTCCCTCTTAGGATGCACAGGGTCCTTTTCAATAGCTACCTTTTTGCGTCAGTTTTGAATTAGCGATGTGTTTCTCATCTATTGTCATTTTTGAGCATGATTTGTTTGGACACCAGCACACCACACGGATGTCCGCAAGCCGCGCTAGTGTCTCACAACATCTTAAATTTCAAATGTCGGTTTCGAGTGTTTTGCCAGTGGTCACCTGCCCAAGTCAGTGGAAAGGAGTTGGAATATTCTAAATGGCTCGAGGGCTCTTTCTTTCCTGCCTCTTTACACTTTTAAATTTATTCTTTCACTACATGCATTCTCTCTTGTTCTTGCTTGTAATCTCGTGTTCTCTTGGCTTCACAACTAGCTCTCTGTAATAAGCTACCTGTGTTTGCACCAAATTGTTTTGCCTTGTACTTTAAGGTATTTTGTCAAACAGTTTTCTTGTTGGGAAGTAATGTAATGTTTCAGAATGATAGCTCCATTTTCTCATATAACCAGCTGTAACTGAGATATTACTTTACTTTGCGATGGCTGATAAAAAGTTACAATACGAGAATTTATCTCTGAATTTTGCAACAGCAGATACCACTCTTATACATGAGCACATGAATCAAGTTATGGACAGAATCATAATAAGCCTGCACTTACAGGTGTTTTACTGCATTTTCAACAAACTGATAGCTAAGAGCAGAGGTTTCTACCAAATCATACTTCTTCCAGTGGCATGCTTCAGCAGAACATTTGACCTTCAACTTCTACGCCAAACAGAAGTCTACCGAGCACTCCCCTGTAGAATCTTCCCACTTTCTCCAACCTTCTCCCTAAGCACTTATCTCTGAGAATCACTATACTGCTGCTCTAAAACTCAGATTACTTTTCCCTGAGCCTCTGTACTGCTTTAAGAATGGTTTCAGATTGCAGGTTTCTCATAATTTGTTTCTGATTGTGTTTTATCTTTCAGATTACATATGTTTATTGACAGCAGAAGAACAGAGGTTTGTTTGCAAATAATAAACATAATGATTGTAAACAATTCCTGAACTTTCAATTGCAAAACTTGGATTACGAACTCGTGATAATTCTGTGCAGATGCATATTCTCAGTTTGGTGAGGATATTGGTACAGTTTGTTTTTAGCTTAGAAAGATTTCTTCTTTCAGAATTTGATTCAATATGCAGATACAATGACAAGTAAACCTTCCAGATTACCAAAGACCAAATTACAAAACTGATACAAGTTTGCATTAAAGAACATTACTTCCGACCTTTCACTCTTGCATGGTTTGGAAAATACTTATAGCAGCACACAGAAATTTGCATAGCAGCAGTAGCCTTCTAATCCTTTGCACCAGGAAAACATGATAGAACAGGAGCCATGATCTTGTCCAGGATACTCCTGCACAGCACCCAGGGTGCTTCAGTAATAATGAATCAATCAAATCAATGCATCAGTAATATATCCTCTAGGCCAAACAAGTATTGAGCTCTGTGATTCTCTTCCTGCTCAAAGTGAATTTTCCAGATTAGTCTAAACACCTGCGATGCATACAACTGTACCCTAAAGGCAATCAAACCACATTAAGGACCTTGCGTTTGCAAATATCTTCCACCCGACCTTCCCAAGGTGGTGCAAAGGAGGAATATGATTGCCTTCAAACTTCAGAAATGCTTATTGCTGAGATAGATCCTCTGTCAGTCTTTTATTACTGCAAATTTGTCTTCGGAAGAAGATATCACAAATTTGCCTATCCAGAGAGGTTTCCAGATGAAACCTCCAACAGTCTGATGATGAAGCACAATGGTGAATCCTGGATGAATCTACACCAAAGATGGATTTGGTTTTCCATCCAAAACCTCCAAGGTTTTCTATTGTCAGATTTTTTGTTAATGAAAGCCAAAGCTTTGAAGCTTCTCAGAGAGAAAATAAAATAAACCAAGAATAACCAATCATGTTTGAATAAACTTCTCATTGTTCTTTTATAGCCCATTGTAGAGGCTCTTGGCTTTTTCTCTGCTTTGCCTCTTGATCTTCCTTTTTTCGTCTTTTTTTCCCCCTTTTAATTGGAACTTAGGGAAATTACAGTGTTCCACCGCTGATCAGGGATAGGGGGATGGGAGGATATTGGCTTTCCCTCTGCTTTGCCTCTTGATCTTCCTTTTTTTGCCTTTTTTCCCCCCCTTTTAATTGGAACTTAGGGAAATTACAGTGTTCCACTGCTGATCGGGGATAGGGGGACAGGGGGGTATCAGTATGTGTTTCTGGGACAAGGGGACAAAGGGGCCTAAGTTTGGGGACAGTGGTGGGGGAAGGGGGGGTGGTGTTGCTGTATATACTATATACTTTATACCATATACTATATACTATACATATAGTACTTGAAATGCTAGTTATGAAAAGATGTATAAGAAGTAAAATGACAAAATTGAAAATATTAAATACTTGAATATCGAACAATGAGCATTGAATATCAATAGAATATTAGAATACTAAATAAAATTTCAATTTGATGAATGAAATTGTCGAATTGGTGGATAGAAGATTTCTACTATATCAAAAATATCATAAAGATGCTTACAATGAGTAGCATTATATCAAAACAAGTACAAAATATCAAAATGTAGTGAAGGGAGGCCTCTAATCATCCCTTAGGGAAATTTCCTCCCCATGCTATTCTGGGAATGCCTTGTTGTCCCGACGTTCCTACAGTGAAATGGTGGCGAAAGGGTGGTGGTGGGGGGATGCCTTGTCCTCGTCCTGGGAATGTGAGGTCTAGGGGCCCTAATGCATTTGTGTATTTCATTGGGAAATAATAATAAAGTGACTTTCTTAAATTTTCACTTAAGTCAACATTAAAGTCACTTTATTAAGTTTATTAAATAATATCACCCTTATGATTTACTTTTGAGGGATAATATTAAATAATTAAATTAATTACTTTTACGAACTTAATAAATATTTATTTTTTCCAAAGTCACAATAGAAGGGGACATTGCTTCTCTCTCTCTCTCTCTAGCTTGCACAAACTCTTTACCTCTTGCTACAACACTTAAAATCTCACAATAATCTCACATAGTTTTTTGGGTTTCCTATACCCACTTTAGGTAATATCTTTCTTATGTCTTTGAACATTTTTGGGTTTATCACATCCCTTGTCTGTCAAATCATTTATCATTCTATCTATTTTTCTGTTGGTCTATCTATCTATTTGGCTGCTGTGGAGGTGGAAGCACCAAAATAGAGACTTGATTGAGGCAAGTCTCTAAACAACCCCACACATTTTTCCTTTTCTGCATGTGTGCACGTTTATTGAAGACATTCAAGTGGACAAAGGTGTGCATGTGTATATTTATTTTATTTTCATTTTTATTTGTTATCTAGTATATGCTGTTACATTTCTGACATCTGGGTTTTGCAGGTTGTTTGAAGGATAGAGTTGGGTTTCCTATACATAGTGAATATTTTCTGTTATGGTCCATATGAGACCACAATGCGCTACGTAGTTATTTGCGCAGTGCATTGGCATTTGTAATGTTTCCTTCTCCCATCCCATGGGATTTGGCTCTGATTTCTTTAAATTCAATTGCAAGAGACTATATCTTGTACTCTTAAAAGATTTGGATAATAACAATATGCTTATTACAAAAATCAACACCCTTATTATTAATGCAATGGCAACAATTGTTTGCAATGATTATCCCAATATCCAAATGCCTTGGACAATAAGATCAATTACTGTTCTGATAAATATAATATGAATTATTCCTGATATATTCTTTAAGATCATGCATTTACTTTGTATAGGTCTGCCTACTAAAGGCCTTGCAACTTCTCTGCTTTGTCTGATTGAAGTCTCTATAGATATGCAGTTGGTCACAAAGCTCTTCTTGATTTACATATCGAAATGTATGCTTTCATATTTCGATCTTCACTCTTCAATTGAGCCTTAAAATCTGAAAGGTTATAATAAAATATCAAATCTTCATGCCTTCTTATAAGTCAATGGTTGCTGACCATAATATACACTCCTTTTTCTGATATACACACACACACACACACACACACACATTTTTATACATATATATGTATATTACAAATATAATTCTGATTTCATTTCCATTATCAGATATATACATAGTTTACGTATATATAAACATAGTAGATTACATAAGGATCTCTTAAATAGAACTCAGATATAATAATTGTTTAAGTATGAAATAATTCTTTATCGTGCTTATATGATCCATATCAGATGTATTTGATAATCTTACCAAATATATGACAACATTCTTTTCTATATTGCTGATATCAAATTCTTCATATAGAGTTATGCTGATATCAGATATATGTTTGTCTATATAGATATGTCTATCGCTGATTACTATTCCTGTTCACATTGTTTGCAAACTATATTTCTTTTTTGCATCTCTTTGAGATTTTTCTTCGCTTTCCTCTTATCCCATGATTCCTCCCTCCGATGCTCTCAACCCCAAAATCTTTATTTGTTATTGGTTTCTTCATGATTAATATCCAATCAGATATTTAAGTATCTATAATTTTTATTCTTCCTCTATTTGATGCTCATGTATATATATTTCCAAATCGCTGTATATAAAACTGTTATTTGTATTTCCTTTCCTTGCTTCTGTTTGATCCTTGAATGAATATATTTACCGATGGAATGGACTGCTGTTAAGTGAATGGATCTTCAGTCTGCAATCCCTAGCTTTTCTTTATCAAAATATCTCTTCTTTTATGTGCTTGTTATCTTCATGAGATCCCTGTTGTATCATCTCTTTTTCAATGCCTTCTCTATCTGATGATTCATAACGCTCAGTATATAAAAGAAATTGTTCTTCCCTCTTCATTCTTCTATGATGAGAATGGCTGTTTCAACTTTCAATAATATATATTAACTGCATTATATCTAATATTCTTATTATTAACCCTTTGTTGCTCTAATCAGATGTTCTAATCCTGATCCATATTCCTCCTCTCCATTTCCCCTCAATACACAATACTTCATATCAATTTATATCTTTATGATGTAGGAGCATCCTAGGGTCATTGGAAATCTTGCATCACCCAAAAATATTTCCCTTTCAGTTTGTTTGCAGTTTGTTCATGTTGCTCAGTTTTAGTGTTTCGGTTGGCAAACCTTCTAGTTGGCTCATTAGCTCATGCGATCCTAATGACGTGTTTTGGACATCAGGTTCATATCCTCATCCGTTCTTTCTTGGTGGAGATTTCTTAAGTTTGGTTCAGACCTATATTTGTTCTGACAGTCCCAACCGGTGCTGAGAGGGGAGGGGTGAATCAACACCTCTAAATCTCTTCTTTTCAAATCTAGTGAAGTATTCTTGTAACTGTAAGCCAAAACAGATTTAAGCATATAATAACAACAAGCAAACAACCACATAGTGACACTAGATTTATCATGTGGAAACCCGGTTAAGGTGAAAACCATGGTGTGAGGAGACTTCACAAATTCTGTACTCTTCTGGAGTACACTCTGTTAGGAGCTTTCCCGATTAAAGGATTACAACACATTGATAGATGCGACCCAGCTAAGGGATTTGTTACAATAAGGACGGTTAGTGCCTGCCTGGTCAGAGGACTTAGAACACCTTGAAAGATGTCACCCGGTTAAGGGATTTGATACAAGGGTCCTGTTAGAGTCCACCCAAATACTGAGATTTAACTATTGTAATTGCTAGAAAACAATAGAAGGATTGACTGTTTACAAGTGGTTTTGCATAGCCTGATAAGATCTCTGTTTGTGCTCAACTGAGAAGCATCACCAGTTGCTGCAGGTGTGTTCTCCTCTGCTGTTGTGCTTCTCTGCACACTCTTTCTTCTTTTCACCCTAGCTTCTTCAGCATACAGGTTCACTCTTTTACTCGACAGAATGAAGGCAACTGAAATTCTCAACTGGCAAAAGTATATATAGAGTTCTTGCCCTAACTTTATCTCTCATGCATGACCTAATCTTCAGATCCCTTGCGGATACATCACTTAGTGGAGTGTCAGTTCACTGAGGAAACATTCGATGCATGCCCTTGCTTTATCTGCTTTATAAAGAAAACAATAGATGTGTGCCAAGCATCTTTCCTTTACAATAGATAACGCTTTGTTTTAAAGCCACAGATTCCGGCTTTAAAACCTCCAGACGCGCCTCGAAACGATCACCAGTTTAACTCAAAGCCTTCCCTATTTAGTGCAGAAAATCCTGGTCAAAGAGTTGGTTGAAACAAATAGTTGACTATGACTTCCTCGGTTCATATCGGAGTCATTTGCTAGATCGGTTGAGATCCTCTTGTTGTGAATAGACAATAGCTTATGACCTGTTACTGTCCCTTCCTTAGCTTACCGATCGAACATTCCTCGGTTGTGTTGTTGACACCGGTTGGTTTTTACTTTCTCTGTGCTTGTCTACACCGGTTGTATCCTGGTCCTCAGTTGATGGTTGAATCCTCCTTTCCTTGACTGTATACATTAACTGGTTGCTGATGCTTTGTGTAGTGACCGGTTGCATCTGTTTACAGCCTTGTCTTTCTTGTATGTTGGTACCATTCGCCAAACCAACCTCTTTGCATACAGATCTCCTTGGATCTTTAGACTTTTAGAGGGATGACAAATCTCTATCCTCTTTTGCCAATCAATGACAATACTTGTACTGGTAGTAGGCTTACTGGTTACCATTTCTTAATGCCAACATGTTCTTCACGCCTTATGGCTTTTTCCAAGTTGTTGGATCTTGCGGAGCTTTCTCGTAGCTTGCAGATCTAATTGGTGCATTGTTCGAGGTTCTCATGCTTGTGGCTGACCTCCTTGTGTGATCGCACTTCCTTTCTTATCCTTTTGGAGGTGTTCCTTATGATTTGGGTCTAGACCTATTTGTTGTAAAACGTTTTCTTCATTCTTGGAGAGTGTGATCTCCTTGGCCGACTTGTGGCTTGTGATCTTGTATATATTGTAGTCTTGGTTCCTTAGTTTGGTAGCTTAGCTTGGTAGTAGCTTAGAGGTTAGCATCCAATATGGATTTGGATTTTTGTATGTAATCAGGCATGTGTGCCTTAGAATGTAAGCTGTCATGTAGCTGGGCATGTATGATGTAAATCTTGATTTTGAGATAATGCGAAGGCCTGATTGGCATGTTTATTGTTCATTATTGAGTTCTTTATGTTCTTGAATGAATTGTTTCCACTGTGTTGACTCTATCTGCATGGTTGGACTGTCTTCATTGGGGAAATCTGGCCATGACTGCATCACTTTAAGTCTCATAAAGTCACCTCCCTTCATAAGAGAGCCACACCTCTTTGTTTATAAGTATTACTTAATTGCACCTCTTGGGTATAACAAACAAATCTTATGGTATCAAATCATTTTGTGTCTTCTCTTCGAAAAAAAAACATATTTTCAAATCAGATCACAGTTCTTGTGTTAATCTTTAGTTTGCGTATGATTCCTTGGACAACGATAAAGGAGTGTTATTATAGTCATTGCCAGGAGTGGTCCTTGGCTATGATCTTCCTCAATTGTCATCATGAATATGTATAATTCCCTTACGATAGCTTTAGGCTTCATTGTTGACTCCAAAGTATATTCTAGGACTTCACAATCTTATGTTTTGCCTCGATGCTCAATTAAGGTGTTTTCCAACAATAGAGATTTGTTTACAAATACAATTGTTGTTAATGACAAAATCAAAGGTACAACCTCCTTTGCTCAGCACAAAACCTCCATTGCTTGTATTTCCCAATACATAAATCTAGTCCAACTCCTTATGAATAATACAGAACTCAACGCCGTTCCTCATCATGTTTCAAGAATCATTCTTTATATCCTGAGGGATCATTGACATCGTATGTTACCAAATAGAGGCCTTGCACGATCACTAGCATTGCCAAATGATATGTTCGTTCCCTCAATATTTGATACGAAAAATAATTGATAAGAATAGCATAGTCGAGTCTCCAATTACATGTATAAGCTCCTGTATGGTGATGTGAGGCCCAATAGACACTTCTCGTGATATTGATATTCTTCTTCGCTATCTATAGTCCCCGATGTGTGTGCCATGGTGGAGTAAACAAGTCAGCAGCTAAGTTGGTTAGCCTAAAACTTGTCGATTTAGCCATTTTTATTTTTGAAAATTGGAGATCATAGTATCCTTTGTTGAGATTCTTAGATTTCGACTGAAGACTCTCTGTTGTCTACACTTTCCATTTCTATTAGCAAAATCTTTATTTTTATTATCTATAGTTTTACTAGTTGGAGATATTTGAACGTATGTTGTGATATTGGCTCTCAAAGGAACATAGTTTTGTTCTGTAGGGTTATTTTTCCTTCATTACATAAATTAAGTGCTGAGGAGAGCGAAATTGGACTCATGATTAAAGTCGTACAATTATGGCTCTACACCATGATGCTCCATTAGTTGAACATGAAGGATTATGTACAAGCGATTATGGGAAAGGTTTTTGTGAAAAGGCCTCAAATGGGATATTTGAAGCACAATAGAGAATGTATGGTATGTCAAAGGAACAAGGTAAAACAAGCATTTCTAGGCAGGTTGTTATAATCTTTGCCAATATCTAATTAAAAATCTGAATGCATTTCAATGGATTTCATTGAAGGGCTTTAAAATGTACAAGGAAAAGATTGAATGTTTGTAGTGGTGGATTGACTAAGTATGCTCATTTCCATGCAATATCTTCTCAATATAGAGCACCATAGATAGGTGATCTCTTCATTATGAAAATCTTCAAATTAGATGGGTTACCTAAGAACATTGTTAGTGACAGAAATAGTAGATTCCTAAGTTTATTTTGGCAAGAACTTTTCAAATTGGCCATAATAGACTTACCCCAAGCACTAGCTACCAACCAAAAATGGATGGGCAAATAAAATTGTAGACAAGTGGCTTGAGGAATATTTGCGAAATTATGTCACACAGTAGTAAACCGCTTTGATCAAAAGGCTACATCTTGGAATATTGTCACAATACCACTCATTATATGCTAATAGAGATAAGTCCTTTCAAGACATTAAATGGGTATTGGGCAATATCACTTGGAGACTTAATCCTTACTGCAAGTAGAGTCCTTGAAGCAAGATACTTGGTGCAATAGAGTAGAAATAGTTTAAACACACTTAGAGAGAACTCATACTATGCACAAAATCAATAGAAGTTGTATGCTGATCGTCCAATATTTGAGGGAACATTTTCGGTGTGAAACTTAGTCTTCTTAAGATTGCAACCTTATAAACACTCTTCTATAAAGGGAAGTGAAGTTGAGAAACTCAAGCCATGATTTTATGGGCCATATAAGATTATAAGAAGGATTGGCGAGGTTGCCTATTAATTGGAGTTATCAACTAAAAGTGAAATTTATAATGTCTTCCACATATGCTCGCCCCACGAAGGTGCTAGCTCAACATGTTACACCATGTACGGAGTTATCCCCTCTTGATGATGATGAAAAATTAACTTTTGAACCTGAAGCCATCATTGGTATGAGAAAAAATAAATTAATTGTCATATCCCCAAATTGGAAGATTAAAATACAATTTAATAAATTTTAATTAAAGATTCAAATTTATTATCTCCCATCAAACCGCCTTATGGTATAACACTACGATTTCAATAGAAGCACTCATTATTCAAAGGAACAACATTAATAAGCATTTGACTATGAAGTCAGACTTAAATCTTC
This sequence comes from Chamaecyparis obtusa, assembly GCA_027943335.1. Taxonomy (NCBI): domain Eukaryota; kingdom Viridiplantae; phylum Streptophyta; class Pinopsida; order Cupressales; family Cupressaceae; genus Chamaecyparis; species Chamaecyparis obtusa. The sequence continues at coordinate 106,855 of BSBK01000706.1, forward strand.
TATTTGCCACATTGAACACCTTCCAAACGGAGTTGTGTAAATAACTGCAATAATAACCGCAGTGATAAACGGTGGTACTTACAGACGACTTCTTATGTGGAATGGTCGACACCTCCAATTATCGTGAAGAGCATCATTTCCGTGAAGGATAACTGAGATTGATAGTCACTGATGATGAATGACATGATAACAACAAGAATCCATTATGTTGGTTAGACCAATATTGATAACCACGAAGGAGCAATTACTCAGCTATGGATATCACATCTCCATCGATACTTGGCTATTACGATTATTTTTGGCAAGATATACGATCACCCATAATATCGTATTGCTGGCGGTTCATATACAAATCACATTTGTTAGCCATTAACAAATGACGTTAATGATAATGAAGGATGACAACTATTCAACGTGCCTCTTCGACACTTATAAATGTCAATGCCGATCAAATATCAAAGTGTGTATGAGAATTAATTTTATAAATTGTTCCCTTTGTTGGCATTAAGGGATGGTAACCGATAAGCTTGCTACCGATACATGGCAATTAGGTATTATCATTGATTGGCAAAAGAGGAAAGAGGTGTTGCATCTCAATCTAAGGACACCAGTGTTGGATCTATGAAGCGAAACCGTTATCAGTTAGCTGACAACATTCCGTGTGTAGAGAGACTGGTTTGGCAACCGGTGACACTGTGCAAAGAACAAGAGACTATTTCTGTTCATTAGAAGCAACCGGTCACCAAGGGAAAAGCAACCGGTAACAAAGACCAAGGAAAGGATGCAACCGGTATAGATAGAGGAAGGAAAGGTGACAGGTCAAGGCTCTTACCTGTGCACAACTTAAGGATCTTTTCCGATCAAGTAAAGACTTCGTCATGATAAGATGAACCGGGGAAGTCATAGTCAACAATCAGTTATCTATCTCTTTGACCGGGATTTACTGCACTAAATCCGGTAGACTTTGAGTTGTCAAGATGATCGATACAAGGCGCGATTGAAAGTTTTAACGCCGAAGTTTGTGGCATTACATCAAGGAGTTATCTCTTGTGAAGGAAAGCTTTTTGACACGCATCTGTTGTTTTCTTTTGTAAAGCAGATAAAGCATAGCATGCATCGGATGTTTTCCTTAGTGAACTAATACTCCACTGGGTGATGGATCCGAAGGTGATCTGTAAATAGGTCATGCATGAGAAAAGCATTTAGGGCAAGAAGTCTATATATTCCTCTGCCTGACAAGAATAGAGTTTGCCCTCATTGTGCCAAACGAAAGAGTGAACTTGTACGCTGAAGAAGCTAAGGTGAAGAGAAAGGAGAAGAAAGAAGAGTGTGCAAAGAAGCACAACAGGAAAAGAGAACATACTAGCAACGACCGATGATGTTTCTCAGTTGAATATAACAGAGATCTTATCAGGCTAAGCAAAGCCATTTCTAAAAGGTCAAGTACTCTATTGTTCTCTAACAATTACAATAGCTAAATCCCATTATTTTGGGTGGACATTAATAGGTCCCTTGTACTAAATCCCTTAACCGGGTGACATCTATTCAGGTGTTCTAAGTCCTCTAACTAGGCAAGCACTAACAAACCTTATTGTATCAAATCCTTTAATTGGGTCGCATTTAACAGTGCGTTGTAATCCTTTAACAAGGAAGGCTTTTAATAGGGCACATTTCAGAAGAGTGCAGAATTTGTGAGGTTTCCTCACACCGTGGTTTTCACCCGATTTGGGTTTCCACGTGATAAATTTGGTGTTGCTTTTGGTTGATTGCTTGTTGCTACTCTTATGCTAGAACTTGTTTTGCTTGCAGTTGTAGTACTCCATCAGATTTGTCTTAAAGTTTTATAGGTGCTGATTCATCCCTCCCCTCTCAGCACCGGTTGGGACTGTCAATTGGTATCAGAGCCTTGTTCCTTTTCTTTACTGCTTAATTGCAAAATGAAAAAGTCAAGATGATGAGAAAGGAAGGACCAAAGTTCTCCAAGGAAAACTTTACTCTGTGGTGCAACAGAATGAAGCTGTACATGAAGACCACCGAAGATCAATGTTGGACTCATGTAACCACTGATTATATTGAACCCAGTTGTACCCTAACTTCTGATGAATTGAAGATCAAGATAAAACATACAACTTCCATGGATATGATAGCCAATATGCTACCCGACTACGTCTATGCAGAGATTGAAAATCTAGATACTGCTCACAAGATGTGGGCCAAGCTGCAATTGGTATATGGTGGTGACCCACATGTACAAAGAGCTAAGATTGAAAGCCTCAGAGGAAAGTATGATGACATGAGGATGAATGAAGGAGAAGACATTGAGCAATTCAACAACAGAATCAAAGAAGTGATTAACTCCATCAAAAGCGCTAGAGAAAAACTAAGCGAGGAGGAGGTGGTAAGCAAAATATTGAGAACGCTTAGGCCTCACTATGCCATCAAGATCTCAGCCATTCAGGAGCTCAGATCAGTGATCACAGATCAAGTCACTCTAGATTCTCTAATGGGTAAGTTGATTGCATTTGAATTGAGCAATTTTGATAATAGTTTACTTATGCAGGAAGTTGCTTTTAAGTCTTCTGTAAATACCTCTTCCACCAAGAAAGGAAGAGAAACCGGTAATTGCTTTATTGGTAAGATTGGAAGTCTTGTTGAGAATCTGCTCTCAGAAGAGATGGAGCAAGATGAGTTTGAAACACTCATTGCTAGGAGATTTCCCAGAGGAAAAGGAAAATACAAAGGAAAGCTTCCATTGAAATGTTTCTCTTGTAATAAGATAGGACATATTGCTGCAAGATGTCCAGACAATGATAACAAAGACAAGAGCAACTGATTCATGAATAAAGCAAAGAGGGAGTGCTACCTTTCAGAAGGAGTTATAGACAATGAATCTGAAGACTCTGAAGATCTAGAAATTGCATTTGTTGCAATAACAGAAGAAAGTCCAGTGATAAGTGAAATGACACTTATATCAAGTTCTCATCAGCATGATGATTGGATCATTGACAGTGGATGTACTCACCACATGACTGGTGATAAGAACAAGTTTATCAACTTAAAGCTCAACGATGGTGGATCAATAAAGCAGATAAAGCATAACATGCATCAGATGTTTTCCTCAGTGAACTAATACTCCACTGGGTGATGGATCCAAAGGTGATTTGTAAACAGGTCATGCATGAGAAAAGCATTTAGGGGAAGAAGTTTATATATTCCTCTGCCTGACAAGAATATAGTTTGCTCTCATTCTGCCAAAGTAAAGAGTGAACCTGTACGCTGAAGAAGCTAAGGTGAAGAGAAAGGAGAAGAAAGAAGAGTGTGCAGAGAAGCACAACAGGAAAGGAGAAAATATCAGCAGCGACCGGTGATGTTTGTTAGTTGAATATAACAGAGATCTTATCAGGCTAAGCAAAGCCATTTCTAAAAGGTCAAGTACTCTATTGTTCTCTAACAATTACAATAGCTAAATCCCAGTATTTTGGGTGGACATTAACATGTCCCTTGTACTAAATCCCTTAATTGGGTGACATCTATTCAAGTGTTCTAAGTCCTCTAACCAGACAGGCACTAACAGGCCTTATTGTATCAAACCCCTTAACTGGGTCGCATCTAACAGTGTGTTGTAATCCTTTAACAGGGAAGGCTCCTAACAGGGCACATTTCAGAAGAGTGCAGAATTTGTGAGGTTTCTTCACACCATGGTTTTCACCTGATTTGGGTTTCCACGTGATAAATCTAGGGTTGCTTTTGGTTGATTGCTTGTTGCTACTCTTATGCTAGAACTTGTTTTGCTTGCAATTGTAGTACTCCATCAGATTTGTCTCAAAGTTTTATAGGTGCTGATTCACCCCTCTCCTCTCAGCACCGGTTGAGACTGTCACCCTTGCGGACTTCGCTCGCTGAGCATACTGGTTGCTATCACAACCTTCTATGTTTGATAGTGCAAGTATTATAAAGCAGATCAGAGATGACACATTTACAAAGCTTAATTCATATTAGCATATCAGAGACGACTCCAGAATAGCAGATTACAGTCAGAAAGAATATCAGAGACGACATCCTGCCCATTGATCATCCTGTCATAGCAGCATATAATTCATTGTCTATCAGAGACGGCTCGCAGGGTATGTGTATACTCTATATTGTCATATCAGAGACAACCATATATTCATAATGAGGTTCGAACTGCTATTGCAGTCATAGCCTTGTAAGATTATAGAAGGAATTTGGTAATTCCCGTAGTGTCCTAAAAATCATAAAAAGTTGACATTACATTAACGGGTATGGTTATTCTAATATATTTGGTTAAGTGGAAAAAATTTCCTCTGGATAATGCCACTTAAGAAGGAGCAGAAACATATGATCATCCTAATTTAAAACTGCTGGTAGGCAAGCAATCTCGAGAAGGGCGGGCTGTCATGCCTTTGCCCAGAAATCACAGCAACTAGCAATCATTTAGACATAAAATTGCAGCCTCCATTACTATTGAATTTCGGGTGATAACAACCAAATGGGAGGCCAACCACATTCAAGGAAATAGTAGCAATTTATTCAAGAAGGGTGACTAGATTAAATGGAAAATAATTATCAACAATTATTTAAAAACATTGAAAGGCAGCGATCAATAATGAGGGTCTATATTCCTTGCAAAGGGTATGATGTTAGTGAAAAGTTGTGACTTCCCCTCTCCTGCGCACTCCTGTACCCCAACTGAAGCTGTAAAAAGGGAGACATTTCATTTGTAGAAGGCATCAATAAGCAATTGGAAGTTCGGATATCAATTAAGGAATAAATTCAGAATATAAAATCAGAGCAGCAATAAATAGATTTCAGAAATCAAGCTATTACAGCCATTTGAGAATAAATCTATTGATTCACCAAGAGGTGTTTAATTAGAAATAATTTAGCAAATTCCTTGAGAAATCCTGTTTTGAATTTGTTAAGTGTCTTGCAAATAGGAGGGATGGCCAGCTTTACGAGTTCACAAGAGATAAAAGGACGGGCTGCCTTCATGCCTCTTACCAAGTTGGACAAAAGGTGAGAAGAAGGACGACCAGCCTTCAGTGCTCTTGGACTTGATCAAGGAGGACTGCCAGCCTCCAAGGTGAATTGAGGGATGGAAGGGTGACCGACCTTCCATGCTTTCGGCAAGTCAAGGACAGCCAGTCTTGGCAATCGCTGGTTTGCAAGCATTTCCAAGAAATTCATGATGTGATTCACTGTGGGTAATATGCTACGATCCATATATTAAGTTTTAATGATGCTATGATTTATTGATCTAAATATTATGATGCTTTGATGTATGGATATGAATATTATCATAATTTCTTGTGACATAAGATTACTAATATCAGTTTTTATTGATAAATATTGTTTTTAGGCCTAAATTTAGGAATATCCCAAAAAGGGACATTACAAACTTAGATTAATCCTATGTATTAGTATTCTGTCTGAGGTCAAACCAGAACATAAGTAGTTATTGTTTTACTTAATTGTTCCTCTTTGTTAGTAGATTTGACAGCAAAACATACTTTTGGAAAACTTCAATAATATATCCCTCACTTGAATACACACAATACCTAGACATGAAAATGGTCTAGGTTTTTGATGTTGGGTCCCTTGGACTATTGGTCTCGTGGACGTCATTAAAATTCCTTCATTCATTCATTACATTAATATTTGAATTTTTCTTATATTTTAAAAGTTATTATTTTTTTAATAGGTTTCCTTGCTATTTCTTAAAAAATGGCCTTAGAAAAAACCTGTTCCAGAAATCAATTCCCCCATCCCCTCTTTTTCTCGTCTTAGAAGCTTGTGTGAGCAGAGCTTTTTGAGAGTTTCTTTAATAGATTTGCATATTCAGTCTCTTCTGTTGTTTCTTTTGTACTTGTGCGGATATGTTATTTTGTTTGCCATTTGCTATTGCAACATTGACCATACCAAATTGAGTTGAAAAGCATTTAATCCTAGTTTTCAATGGTGAGAATGTACTGTGTGGAGTTAACAAGCAAGTATTTGTCACTGGTAATTATCTGGAGGGTATCTCCAACCTTTTACCGATTTGTGATTATCAAGAGTGTAGAAAACCATAATCAAAGCTCAAGAGTGCTATATGTTAATGTTTTGGTAGCTGCGAGAGATCTCATTCATACCTAGATGTCTTGCAACCTCCTCATCATGGTTGAAATGTGTGGCTATCGGTTTGCGGTTTCATATGGGGAGCTGCCTCCCTGCGTTTGTATCGGTAGCTACCTACCTGCCGTGTTCGTTTTCTTCTGTTCCATCTTTATCTTGGACTAGACGGTCACCTTTGTTCTTTTTGGGAGCTGTTCTCTTCGTTATTGTGTGTGATCTGGACATCGATCATGGTCTGCGTTGGCATCAAAAGGTGTCTTCAGTTATATCTGCAGGTTCTCATCCAGCTGGAAACGGTTCTTGCTATTTCTCAACACCTATTCTCCTCACCGTTGTTACTGCTGGATCTCATGATAACTTGGCACTGTCACTGCATGAACTGGCATCACCGTGGGTTGCTTCAACAGTCCGTGACATCAAGTCTACTGTTCACGTTTGGAGGCCATTGCATGTTTTGTCTAAGTTAGTAACTGCCAATGCTGGCTATTTGTGGGAGTTTCTTTATGGTTGTGTAATGCCCCTTTGACAGCAGTGTGACGTTTCAGTCATTCTCGATGAACTCTTTGCCTACCGTAAGAGATTATGGCTTAGTGAGCTTTGATGAGTTTTTTTTTTGTATGTCTGAGATATAAGTTTTATAGCCAGTATTCTCTGTGGAAGAGATCGAGCTGTCATTCTCTTGACAGATAATTTTCTGTGTAATTCTGCTGAGTGAACAATGGCTGTTGTATAAGTTTTGATGTTTCATAAAGAGCATCGGGTTTGTCTAAGAAGTCTAGAGGATTATGGTGCAAGTGCGAAAGTCTATGTGACTGATAGATTAAATAATATTGCTCCGTGGTATATCGTTCAGTAAGTAATTATAATGTGACCAATATTGTCTGTATGGTCTTCGATTCAATAGTAGAAGTTTATATATGATAGATGCCAAGCAGAGTTTGCTTAATTGCAAAAGGCATTCTATCAATGATTGTTAAGAGTTAACAATCACTGATTTTTATATTGATCTTCTGATCAAGCTTGAGAACTTTGTATTCGTTTTTGAATATTCAATAAAGAGAATCTTTTCTGGGAGTGGATGGGGTTTTTCCCTCGAGTAGGAGGGTTTTCCCAGGGTAAATCTCTGTGTCTATTTGTTCTTGTGTTTTGGTTAAGATATTTGCTCTCTGGTTTTGCTATTCTGGTTCAAAAACTTAACACTATAACTCACGAGGTTCACAGCGAGAGTAAGTTCTCTCAACGCACAGTTTCATGACCGTGCAGTATTACAAGTAGAGAATTCCACAAAGTAAAACGAGTGTAATATTCAGTAAAATGCTCACAAGTTTACCTGGAAAATTTCCTTGATATTTTGAACAAAACGAATGGGAAAATCTAAAAAAAATAAACCTACTATGTTAATATGATATCACATATAAACACACAAGATGAGTACTTTATTCTTCGAGGATATATTATAACAAAATATGTGATAAATTTGAATGCCAGACTCAGAACTAGGGGTAGGATAAAATTAAGGTGGTTGAAATGTGCTCTGGATCAGAAGAATGAGGAAGCTGTCTTGAGTCGTGCCAGAGACGTACGGAGGGCAGAAGAAGAGGAAGTGGGTTAGAGGTTATGATAAGTTGATACTGGCTTTGAAATTTTGGGCATTAGTTATGTTTCTGAATATTTCTCAAGCAATATTTGGAACTGATATTAGCTTTTGTTCTGGACGGAAGATGTAGGCAAACAAATAGCGTGTTTATCAGCTATAAGATGATGTGGACGGAGTGCAGTTTCTTTCTAATGCCTTAGTTTTTTGACATGCATTGATTAATATGGAAGCCATGTTCATAGACAAGTTATTAATTTTTATAATACCTCTATAATGTTGAATGTTCTATGAAAATCTTTGATTCTTTACAGACTTATCATTGCAGAAAGTGAGTATGTTTGCTCTTTCATACTCCCTTTTTGACTATTGAGATCTTAAGGCATGCATGCCATTCTGCCCTTTCCAGTGGAAAGATAATGCATCACTGACATTCCTTCCCTACCATCCCATGCCCAGAGCTTGGGGATGGCATCCCATCCGCCCCATCAGTCTTGAGGATATATGTAGTATGTTTCTAATGTGTCTTGCTTTTTCTGCTTCTAACTGTACCTTCAACACAAGCAAAACCCTGGGAATGCATCTCCAAGGTACACTGAAGTATGCATTTTTGTTTTCAATGCTTCATTTGTGTTTGTTTCAAAGAATATGACAATTTGTCCGATCAACTGCTGCCTTTTCTTTTGTTTATAAATACAGGCTTTTCTGAAACCATTAGTTATTCATGTCGATGTTGAAGGTGTCTGTGATGTTACATTTGTCATGAATGGGAAATAAATTAAATTTTAATGAGTACTACTTTTGAAGCTCTTTATGTGTGTTGTTTGATGTACCTTTTGGCTGTCCTGAGAACTTACTGCAGAGGACTTGTTTTGAATTTCAGAACTCCATCAGTGAAGAAAACAGATAGAGCTTCTGGAGCAGATCATACTCAACCTGTATTTGTTGGTGAGTTTCCTCAACAGGTTCGAAATGCACAAGCAGAATGGCTGAAAACTCTTGCACCAGGCACAACAGGTACTAATAAATTTAATAAATAGGTAACATATTATTTTGTATCTGTGTTAAGTTTACTTTTTTTTTTCCTAACTGAGAATACATGCTGACACAATAATATTTTTCAGATAAATCAGGGTTCTCTGGTGGCATGGACAGGAGGACAGGAATATGCTGGATGTTCTTTGGAAGGCAGGTATTTGTATGGAGTTACTTGTCTGGCAGTGCTCCTCAGAGATGTGTTCGCCTTGAGGTCCCTTCTGAAATTTGGTCACTGGAAGAAGATGAGACCCGTGCTAAACATGATAACAGTTGGATAGTCTCAGTGATTCAGTGGGATGAAGGGATGCATGCAAATACAGAGAGTGTTGTAAAACATTGCCAATCTGTAGGTATTCTTATGTGCAGTCAGAAAAGCCTAGCTCTTGCATATTGGCCTGATATATTTACAGCCAATAATAACACCCCAGTTGTGTGTTTTTTGATGGAGAATGAGCCTGATGGTGGAAACATGCTGCTTGATGCAAGAGTTGCTAGCAGTTGTGGGTTCAAAACTCAATGGTCTGGTACTATTAGCAGCTCTAACACCACTATAGTAAACTCCATGGTTGCTTCTCCAATTCCAGGATCTACTTCATATGAGTGCATTGCCATAGCATGCCAGTCAAATGCTGAATTATGGCGTCTTGAGTGTAATTCCACTTGTATCAGTTGCCAACGAGTTAGACATGATGGAGAAGCAAAGATAACATATACCCGTTCTATAATTTGGAGATGGCCTGGTATTGTTTCTAAAGACCAAAGGGCGGAATTCTTTCTTTTGACAGACCATGAAATTCAGTGCTGGAATGTTGAGCTCAGGCCTAGGGGAGATGTTTCAAAACTTTGGTCATATGAAATTCTTAGCACAGGAGATGCAGAAATTAAAAAAGACTTGGCTGGACAGAAGCGTGTTTGGCTGTTAGATATGCAGGTGAATGATGGTGGAAAGGAGATTACTGTGCTTGTTGCATCATTTTGCAAGGACAGAATAAGTAGTTCAAGTTACACACAATATTCTCTTCTAACATTGCATTATAAGTCATCTGGACAAAAGATGGGTGAAGGGACAGAATCGACTTCTGAAAAAGTTTTGGAAAGAAAGGCTCCAGTTCAAGTGATTCTTCCCAAGGCACGAGTAGAAACAGAAGATTTCCTCTTTTCGATCCGTTTACGGGTAGGAGGCAAACCAGCAGGATCTTCAATGATATTATCTGGGGATGGAACGGCAACAGTTGCTCGCTATTGGAATCAAGCCATGCGACTGTATCAGTTTGATTTGCCATGGGATGCAGGAAAGGTTTTAGATGCATCAATTATTCCTACTGTAGAGGATGGTGAGGAAGGTTCATGGGTAGTTCTTACAGAGAAGGCTGGTTTGTGGGCCATCCCTGAAAAAGCTGTTGTGCTTGGTGGTGTTGAACCACCGGAGCGAAGCTTGTCCCGGAAGGGAAGCTCCAATGAAGAAGCTACAGATGGAGAAAGGCAGAGTCTAGCATATGGAGGAAATTTCACTCTTCGAAGGCAAGGCTCAAAGGCATTGGAAATCCAAGATAGCAGAGAAAGAGAAATACCAAGAGGAATCAGCCATCGTACAGCTCAAGATGAGGAAACAGAAGCTTTAGTTGGGAACCTATTCCAAAATTTTCTCAAGTCTGGTGAAACTGAAGGAGCATTTGAAAAGCTTCATCAAGCAGGTGTATTTGAAAGGGAAGGGGAAATGAATGTATTTACCCGTGCAAGTAAAACAATTGTTGACACACTTGCAAAGCAGTGGACAACAAGCAGAGGAGCAAATATAGTCATCATGGCTGCAATATCTTCCCAACTATTAGAGAAGCAACGCCGTCATCAGCAGTTTCTGCAGTTTCTAGCTGCATCCAACTGCCATAATGAACTACAAAAGAGGCAGAGTATGCACTCACAATACTGAATGCTTGAAGTATTCTTGCTATTATTCTGATATGTAGATAGCATATGTGATTACTAATGGGTATTTAATACGTTCGTTTGTATTTTTTTCCAATAGAAGCAGGACACACACAGCCAATACTGAAAAGTTGTAACATTCTTACCATTGTTCTGTCATATTGACAGGCATATTTCTGATTGACAGTCCTTTTAGACTGTTTTTAGTTTTCCTTATTTCTTTCAAATTGGCTTGCTCTACTTTGTTCCCAATTTTCTCTTATTTTTAGCATCTACTCTCGTTTGGTCAACGTCTTGTTTTTTATGAGGATTCAACTACAGACATGAATGGTTAACATAAGTGGACTTTTTGAATTACAATTGTTCGAATTGTTAACATAATTCTGCAAATTTAAATGATATGTATTGCGCACTATAATTGTAAAAGTAGATGTATACAGGAAATAATTCATAATACGAAAACATCACATTGTGTTCTATATAAGTTGGTAAAAAGGGAGAGTGAATTTAAATAATCTTGTTATTCAAGGTTAATTGACAATGAATCCTTGCTTTATGTTTTCACCTGATTCATTTTCTAATTTTATTACGATAATAAATAGTTTCTAATTTTATCTCTCTTTCATCTATTTCTAATGGTCACCATTTTTGTAATGTTTCCATAAACTCCTTCTGTTCGTTATGAAAACTTTCTCTTCACTCTACAAGAATGTTTCTATTTCCTCTCTCTTGTTCGTTATAGAAACATTCTCTTGTATCTTGTATACATAGATCATTCATGATCATTGTTTAATAACATGTTCATTATTTTACCACAATATGGTATTAGAGCAAATTCCTAGCCTCTTCGAAAATTTTTAATTTCTTTTTTGAAATTATTAGTTCAAGATTTTCGAAGCTTTTTTGCCCCGAGTGTGTTCAAAATTTGCATTTTTTTCCCTCACCCACCCATCTAAGGTTTCTGCATTTTCGACTAGGGTTTTGACCCTTCAGTTCAAGTTGGAATTTTTTTTTAATTGCAGATTTCTTGTGGGTTTTTTGAGAGCTCAACTAGGTTGTCGTTCGTTTTTTTGGGTGCCTCGATTTTCGAACCAACGGATCCAAAATTTGCCAGCATATATTCGTGGTTGGGTTTTTGTAGATCTCAACTGGGTCAGTCTTGCTTTTTTCTGGGTGCATCATTTTCCGTGCCTCAATTTTTGAGCCAGTGGATTCAAAATTTGACAACAAATTCTATCTAGGTTTTTTGAGTTCTTCACTCGATGTCTCTTCAAATTTTTGGGTCTTTCGTTAATCTACCTTGAAGTTTGTCCCCCTTTTTTTTTTGTTCACGTTTTTTCTTTGAAAAATGTGCTATGGCATCTCTCACCAGTCTTATGCTGGAAGGCAGTCAACATTTCAACAGAAAGAACTACAACACTTGGAAGCAGCGCATGTTGACGATTTTCGAGTACCGTCGCCTTGAGGCGTTTGTTCAAGGTGTTAGTATATTTCAGATATTCAACAAGGAATATATCAATCTATAGAGGTCTTTCAACAACTAATCATAGGACATAAGAATGATCACAAATGAGAGATAGTACCTGGATAGTATCTCTGAAATCAGACTTGGGAGACTTCAAAACTAATCCTTCGACTCCCTTTTAATGTGACCCGAGTTAGCCCACCTAGGGCTTCTTTAGTTCTTCTCCAAGTTGTCACCAATCTGTAATTGACTTGTACAATATAGATTTGTAAAACAAAATAGCTACAACCAAATGATCTGCTGCACTTTTATTTATATTCGATATGCTGCTCCTACACAGCAATCGCTTCATCCACCTTCGCATTCTCAAGTAGATACAGCTTAGGCAGAGGGTTGGAATGAGTGTGCTTGGGCACTATCACAGTGCACACTCCATTCTCCATCGAAGCTTTAATTCGCTGCCCCCTAAATAATCTAGTGAAGTTCGCACAGTCGCATATGATGAACACAATTCGATCATAAATCATGCCATTCGATTCTTGAAGGAGGAAGACATATGTTATGTTTTTGATACATCTTGCTCTCAAGATCAATTCCAATATATATGAGAATTTGACATCCTTAAGGAGGGCCGACCTGACCAAGTCTAGAGTAATAATTAATAAACAATTATTAATTCTGCAGTCCAGTTTGATCAAAGCCGACAGGCTATAAGTATTAACACAAGGTACCGAGACTCGTCCTACCACAGCCGTTGCAACTCAAGACAAGTTTGATGAACGTAATCGTGAAGCAGTTATGCTCATTAAGCTTTCAGTTATTGATGATCAATTGCCTCAACTCTCGTCTGGCAAGACAGCTGCAGAGATCTGGACACTATTGAAGGATCTCCATGACACATTAGATAAAAGCAGAGACCCGTCAGATAGATTGACCATTAAGGGAGGGTATTATGATAATAGATAGTTTCTAATTTTATCTCTCTTTTGTCTATTTCTAATGGTCACTCTTCTTGTAATGTTTCCATAAACTCCTTCTATTCGTTATGGAAACTCTCTTCACTCTACAAGAATGTTTCTATTTCCTCTCTCCTGTTCGTTATAGAAACATTTTCTTGTATCTTGTATATATAGATCATTCATGATCATTGTTTAATAACACATTCATTATTTTACCACAATAACTGGAACAAGGATTTTCCAAGGATTCTAATTCATTTCATCACAAATCTCTTGACTTCAATTCCACATCCTTCAATATCTTGGCCCAGTTGTCACTCATATCCTTGACTGACTTGACTCCTTAATGAGCCAATGTTGCTCAAACTCATCTCTTAGACTCGGAGACTTGAAAATTGCCACTAAACTAGGACTACCTAGGACAACTACCCCATTACCAAGTGAAAAGAGGGGGTCCCCATTCGCAACGGGGCAATGGTGTGAAAACCTCACAACATTATGATGCCTAAGTTCTATGAAGAAGAAAATGAGGGGTGGAAATTTTGGCACTAAGGGAGAAAATGTGGGTGCTGTTTTGTAAATGAAATAGATCTTTTGGAGGATGGAGAATCATCAATAACTGTTGTGACAGATAAAGATTACAAGAGAGGTTGTGTTCTTTTGAACTACTACTCATTAAACATGGGTTAATGAAGATTGACTCAAAACTACAGTTGTATCTCAAACAGCATCAGATAAAAAATTACAAGTTTGTTCCCTTCAAACAATTTTTTGAGTGATGAGTTTGATTTTATTTTTGACATGGACACAAACACGTACATGAACCTGGTGACTTAGAAGAAAACTGTATCTGCAGTTACTTGGAGATGTGATGATGCAAGTAAAGGTATGAGGATGGGGACAGCATTCAAATTAGGTTATGTGAGTAGTTGAATGAGGATACTTACTATTGTAGATAAATAGGGCGACCATAAAAAGTGGGTAATGGGATGGGAAAGTAGTCATATTACCATAATGGAGTTTCTTGGTAACTATGATCATTTCATAGTAGTTGTTTAACGGAACAAAAGACAACTTGGTACAGATACTTTATGGATGGTATTTGTTTTGTATATTAGGTGCCATACAATTGCATAGTTTTAACAAGTTTAAAGTTTCTAATATGTTTACAGTAATTTATGTAATTGTGGATATTTCCTGTGTTCTGAAAGCACAAATTTTTTATATACTTAAAGTTATTTATGTAATTGTGGAGTTTTTCTGTGTTCTGAAAGCACATTTGCATACTTTTGAAGGCTTAGATGATAAATTTGTTTTTTCTGAGTTCTTTTTAGTTTTATGGTTAAGCACCTAGAACATGTTTCCCACAATCTCATTTTCATACTTTTGAAGACTTAGATGATAAATTTGTTTTTTCTGAGTTCTTTTTAGTTTTATGGTTAAGTACCTAGAACATGTTTCCCACAATCTCATTTTGATAACATATCTTGTTAAAAATAGGAACAAATTAATGTGGTTTGATATTTTTATTGCTTTGTTTATGATTCAGGGCAAGCCCTACAAACAATAATGGGACATGGTGAAAAACTTGCTGCCATGATCTATCTTAGGGAATTACATAATGCATCTGCTCAGGCCAGGCCATTAAACAAGCTGGAATCTCCTCCTCTAGACTCCAAGCCCAGTGAAGTCAGTGGTTCTCTTTGGGATCTTGTTCAGTTAGTTGGTGAGAAAGCTCGCCGGGACAATGTAATGCTGATGGATAGAGAAAAGGCCGAAGTGTTTTACAGTCGGGTTTCATACTTGGAGGAGTTCTTTTTGTGTGTTAACCAGCATCTATCTTATGCCATTGGAAGGGAGATGCCACTTAGGCTGCAAATTGAACGTCTTTGTCAAGTCTCAGTTGCTTGCACAGGTGTTGTACGAACTGCCATTCACTATAGAGATATTCAACACTCATGGTATCCATCACCAGAAGGACTGACACCTTGGTATTGTGAACCAACTGTGAGGGCTGGACTTTGGAAGGTGGCTTCAGTTATTTTTGAATTGAAAACAGAAGCAGATGTTTCAGAGCCTTCAGTGAAGTTGGCATTAATTGAGCAGCTTGAAGAGTTGACAGATATTCTATTGGAAGCTTATGCTGGTGCAATTACTGCCAAAATCGAACGTGAGGAAGAATATCGCGGTCTCCAGGGTGAATATTGGAGCAGGAGGGACGTTCTTCTTAATGCATTATATCAGCATCTGAAAGACACTGCAGAAGTTGCCTGTCAGGTTAGTATATGAAAACATAAAACAAAATATGTGAGAATTGTTTTCATTTTTTGTATTGAATGCGCTTTGTAAGCCTTTTAGTTTTTTATTACATAATTACTTCTTTTTTCTTTTATGACTTTTCATGCTTAAGTGCTGTACATTATATCCTGGTTTCAGGCATAGTCTATTTATTATTCTTTAATTACTGAAGAGGAAAATACTGAGGATTATTAATTGTATTGTACTTAAATCTTGAGAATTAGTTCTCTAGCATGCAGAAATGAAATAAATAAATGTCACTTCATTGGTTTGTTGACAATGTCCAAATCTGTATTTCAGCAGGTAAAATTTACACGTGAGTGGTAAGAATGCCCCTTCCCCCTACTGAACCCACAGACACTGTGGTAATGCCTTGTGCAACAGCTGAAATTTGAACATTCTCGCCAAGTATTGCAATCCTTCCTATTTAATTCATAAATATTTAATTGTCTTTATATGCTTCTTTATCTGTAGAGAAACCTGCATTGTTTACGTGTTTGAATAAAATAAAATTAATAAAATATTTGTTTATTGCTGATCAGAGATATGCTTAGCTACTAATAGTTTAAGCTTTGCCATAGTCATGTGGAGATAGGAACGAGACCAAGAAGTCATTTTAGAAAAAAGGTACGGGGAGATGTCAATATATAGAACTATGAAAGTACAAACAAATTTAAGTTAAACAAATTTCAAAATCATAGTATCAGGGTTAAAACATATTGGTCTATGGTTTAATAAGACAATCTACTACCATGGAGTACTGCCCCATTTCATAGGGTTTTTGTGCCTCTAAAAATTAAGCATTAAGTCGTCTTCTTATTTTCCTAAGTACAATTTTGTGCTTTGATAAGAAAAAATCCTGGAATAAAATAATTAAAAAATACATGCTTATTTGTGATTTTCTGTAGTTCTTTTCAATGGTAAAAAATCAGTGTAGTTTTAATGACATAATTTATGAAACTTCTATAGGAAGTTCAGTTATTTTGGAGGGTCCCTTTTGGGTTATGTATAAAGATGTTAAGAAACACCATCTGAAGTCTGGCAACAACTTGAGTTGCCTCCATATGTGTTTGTAAGAGGGGGATATGTCTCCAATATGATAGACGGGAACCAAAGTTTGAGTACGAGTTTCTAGGTAATTATGTTTAAGTAACATAGCTCCATGAAGTTTCCTAAAAGAGGGATGAGGTGATGTAGGGACAAGTTTTGGGGACAAGGAGACCACAGGCCCAAGTTTGGGGATGGTCAGGGGACGGTTGTGGGGAGGTGCTGTTGATATAGATATAGTACTTTAAAAAAATTAAAATAGTTATATAAACATGTATAAGAATAACAATTTTGAATTTTTAAAGGAAACTTCCGCAAATTTTCAAAATAACAAAAATGTAGTGAATGGAGGCCTCTAATCATCCACAAAGTCCTCATCACTAGAATTGCTGGACTTGACAAGGTTAAGCTCTGCCAAACTAATACCAACCTGCCTTGTCTCTGTAACTATAGCATCCTCATCAATTTGTGCTGGCTCCTCTGGCTCTAGATCCCACCATGCTTTTTAGACCCTCTTTGTACACGAGTGTGTTGCAGTCAGTGAGACACAAAGCACTATTTAAAACCACATGCCTGTTCGCTCTCCTAGAGCTAAGTATGTTCCTCTTAAGAGAGTGGGTGAAGCAACGAGTAAACTGGTTCCTCTCAGCAATTGGAGAACTAGAAACTTGAGATAGCAATCGAAAGGCTAGAATGATAGTCAAAGAAATTGGTCCATGGCAATTCCACCACAAAATTGGCTCTTCTTGTGTCATAGTTGCAATATCCATCTTGGTTGCCTCATAATAACCCCTAAGATTGGCAAATTTTGTCCACTTAGTATGAATGATGTTGGCCTCTGCAAGATCATACATCTTTTGAATGGCCCTAAAGAACATTGCCCTCACCTCAACATTTTTGTACGGGTGTAACTCTATCAGGCCTATGCTTGTGCCACTTGGGGTTTAATGCATAGGCAACCATGTGCAAGGGAGTGTTGATCTTCTCCCATCTATGATGAATGATTGGTTGATTGTGCTCATTTTAAAATGCTAATGCGGGGTCCTCTCGCATAACAACCTTCATTTGATCAAGCATATTATCATTGTACTCGTACATATATTCAAGGTTAGGGGCATTGAAATTCCCATATCTAATGGTTTGGAAAATTGGAGTAATGATGGAGACTATGTTTTGCTAAGTTGCCGGTTTGGGTTCAAAGAAGCAGCTCACCGGTATGACAAAATTTTGAAATGGGATTTGGGTTCTCTTGAACAGATGAAAGATTGGATACCCCAAGTCCCAATTTCCTCCCCACAAGGCCAATCATCACAAAAGTGGCGAACTGCGAATCGAACCAACATGGTACTAGGACTTGGTTCAAACCCAACCTTGGTCCAACCATAGAACTGCCGAATCCGATAACTTAGATATTTTGCATCACCCCAAAAACATTAGTCTTCATGACAGCCTTCACCCTCCTCCCTTGCTCTGCCTTGCACACAGGCCACCAATTCCATTCATAACCATTAGTTGCAATACATTTTGCAACTCAAACATGCACTCCAAGACAATGAAATAGATGCATATTTAGTCTGAATAGGTTTCAAGAACCACTTCTTAGAGAAGTTCCAAAAAAGTGCATGTGAAGTGTGGTGGTTGCAGATAAACATCTGCACATCACCAACATCATTGACCATTGCTTTGTTCTCATGTCCTTGAGTGCATTATTGATGGCATGCACACAAGAAGGAGTCCATCAAATATGTCATAAGCTCCCTCAACTAATTTCTCTTCAAATTTGCACATATGGGCTGCAAACCACATTTTGTGGCCCAATCTCCTCATTAGCATCCTCAAGGATATGAAACTGAAAATTGGTTTCTTTGCATTGCCTTGAACAGTCAACCGTCTTAAGAAAATATGGGTCTACTGTACATCTAACAATGATGGTGATGAGTAGATGATACCTAATGTCCGTCCACCCATTCACGATTATATGACATCCACTTTGCACCCAAATTCCTTCATTTTCTCCATTGACACATTTATCTTCGAATAATTCATATCCAAGATTGTGGTCTTTAATTTTGTCTACCCTTGTGGCACACATGGACTTGCCCTTGGTACCATTGCCATCATCTCCTAACAATAAGGAGATTGTGCCACATGGAATGGAATGCCATTGGCAAAGAAGAATTTTCCAATGGCATCATTTATATCATCCTTAAACTACACATTGAATAACTCAGCTATGGGGTTATAAGCATCACTTGTCAATTTGCATTTTACCCTAGCCTCTCTTGAATGGGCCCTTGAAAAAGAACTTGGCATTTGTGCTACTTTCCTCTGGAAAGTATAAGTAGAATGAGAATCGTGTTGCTGGCTATGATGAGCTTGCGGCCTATGAGACAAGTATGTAGACATAAGGGCAATTGCATTGTCACCAGTGACACCACATAGCTTATATATCTTGGCTCTGTATATCAGGTTTGCTAGTCTCCCCAAAATTTCACATGCTTCCACACCTTTCCCTCGGATATGAAGAAGGTGGACATTAACTCTAGCAATGCTGCCATTAAATTTAAGTGCAAAAGAGTAGCATGTCCACAATGTTGTGTCCCCAAATGTCCTAGACTTGCTCACAAATTTTGTTATAAATTCTTTCAAAGTAGAGTTATGATCAAAAGGGCAGTTAGCATGCTTTGCTAGTGATGTGGAGGGATAATTTATAATTGAAACTGCGCTTGCCACAAACTAGTGGTTTATTATGATCAAAAGGGCACTTAGCATGCTTTGCTAGTAATGTGGAGGGGCAATTTATACTTGAAGCTGCGCTTGCCACAAACTAGTGGTTTGGGTATCAGCGCTAGTAATATGGAGGGGCAATTTATACTTTAAGCTGTGCTTGCCACAAACCAGTGGTTTGTTGTGATCAAAAGGGCACTTAGCATGCTTTTCTAGTTATGTGGAGGGGCAATTTATACTTGAATTTGCGCTTGCCACAAACTGGTGGTTTGGAAATCAGTCTTATGGTCACCCCTCTCAACCTTAGCCTCAGGTGCATAATCAGATTCAACACTTTCTCTGTGACCCTGAACCTCATACTCACTCATGCCATGAGAAGTCAATATGACAATGTAATAAATAATATAAATTTATAAGTTTATAATTCTAAAACTAAAGTATAAACTAATCTTTGTCAAGGATTTCACTTTTGATTTTCTTACTTCAGGTCGCACAAAGCATAGAAGCAGTGGATACACAAAAGCTTAAGCCTAGTTTGACAAAATTAAAAATAAATTTCAATGTTGAATTTTGATGCAAATTGACAATATGAACAATGAACAATAAACATTGAATAATGAATGATTGAATATACACTTGCAGCGATGTCTATGAAACTAAGAATAAAATTAATATTTGAATATGAAACTAATCAAAAAATTAAAAGAATTCAACAAACTGTCCTAGGATCCTACCTTATGCTTGAAAAATCCTTCCAACTTGATGTAAAATCCGTCTACTTTCTCTTTCTTTCTCCTTCTCACCCCTTTTGAACTTGCACCATATCAATCTCTCTCTTTTGCTCAAGCACTCCTCTTTTGCTCCTCTTCAACTTAGCTGTTGAAATGAGTTTGTGGGAAAGATTAGGAATTTAGAGTGTTTTATAGAGTGTAGGAGGCATTGGTTGGGCCCATTAGCCATTAGGGTTGGGCCTTGGGCTTTGGTTTTGAGGCAAAATTAAGAGCTTTTGTTTTGTTTTTTTCACATTTTGGCTGTAATAGCACGAGAGTCTTTTGGGTGTCTGTGGGACGGCCAACCAAGACAATCCGTGTCATTGCTGTCCCGATGGCTATGGCAGTGGTGGTGCGGCAAGGGGATGTCACCCCCATGTCCCCACATTGTAGGAATTTCCCTACCCCCAAAATGCCTACATTTGGTTGGGGGGGATGTGTCCTTGTGGTTTAGTGGTAAGTAATGAATTTTTGTTTGCTCATGGCTAGTGATTTTCTTAGCTACCATATGTTTGACTAGCTTGAAACACATCATGCTCTTACAAGGTTTGCTGATCAACAATCTCATGAGAGATGTGTAGATGTAGGTTATTTGCAATAGCTATCATGAGTGAGGAAGCATCAATTCTAACTTTTAAAAGCTTTAATACTTTGTTGTTGTGAATATCTCCAAATAATCATAGTGCTATGTTTGGGCTGCTTTAGTGCCAAAGTTAGTGATGTGTAATGGGGCTCTTAGTGTCGTAAATAGTACACCTTTGCTAGGGTGTCCGATTCCACGCTCTCCTAGCACTCATTTTAGTGTGTCTCATTCTATTTTTGCATTATAGGACCTCATTATACATTTAATTCAAAAATATGAGTCCTTTTTGGGCCTTGTTGATGTGAGTTTTGTACCACTACAACATGCATAACTAAATACTTAGTATTTCGAGATGAAACACCAAATTTCTAACTCTCTTTTGAATAAGGATGCTCATATGCTAAACAATGTAAATAGATTGTGTGATCAAATGATACAACCTTAAGGTTCCTTCTTATCACGAACTTTCACTCAGTTATAATGATGTGATATGCTGGTTATCACAAAGGGACTTACGCAGTTCATTCAATGGATATCATCTCTTTCAACTTTTTCAATCACTTCCAACCAAACAAACTGCAAAGGAAAGGGTTTAGAAAGCTAATCTACTCCTAGAATGGAAGAAACTATGGATGTCTTTATGACTCTACTAGGCTTAGTTTAGCTGTCAACATCAACCAAGACAGTGCAATCTCCTAAGGTAAATGTAAGATGTTCAAACTACCATCATTCCATTAACACCATCTATCAATGCATATCAATATGTAAGCAATAATTGAAATTAAGTTCATAAATATGCCATTCGACCATGTAAGGCAAACTCACACTCAACAAGTAGCTAGTGGTTTGGTCTAAGAGAGTTCACAAAAGATACATCCAAAATATCTTCCATTCAACTAAGCTTTACTTCTAACCAACATGAAATGACATCTAAATCTAACTGAGGAAATGTAGAAACCATGCAATACTTCAAAGCAACACAAGTAATCCACCATGAAGACCAACAATGGATCAACAATTACTTTAATAGCATTATGGCAACAATTTCAACAAGTCTCCTCTCCTACCCTACTCTCTAGTGAGTTACAAATTAGAACGCTTTGGCCTTTTATAGTTGTTCAATTACAATGAAGGACCAAGATCAATTCAAGATCAAGGGCCAAGATTATGCCAACACTGCCCTAATCTACCTAACTGCTACAATCATTAAATGCTCATCCAGTTATATGAAGGCACGACCTTGTGGGCCAATAAGAAAATTACAATGCTTTTGAGAGCTAATGAGACAAGAAGTTAGGTAGAGGCACTAGATGCCTTCCAAATGTACACTTGGCATAATATGATTGAATGTGCTTGAGTACGTGTAATTGGAGTGTTGTGATTGGTTGAAGACAAGTGGGCGCCACCTCAACATCCTTATCTCATAGATTTGATCAATTTTTTGGCGAAGAGAAAATATCTCTTGATACTCAACATAATCAAGCCTTCAATTGTAATCGCATATTCCCAAATTGCTTCATCTTCTCAAATTTTCTCCATCTTCTAAAATTCTTCTCATTGCCACGATTTTGAACTTGCTTGTACTTGGAAACTTGATGTCTCTTTCGATGCCTTGACCTTGATATTCTTGAAGTGATGAAGTCTCTCATCTAGTTGGATCTTTCAAAGTGAACTTGGATTTCTGGAGGAAATTCAAGTTTTGATCATTTTCCTTTTACTCGTATCCTTGATTTTTCTTGTGCCAAATTTGTTCTTTGAATTCCACTTTGATAATCTGACCTTGAACTTTGGATAGGAATCTTCATTTTAGCTTTGATTCTCGAACTATCTTGAGCTTGATCTTGTAGCACCCATTTTTGTTGGCGTGATGATTGAGGGTTTGCATACTATCCATTTTCTGATCTTCTAAATTGCTCCAATGAGTGAATCTCGATTCAGCCCTCTCTCCTTCATGGTTACCTTGCAAAACAAAATAATGTTTGTGTTAAGTTCATGAGATGGTAAGGATAATCAAAATTAAAATATTGCTATGATAAAACAGCCCTTTATTAATAATATAACTCTGAATTAGAGTTGCATCAAAAATTCTAAATGAAGGGATTTATGTTGTTTACACCCTTAATGTTATTCACACATCTGATATCTCCAAATTTAGACTTAAATTCTGATTTTCTGAGTTTGCAACATCTGATTGTCTTCCTTGAACATGTACAGCAAAATAGTTGACCTCTCCATTTTACCTTTGCAAACTTGTCATTAGGCATACCTGATTGGGATGTTTGGGGTAAATTTTGAGTTTGTAATATCTCAGGTTTAATGTAAGTTTTTAGCCTCCAATTGTATCCCTCTCAATGAATTTGACCTCCTTGAGTGCTTGCAAATGTTTTACTTCTCCCTCTTATCTGATTTTCGCCCCGCTAAGAATTGATTTGATTTGATAAGGATGCTCTGAATTTGCCTTGTTTCGCAGTTAAGATCTGCCCTGCTCTTTTGTTTGTTTGATGTTCGATTTGATTTTAGTTTGAAATGAAACCTTCACCCCCCTCATATAGGCATTAAAAGCCAAGGGACAAGGCTCTTTGGTCAACCAATCAGATTTAAATTAAACATTCTATTGCCCTTGAAAGGCCGATTTATTCCAATTAGGAAAATTGACTTTCTAAATCATCATTTTAACACTTGTAATTAATTTGACTTGGATTTAATTTGCCATTTTTTATTTCCTTTTAGCATCCATGCGATTTCCTTTCAAACTCCCAAACTTGTTTTACTCTCATCGTGTTTTTTTACTTGGGCGAAAATTCTGATTTGTCGAGATTATCAATCTCGACAATGGGAGGATTTCGCCCCATGTCGAGACTAAGGTTTCCTTGCCTCATTTTTTGTTTGCCTTTCATTGTGTTATCGTTTTGCATTCAGTGGGAGGGGTCATCATGTTTAAAACTCACGTCAATATGCTATTCAATCATGGCGAAAATTTGAAGTTTTCAAGATTAAGGATCTCGAGATTGAGAGGAGTCCGCCCAAGAGCGGAGATTGACATTTTCTTGCTTGGCCTTCACTATGTTTGATTTGCATTGAAAGGGAGGAGCTGAATCATTGTTTCAAAATTCCAAACTCATCATAATGTAATGGGAGCTCGATATTTTTGCTTTCAAATCACAAACTCATCACCTCACCATCCTAGGGCAAAAATTTTGAAATGTCGATAGTAGCAATCTAGAGAATTGGTGGATTCGGCCTATTGTCATGATTATTCTTGATTCTCTCATGACTTTCAAACTCCCCTCTTGCTCTCTCAAGTTCATTTCATGGTTGATCAACATAATC
Organism: Chamaecyparis obtusa; assembly: GCA_027943335.1. Lineage (NCBI taxonomy): Eukaryota > Viridiplantae > Streptophyta > Pinopsida > Cupressales > Cupressaceae > Chamaecyparis > Chamaecyparis obtusa. Next base: position 130,727 of record BSBK01000706.1, read on the forward strand.
CTTTGGGTGGCGATTTCTATTTGAAGCTGATTGAAGCTCATTTTAGTTCGTTCTCAATCCATTTTTGCTCAAAATAATTTGATTTCCCTCCTCAAGACTTCATCAACCTTGCCCCTATCCTTCATTTTTATTGTTTTGATCAACATGGAGTTAAGAATCTTCATCGAAATACTACTATGGCTGGGCAGGTTTTTAGGATTCTTAGGATTTTGCAATATGAAGGATAGCGGAATATCAAGATTCTCGAGATTGAGAATCTTGAGATTGTGAAAATCCTTAAAAGCTTCGTTAATTCATCTTAAAATCCAATCTTTTGGTCCTTTGTTTTGATGTTCCCACCTCATTTTATCTAATTTTCATTGAATTCTTGCATGGAGTTTTGCCTTTTAACCACTTAGATTCTCTCCACACTAGGGTGGAGATTTTGAATTGTCAGGAATATGCAAGGGGCGGAATTCTGAGGTTCTCGAGATTGAGAATCCTGACAAGTTAGTTCTTCCCCCTTTTGGCATGCTTCATCTTGTCCCTTCAAGTTTCAATTCGTATTTTCAAGATTGCTTTCAAGGCTCACTCTTCATGATTTTAAGTCTGATTTGCATTTTCAATTGACCAAAAGTTCATCAACATATGATTTCAATCCACTTTCATCTTCACTTTTCATCATTTACCTCCAAGATTTTGGTTGATTTCATCTTTTCATCTTCAATTTTATCATTCCCCATCAATCTTGGCATTGCAATCTCACCTTGGGTTGCCCCTAAGCTTGGGCAGAAATTTGGAGTTGTCAGGATTTTGGCTTAAGAAGAGGGCGTAAAGATGAAGATGTCTAGATTTCCCCTCTTATTTGAATGCTGAAATTTTCATCCTCCCACTTCCATACTTGGATTTTACCCATCATACTTGGATTTCACAATCTCTCCTTTGTTTATTTGTTTCTGTAAGGATTTACAAATAGCAAAGATTGAACCAAGGATCTAGAGGTTAAAGAAAAGCACAAGAGAGATGATATGAATGCAATGATTGATATTGAATTGATCCAATGAATTCACCTTGATGATGATTACATAATAGGCCTCCTTATATAGGAAAGGCGATAAGAGAGAATGAAAAGGAGCTGATAAGCTATCACCTATGCTAGGTGTAATTACATGTCCACCAAATGTGGATCATCCTCCATTATGCAATGAAGTATGTGCAATAGATTAGGATGATAATGTGATAAGAGCACTAAAGGTGGACTTCACACCAAAAGTGGAATTTCTCCTACACCATGTGCATAATTGAGGTGTAAACTCCTAGGTGTCTCAATCACAAACTACTATGTTATGCATTAACCTAAATAAGATTAAGTAAAGTGTAATTAGGAATATTTAATTACACCAACAATTTCTTACCACAACTTTCATGCCTCGCCCTTTGATGGTTTTTCTCCCTTTTTCAACTTCATCGTCTCTCTACCATCTTGTCAAGGTGAAACCCCAAATGGATCATGCTGCTCAAAGTTTGCTCTGTTAATGTTTTATAGCTATGAGAGATATCATTTTTGTTATATGGAAGAGTTTCATTATCTTTGAAGACTTGCACGTATTGCTTATTTCTGTTCGTGCGTTGAGACATCGTGCTTAGTTGGCATCGAGATTCCTCCATCTTATTATGTTCATATTCCTCTTACCTGTATCCTTGCAAGTGCTGACATGGCTGGTTTTTGCTGGCAGTCTTCATCGTCGATTACAGTTTTGGCATCGTGAGCATGCAAAATACTATTGACGACATTTATCAATATTCTTTATGAGTGTCGGTTATACTATGAAGGCATTGGTTCATCCTCCTATTTTTGCCGTGGTGTTTTCTTAACTCTCGTCTATTGGTATTCTCGGAGTCTATTGGTATCGTGTGCCGCTTTAGTATTATTGGAAGAAATAACAAAAAGAGACTTCTTCCTTGTTTTTTTTGTGTCAACGGTGCTGAAGTTTTACCTTTATATATGTTCACCTCTGATACACGTGCTGCAAATTTCTCATCTGGGTAATATATATTTCTTCTGTGTATCGTGAGCTGCCATCTTGGTCGAGTATCGTGAACTACTAGTGTGATTATGTGCTAAGTTTTTGTGATACTATCGTATGTCTATGTGAAAGACTCAAAAGAATCTATTGAAGATAGAGACAATCATATATGTGTATTCTCAGATTTTTTCATCTAAGTGTGTTGTAGAGTATATCTCCATCTGTAAATGATTGGTTATTTTGTATGAGATTCAAGGACTTGTATGTAGTCTGATTATTTAGTATCTTTGAGATTTTGCAATAAGTCTTATTGATTGATTGTGAGTAGACGTCAATCATAAAGAGGGAAATCTTGTGTATTTGATTTATAATCTGAATAAAGGAATCATCTTTCGGCGTGGCTGGGTTTTTCCCTCGAGTAGGAGGGTTTTCCCAGGATAAGGACTTGTGTTATCTGTTACTTGTATTTTGCATTTCAGTTATATCAGGTTGGATGCTATTCTGGTTTTCAAAAACTTAACATAGTATAGAGCCAGGTTTAAGGAAACGATCCTAACCAGAATATGACATTTGGATTCTAGAAGGATCATGATGTCTGATGGATACATTGTTTGATGATTCGTTGTGGGTGTTTCAATCTTAGCTATTAAGGCTTCTCATGCAATCTTCTATGTTGGAGTTTGAATTTGCATTCTATGGCTGCACTATAACTGTGTGATGGTGAAAGATCTATTGGCATATTGTGAGGAATATTTAACTATGAAGAGAAGTATTTTATGATTTTATCTTTGACAATGAGCTCATGAATTTTATATATTTAATTCATGCAATAACATTGAGAATAGTGATTCATGTATGCTTCTAGCCTTAGTGTGTTTGATTCTATTACTAATCTCTCTAAAATGTTTCTAAGATGTATTGAGGACCACAGGATGATGAGAGATTGCAGCGTGAGTAGAGTTGGTGGCTCTTGAAGTACCTATTCAGAATATCTTGTGATTAGGTTATTCTAAGAGGAGGATATGAGATTCGAAGGCAGCTTGTGTGGCAAAGGAAGAGTGCCAAGACCTTTTGTAGAGGATCAACAAGCTCGTGTAGCAGTGTGACTGCTAAAGCTCATTGTTGGACAAATATTGGAGTCAATTTATTGGTATTGTGATTATCAAAGCTTCAGTATGCTGTCCTTTTTGAGAGGGAGTCTCTGTATTCAGATCTATTCTGTTATGATAATCAATGTAGTAAGCTGTCTCGACTGACAGATAGTCTCCATTCAGAGGGAGTCTGTCTATTCATCAAAAGCAACCTTGGATGAGGAGGTCAGAAGGTTGATATCAGATTTAGAGGGAGTCTGATTTGAGAAGCCAAAAGGTTGATACTTGTCTCAGAGAAAGCCTTATCATCATGAAGACTTGTTAATGAGTTCTTCTCCATGAGGAAGAAGTTCGAGGTAAAATCCCTTGCTAATGAGTTCTTCTCCACGAGGGAGAAGTTTGAGGTGCAATCCCTTGTTAATGAGTTTTCTGCGAGAGAAGTTCGAGGTGCAATCCCTTGTTGATGAGTTGTTCTCTGTGAGAGAAGTTTGAGGTGCAATCCCTTGATAATGAGTTCTCTTTGAGTGAAGTTCGAGGTGAAATCCCTTGTACCACCCTTTGCGAGTAGGCAAGGTGGAACCACCCTCTGTGAGTAGGCAAGGTGGTAATGCATTCTTCTCTGGGAGAAGTTTGAGGTGAAATTCCTTATTCCACCCTATGGGAGTAGCTATGGTGGATCCACCCTCTGGGAGTAGCCATGGTGGAAGTCATGTGTGTGACTCCATGACTTTATTTTCTGTTCTTTCTATTTCACCCTTTGGGGGTAGCTATGGTGAATATTGTTATGCTGAGATAACAATTTTAACTTAAGAAATCTGTGATGAGATTTTGCTATTGACATTTTTTTGTCGCAACTTCATTGTGCTTGTCAGGTTGAGACACACTATGATGTTTGAATGATCTCTCTTTTGCTAAGAGGGAGTGTTAATGTTTCATAGCTGTGAGAGATATCATTTTTGTTATATGGAAGAGTTTCATTATCTTTGAAGACTTGCACATATTGCTTATTTTTTGTTCGTGTGTTGAGACACCGTGCTTATCGAGATTCCTCCATCTTATTATGTCAATATTCCTCTTACCTGTATCCTTGCAAGTGCTGACATGACATTTGTTACTGTTTGCAATCTTCATCATCGATTACAGTTTTGGCATCGTGAGCATGCAAAATACTATTGACGACAGTTATCAATATTCTTTATGAGTGTTGTTATACTATGGAGGCATCGGTTCATCCTCCTATTTTTGTTGTTGGGGTTTCTTAACTCTCGTCTATTGGTATTCTCGGGGTCTATTAGTATCGTGTGTCGTTTCAGTATTATTGGAAGAAAAGACAAAAAGAGACTTCTTCTTCCTTGTTTTTTTTCGTGTCAACGGTAGTGAAGTTTTACCTTTATATATGTTTACCTCTGATACATGTGCTGCAAATTTTTCATTTGGTTAATATATATTTCTTCTGTGTATCATGAGCTGCTAGCTTGGTTGAGTATCGTGAGCTGCTAGTGTGATTATGTGCTAAGTTTTATTTGTACTATCGTATGTCTATGAGAAAGACTCAAGAATCTATTGAAGATAGAGACAATCATATATGTGTATTCTCAGATTTTTTCATGTTCTCAATGTGTTGCAGAGTATATCTCGATCTATAAATGAGCGGTTATTCTGTATGAGATTCAAGGACTTGTATGCAGTTTGATTATTTAGTATCTCTGAGATTTTGTAGTAAGTCTTATTCACTGACTGTGAGTAGACGTCAATCATAAAGAGGGAAATCTTGTGTATTTGATTTATAATCTGAATAAAGGAATCATCGTTTGGCGTGGCTGGGTTTTTCCCTTGAGTAGGAGGGTTTTCCCAGGATAAGGACTTTTGTTATCTGTTACATGTATTTTGTATTTCAGTTATATCAAGTTGTATGCTATTCTGGTTCTCGAAAACTTAGCATGCTCAAACTCACTAAGGCTTGGAGACTTGAGAATTGCTACCAACTAAGATCATGTAAGACCATTGCTCCTACTGCTAAGCAAAAATAGGGGTTCCCCATTTGCAATGGGGTGATGGTGTGAAAACTTCACAACAGGACCCAATCGCCTTGCTCGATTGAGTCCTCCTTGAAACAACTTAGATTTCAAAAACAAAAGCACAATACTGTTTCCATTTCATTTTTGTATGTGATTTGTAGTTCTCAGTTGTGTGACAGTCATTTTCAAATTAGACCTTAAATCCACAACCTTTCAAATCATCCTATTTATCATTCATAAGCAACAAAAATATAGAAGCCCCAAGAGTATGATACTGAACTGACTCTCTTGGACAAAGTGTTAGTCAATTATACTTATCTTTTGGTAGTTGTTATTCTAATGTGATCAAGATAGGTGATTCTTAACTGAGTTTGTCTACCCTCTTTCTCATACATCACATGCATTACAGACTTGATTGTACTTCGTCACTTTCTTTTAATAGAATGCCTTTAACACTTTAATTTGGCTCACGCTTTAGTGAAGCAAAGCTATGTATCTTATTGTTTCTAGTCATTGTTATTTTCAGAGTACATGAATTGGTGTGGCATTTGGTGATTGCTTTTGATGATAGTTTTCTGCTATTTCTAAAAAAGTTTTAGGTGAGGAAAATGCTTTAATGATTGGATTTAGCAAAGAAATTGCATTTTCTCCAATCTCAAATATGTTTACTGTTTTTGGTGTCGTTTTCCTTTAGTGATAACCACCTTATTGACGTCTAGAATAAATATGCCTTTTCATCTTGAGGATGGATCATGGAGTATAATTGGAAATGTTTGTGTATATTTATTCTACATGGTTTTCGCAAAGCTTTTGTATTACATTTAGTTGTCTCTAAAAGCATTATGTTCTTAATGACAATTATTCTTGATTTTGGATCATACCCCCACCATTATATGCCATTTGGGATACACAAATTAATGGGCTACTTATTAGTAAACAACCTTTTCTGTATATTGAGATGAATCAAGAAAATAATCTAACATATTTTTCATGTGGTTGGTACATTCAAGTTATTAAGGATAACCATGTAGAAGCACTGTGAAATTTTATCAACTTATGTTGAGAAACATGGTTATCTATAAAAAGAGGAAAATGCATATTGTTCGTATCTTGTGCAAAGTTGCTAGGTCCCAAGTTGTAGAACAACATATCAACGCAAATGGATTTGGGGTTGAAGCAAATATGCTATTGCAAGAACACCTAAACCATGGTTCAATGGAACAATGTTTGGTATAACATTATTATTATTTTTCTTTAACTCCTTCCCTTGGGGATTACTATGCTCATTCAACTCCTTTGAATTTAAATTTAATATAACTAGATCAAATATATGGAATAGAATCCGATATCTGCATGTAATCAGCCAATGGCTCCAAGGCTTAAGTTGAATTATAAACATTATGATGGGGTACCTAAGCAGAACTTAAATCGCACAAGGAAATGAAGGAGCTGTTGGATTAAAAAATAAATAGAATTATTGGTGTTTTTCTTGATCTATTTGTTCAAACCATGGTTCCATGGAGTTTCTTGGTGGGTTGATGTGGGGACCAAGGGCCTAAGTTCAGGGATGGCAATGGTGTGGTGGTGGCTAGGGAGGGGAGGGGGGGCGTGTGATGCTTAAATACATGTAGTACTTGAAAAATAAGTTATAAAAAGATGTATAAGTATAATAATTATTGATGAAACTTTGGAAAAACTTAGAATCTACTAAACTTTGAAGTGAACATTAACAATTTGACATTGAACAATGAAAACGTTGAATTCAAAACTTATATTATATTTTGGACTTTATAAATATAATTACAATGAGTACAATGATGATTAGAAATTTTCAAAATAATAGAATAGAGTGAATTGAGGCCTCTAATTATCTCGAAACTCCTCATGACTAGAATTGTTGGATTCCACATGGTAAAGCTCCTCCACACTAATTCCAACCACCCCTATTTGTGTAGCATCCTTATCAATCTGTGTTGGCTCCTCTAGCTCTACATTCCACAACAATGTTGGACACTCCTTGTACAAAAGTGTCTTTGTAGTCAATGAGATGGATGCCACTATGTACAATCACAAGCTTCTTTGCTCTCTTAGAGATAAGCATGTTCCTCTAGAGGTAAGTTAAAGAACGAGAAACTTGAGATAGAAAACGAATGGCTAGAGAGGTGGTCAAAGAAGTCGGTCCATGCATAGCTCACCACAAAATTGGGGTCTTCCTATGCCATAGTTGCCCTATCAATCTTGGCTTCCTTAGAATGACCCCTAAGAGCGGCAAATGTTTTGCACTCAGAATGCATGATGCTAACCTCTATAGAACCATACATTTTTGTCATAGCCTTCGTGAACCTTGCCTCAACCTTATTTTTATGTATGACATTAACTTGACTAGGCCTTTTCACGTACTACTTGGAGATCATTGCATAAGAAACCATGTCCAAGGAGCTTCTCTCCTCTCTAATGAATGCTTGGTTGAATATGCTCATTGTAGAATGCTAGTATTAGGTACTCTCTCAAGACAACCTTTATTTTGTCAAGCAAAGAATCAATGCACTTGTGCGCTTGTCCCTGGGCATCCCCATATCTAATCATCTATAAGACTAGACTAATGATGGAGACGATATCTTTTGCATCACCGTAAAAAACATCAGTTTTCATGATATCTTGGATTGTGTTGTAGTGTCTCCCTTTTGGGATTACCCCTTATTTTTCCCTGGAATCAAAAGTTCAATAAAAACAAGGAACATAAGTTATTTATCAATATAACTTTACCCAAAGAATGTAAAAGCAAGATAGATCCCGGTTGAGATCCTGCAATCATGTTAGACAATTATTGAAGATACAACTCATAAAATCAATTATTATTACAAGGGTTAAGAACATGTATTCAAAATCATCTTAATCATATAATAAATATAATTCATTATTTGGGTTCAACCATAATGGGACTTAGATACGGAGACATGATAGGGTGCCTGAAGTGATCCTCATGCTAGTCCCATGAGCGGATATACAATCACTCTTGGCCTCATGTGGCCTTCCGCCATCCATCCCTCTTCCAAGTGTGGTAATTATGAAAGATTGTGACTCTCTCAAATGGCAGCAGTGATGAAGGGTTGTGACTCTTTCAAAGAGTGACAATTATGAAAGTTTATGACTCTTTCATAGGGTGACACTTATGAAAGGTTGTGAGTCTTTGAAAGGGCAGAAATGATGAAGGGTTATGACTCTTCCAAAGGGTGGTAATTATGAAAGGTAGTGATCATTGCAAAGGGCAGAAATGATGAAGAGGTGTGACTCTCTCTCACATTGGAAGATATAAAGGGGAGAAGGTTTCATTTGAGGAGGACATCCAAGGGAGATCAATTTGGGGAATAATATATTATTCTCAAAGGCAACAATGAAAAATGGTTACTCAATTCTTATGAAAGGAGGTGGCCCTTTCACCAATGAAGTATAAAGGAGTTTTCATTCCAAGCATTGAAGGAGGACTTATTAATAATCACTCATGAATCAATCCAAACAAATCCTTCATCCATCAATAATTAATCCCTCAAGAAATGAAGCAAACAATCAACCAGTAAGATCAGGAAAACAATCATCAAATCCACATCAATCATCACTTCATCTTGGGATCAAGAAATCAAGCATCACTCTACCAAATCATTATTCATTCAATCATCATCCACCAATATATCAAACTAGGATTGATTATATCATCACTTTTCAATCTCCAAACAACAATTACTTAATCATAGCTCACCAATACTTCGAATCATCAAATTAAAGGAATTCACTCAAACAATCAATCATTCAACAACAATCGAATGATCAATCAAGGAAAGGAATTCACTTAGAAATCCACGCTTATAAGGAGAATGAAGGTGTGAAGAGACATGTTACACAAGCTAGAAGAAATCAGTCAAATAATATAAAATGCTTATACTGTTATATTGCATAAGTGACAATGTGAAAAAGATGTAAGACAGAAGACTACTTGCAAATATATATAGGCCTTTGAGATGCATGACTCAAGGAGATCATATTTAAATTTGATTTGTTCAACTTGTGTCACACCAATCAGGAGGTGCGTTAACTCGGTCTAAAAAGTCAAGTGTTGAATTGCTAATCAGTGGATTAGTTGACCAAATCTGACTAAGACAGGTGGCTTTTGTTGAATAGAGGTGCTGCCTAATTACTGCCTATTAAGGATTTTTGATGTCGATGTACCTCAAGTTAAGGCGAACATGTCATTATTAGGTTTTTAGATGAGAAAGATTAATTATTCCTAATATGCCAAGTAAACTTATGGATAGGTGCAATATTACATAAATAGGAATGATAAATAAAATAGCGAGAAACTATAGAATTATTACCTTGCAGTAGATTTCCTCTTTGTCTCTCTCCTCACCTTTAACATGGTGATATCATAGTATACAGCTAGGGTTTTAACTTTCAAGTTAAAAATTTCCTATATATGATATTATTGAATGATTTTCTCACTTTCCTTGTCAAAATTTGGCTTTTGCAAAGAAAAAATCCTTCACTTTTTTGTTCAGTGGAAAGAAAGTTATGTATAATGTGTATTGGCATATGGAAACTCTGTTGAAAGATAGGTATCTTGTTTAGGCACATGGAAAGAATGCTTCCCTGTTGAATACTTATTTTTTTAGCTCGTCTTTACTGTCACTGAATGTTGTTCTTTAACTTTTGAATATAGATCCAAAGAACAAGTTTTATCAAACAAATGCTGATATTTTGTCAGTAAGGTTTATTGTAAAACAAAGCGAAGGGTCTTTACTGTTGCTTTTGACTTGAGAAATTAAACAAAGTTCTTCTTGATATGTCTTCTTCTATATATTGTGTTTAGTCTGTAGATAAGATTCCGCAGAACTAAATCTTTCACATAACTTTGCAATCGGTCTTTCTTTAATGTTCAGGAACCTTTCTATGGCTCTCTCTTTGACATTCACTCACTGGTCAAATTTGGTTCTTCTTAAATTGTTAATTGTTCATTTTATTTGTAGGATGCTGATGCTGGTGATGATGAAGAACAAAGAAGACACGAAATACTGAAAAGCAATTCAGAATCCTTAATTACACTTGCTCGACGCCATGCAGGCTATCAGACATTGTGGGATATTTGCTCTGATCTTAAGGACATGCATTACCTCCGGAGCCTTATGGTTTGCACTTACAGCCATTTTCACACTAACTTTTTGCTCTTGGAAATTTGGTTGTCATTTACTAGATGGTCATCTAAGGTCGAAATTGTCCTTTGAGCTCTTGCTATTCTATATAGAAAATGGTACATATAGGAACTTTACATTTTGAGAATTTTGTCAATCAACGAGATGTATGTGCAACAAATTTAAGGGGATGTTTCCTTCCGTGGTCAAATCAATGGCAGCATCCTTTTCTGGTTGAAATTGGATCACTTGCTTCTGTCATGCTACAAAATCTTATTTCACTCTCATATATCATGATGGCAATCATCTATTGATGGTTAATATCAGAAAAATGGGTATGAGATAGCTGTTGCAACCATTTTAATTATTCTTTATATAAAATAAAAGTGCTTGTTCCAAACATCAAGTGTTAATGACTAATTCTGGCCTTTTAGAAATAAGATTGGCTACTAAAAATAAAACTATCACAACTTCATAATGGATTTAATACAGAATTAAGAGTATTGATCTGGGATACTTATTTTGTTGCACTTTTAATACACAATATTGGGCATAGTATACCATAGTTACTGGAGGGATTGTTCAAGTAGGCTTGTATATAGAGACTGAATTGATAAAAAGATGAGTTTTATTCAGTCTATTAATAAGTTCTCTGAGTAAAAGTTGGGTTTTAACTCTCTCTGTCTTCACTGACTTATTTGGAGGAAATTTTGTTGCCAGATCAGAGTTTGTTGAGATGCTTCCCCTGCTGATAGATTGATCAAAGAGAGATCTTCAATTAGGAAAGGATAGGAGATACATAATTTATTAGATGTTAGTCTTGCTGAATTTTGGGTCTAATGCTTGGTTTAGTTGCCTATACTGTTGTGGTCATACTGAAATATGTCTGTAATTTACAGCATGAAAGTATGGGTCTCAAAGAAGGTCGATTCAGCAATTTTGTCTTTGAGCAATGCTATAAAAACCACCAGTATGCAAAGCTTCTCAGATTGGGAGAGGAGTTCCAGGAAGAACTAGCTTCATTTCTTCAAAAGCACAAGAACATACTTTGGCTTCATGAAATCTTCCAAAATCATTTCACATCAGCTTCTAGCACTCTCCATACATTTGCTCTTTCATCTGAAGATGACATCACTACATCAATTGATGAGCCAACAGAAGTTGGTGATAAGAAGGCACATTTATCACTTTCTGAACGGAGACGCTTGTTAAATCTCGCCAAGATTGCTGCTTTAGCAGGTGTGTTTCTGTAACTTATGAATATGTTTTCATATTCCAGTACCATGGTGTGTTTTCAGCTAGAATGTAGTTTGCTTTGTTTTTTGCCTAGTCAAATTGAAAGAAAAAATTGAACTTGGCAGTGCATGGGGCCTACATTTGCCTTATCGGATTATATTTAAAGTTTCCATTATGGCTTTGCTGCAATGCTTTTGTTATGTTTCTCTTTTTGGCTTGAGTTTTCTATTTTTTAATTCAAATCTGATGTATGTATCTAAAGCAGACAAGCATATATCTGCATTCTGATAAATATTTTAACCTTCGATTTGGATGCAAACATTCAGTGACAAAATCCTTGAATTGCTACTAGTCTTTTTTCATCATTATTTGGGAAACAATATTGGGGGCCCCATCCAAATACAACCAAATGAGAACTAACAGAAACAAAGTTCCCATCCAATATAATTTAGCAATTACACTATTCCTTTATTACTTCTTGGTATTGTCACTATATATCTTGATTCCTCTTTCCATTCACACATTGCCTCGTCCGCTTCATAATTTATATACGAGGTTTTCATTGAAGGTTGATTGACCACTGGGAACAGAGATTCTTGAAAATGTGAGGCAACATCCCATTCTTCTTCTGGTGAAAGTGTAGGAGGCCAATCCTCGCTTACCATACTACCTGCCAGGTGTTTCGTAGACAAGACAGAACATAAGTTTCTTTTCATTGATAGAGACAGGGTCTACTTGCTTTTTTCTGAATTCCTTCATGGTTACAGGAACTCTTTGTTTCCTTTCTGCCTAGATCAGTCTTGAGAGAGTTCCTGAAGCCACTGAGATCGAGTAACTATTTCAGAGCATTTGGATAGAAAAGGAAGTTGCGAGCAAATATGGCGAGGTGCTAGGATGGGCCTAATTGCATTAGTCCATATCTCCCCAGCATTACAGCCTTCTTTATCTTCATTTTCCTCATTCGATGAAATTCTAAACCTCATTTTAATAGATTAAGAAGAAAACCTAACCCCTTGCTAACAAGTCCCATGTTTCACACGTCTGAACTCCTTTGAGCATTGAGCAACAACATGTTCCTCATTCGATGAAATTCTAAACCTCATTTTAATAGATTAAGAAGAAAACCTAACCCCTTGCTAACAAGTCCCATGTTTCACACGTCTGAACTCCTTTGAGCATTGAGCAACAACATGACCTACCAAAAAGCAATGCTTACATCCAAACAGAATATATTTATATTCTAAAGACTGCTTGGAAAGTCTCATCTAGTCACTTGACGAATCTGAAACCTTAGATTCCATGCATGGGCTTCTCCTTTGAGCATTTAGCAACAATATGACCTACTTGAAAGCAACTCCCACATCTAAATGAAATATTTTGATAGTACAAAACTTGCTTCCAAATTTTCTCACCTACATTTAACCATAGTTACCCCACGCGTTGGGGACAATGGGATGGCGGAACGGGGAGACAGGTTTCCGGGATGAGGGGACAAAGGGCCTCAATTTGGGGATGGCGGCACTGTATATACTATATACTACATATGGTACTTAGAATGCTAGGTATGAAAAAAATGTGTAAGACTATTAAGAAGTAATATACTAAATAGAAAAATTGCAAATGCTAAACACTAAATACTTGAACATTGAACAATGAACATTGAATATTGAATTACTAATTAGAAATTAGAATGCTAAATTGAATTGTTGAATTGGTGAATGCAAGATTTCCATTGTATCAAAAATATCATAAAGATGATTACAATGAGTAGCATGATATCAAAACAAGTACAAAATGTAGTGAAGGGAGGCCTCTAATCATCCCTCAAGGCAAACTCCTCGTCACTAGATCTTGGTAAAGTGGGTATAAAAACATCAACTTGATTCGACGTGATTTCCCCATCAATTTCTTCTTTTGTTTTTAAATTTGAAAGTGGGGGTCTGGGGGCGGCAGCCCCCAGTGGGGTCAAGGGGCCCTTAGATTCTTCATTTTTGAAGCATTTTTATCCCGAAATTGATGTGTTTGAACTCACTTGGAAATGCATCATTTTTAATGTTTTTGTGTGCAAATCGAATGGAACCCAAAATTAAATTAAAAAACATGCAATTTCTAAAAACCTTTTTAAAACTCGCTGGCCGCTTGGGAATGCCTAGACGTCCTTAGAATGGTTGAGGGACGCTTGGCGTCCCCCTCGTCGTTCTGGGAACGTTAGGACATCCTCGCGTTCCGACAGCGAAGGGGCATAGAATGGGTGACGGTGGGGAAATTTGGGAACACCATCCCCACGTCTCGGGGACGTCCCCGTCCCAAGAACGACTGGGTTTAGAGGTGGAGATGCGTCCCCAGGTTACACTGCATTTAACCAAACTTCCTCAGGCGTTGCTTTTGAAATATCCACTTTGAATTGAATTTGAGCAGCAGTGGAGTAGATTAACCCATTTGCTTTGGGACCTATTGACAAGAAACAACCAATAGAGCCAATACCTTGTTAGCATTCATTCACCTAAAACTAAAGCAACAAATAATGGAGCCTAACCCAAACAGGTATAACTGAGAATGGTTCAGTCATAGGATTAATGTTTGGAAACCATGGTTTCAATAACAATGCTATCTTGCCACTAGCTAAGATAAACTATTTATCTTTGATGTATTGACATAACTGGACCAAGAAGCCTTTAGAAGTAGGGTAAATCTCTATATATCCTTCCGGTCTTTCTGACCAATTTTTAGTAAACACATGTAAATCAGCTGGATGTGGCCATAATATATTAAAGCTATAAATCAGCCGATGACATGAAAACTCTTCTTCCCTAAGCACTTTTTGGCTTAGTGCAAGTGTTGGATAGGCATTGTGTAGGGGATGAGATTTAGCCTTCACATTCAAGATACCAACCCATCTTCTCATTCTTGCCTTCCATAGCCGCAAAGTCCTTTGATGAACCAATCCTTGTGGGAAAACACTGCAGCCCACAAAATTTGAGATTTTCCCACAATAATCTGTGTTCCTTTATCGTTTGCTACAGACACCTTAACACCTGACAATTGTGGGCCCAAAACTGTTTCCTCTGCATGCCTGTCTGCCTTATGACCACAATTTCCTCTCTGACAGAGTCATCCTGTGATTTTGTTCGGATAATGCAATGCACCCAAGACCAACAAACTATGTTTACCAACTGTTTGAGCAGGAGATGCAATTTGAAATTCCATAGCTCCAAAAGCTGTTTTTCTCTATTAGCGATTGAGAAGTCAGTTCAGTAACTCAGCTGCTAGTGGTTTTATGTTTATACACATCTATAAAAGTAGAACTTCTTTAGTCTGGTCATTGATATCCCAATGATTGTTAGCTTATTGTTTAACTCCACACACTTTTCACCCTTACACTTTGGTCATAGTTAAGTTGAAGATTAGGCTGGGGCATAGAATCATCCCACCTCAACTAGAGCCTCTTATGATCTTTAATTGACAAATTGACAATCCAATGGATAATCAAAATTTACCAAACTAGTATTTTTTCCAAAATTCCTAGTTTTAATCTGAAAGAAAAC
The DNA here is from genome assembly GCA_027943335.1 of Chamaecyparis obtusa. Lineage (NCBI taxonomy): Eukaryota > Viridiplantae > Streptophyta > Pinopsida > Cupressales > Cupressaceae > Chamaecyparis > Chamaecyparis obtusa. The sequence continues at coordinate 145,806 of BSBK01000706.1, forward strand.
AACTACAGATTGCATGTAATAGACTCCTCTAATTCTTTGTTTTCTGTATGGGAAACTATTACGGAATGCATTACATTAATAAAAAAGGAAATTATGCATCAAAATGATAGTCATAATATTTTGTCTGGAGAAATTATCTTGCTGTAGAGAACTATACGGAGGATAGTTTGGAAATCTTTTATTCATTCTTGGATGTCTATGATAATATCTTCCCGCACTAGAACAAGTATGCTTGATTGTTCATTCATACAATATGCTACAGAGGACTCCCCTATTTTGTGCTTTTCTTCTCTCAATATCTCTTTGAGAATGATTTTGTATTGATTTTTTTTTTGTTTTTACCTGGTTAGTTAATTGAGGATGGATCATTTTTGTTGTTTACATAAATCTCATCTCCCTTTGCCATTTTGCATATATGGGGCATCCCAAATAGTGCATTTAATACTTAAGTTTCTTTAAGCAAGAATAAATGTCCCCTGGCTTAAAACCTAATGGACTTGGTTTTAGCCTTGTCATTATCACTAGAAATTTTGTGGATAGTAATTACTGTAACCAAATCGTACTTTATTATTTGTCCCTTCTAGATTTTTTAAATCTAGTGCTTGCGAGGGCTAGAAGGGTGACTTTAATTTATATTTCCAACTTGAGGAGTCATGCTAAACAAAACTCGACAGCATAAATTAAAGAACCTAAAGGAGTGAGTCATGTATTTGCTAAACATCATTCTTGCTAGGGCTATGTCTTTTTCTTAATTTTTTAGGTCAAAGCCTTAGGACCCCTTAGATGATCCAACTGGGGAGCATGAATGTCCTGAATATGAATTGTATTCTCTCCAAAAATAATTTCTTCAACAAAACACATAAGATATTTATGTAAACCAATATGCCATTCTAGCTCCATGGCTTCAATTTCTAATTAGAAAAGAGTTTGAAAGGCCTTTCACCTCAAATTTCTCCATGTCAAAGAAAAATGCATTACAAGGGCTTTCACCTCAAATTTCTCCACCTTAGAGAAAAATGCATTATAGCACATAATAAGAGTAACTGATACTGGAACTCCCTCTCAACAAGGGCAGCATTCTCACAGCTTAGATTATCACAATAAGTTACACTTGACTCCAATGTTTGACCAACAAGGAGCTAGCGAAGCCACACTGCCTAACGAGCTTTCGAATCCTCTGCAAAGTACTTGTCACAGTCCATCTTTCGCTCAAGCTCCCTCTGGATCTCTAACCCGATATGAAGGAAGAGTCACTGCACAACATTTGCACATTCAAACCAGGCAATAGACTGGACATGCTTTGCCAAATGCAAAGAAAGAAACCACAAATTGCAGTCACAACCAGATACAAGCTCACTGTCTGTAAACTCTTTTCCAGAACTCACGCAAGATGAATATACAATGCCTCTGATGATGAGACCTGGCTTCCATCTTTAGCAGCTGATACAGTAATAAACACAATGCAAATGCCCAATGCGGTGATTCTCTTGATTCTGCCAAGGTTTCCTTAATAATGCAAATTATATAAGTCTTGAATTATACCACTGTAATGTCTCTTGACAGCCAACAAAAAACAGCAAGTCTGTTCAATTGTCTGAAACACGAGCGCTTGCATTCTTTGCCTTGTGCTTCAATCTGAGAATATTAAGGCAACTCGCCCTCGTAAATAGCAGCAATAAGTAGAGACAATAAATTTTCAACTACAGAGGATCTCACTCTTACGTTCAACCATTTGAGAGCCAAAAACAAGGCAAGAGATGAGCAGCCAAAAATGAACGATGTACTTCTTCCACTTGATCAAAGTCATGCATAGATGCAATCCAATAAACACTTCGAGCAACAAAGACTGAAGTCACCACAAAATATTATTTTCACTGCCCAATATAGTCTCCATATAATCGTTCTAAAAATATGGGCTTAACCCCTAAAGCGGCTCATGAAGTATTTACAGAGCCATTCACCTCCGAATTACAGAGGACTAGTGATAATCAAGATGTAGAAACTTGAAGTTGAAACCAAACTTCAAGGACGAGCTTAATCAAAAAACACAAGAACACTAGAGATACCATGGGAAAACCCTCCTCAAGGGAAAAACCCAGCCACACCGAAAAGTTCTCCTTTATTGAATAATGATAACAGAGTCCAATTACACAGCTCACAAACTCTTGAGCTTTCACACAACTAAAGAATTCACAGAACTCCCTTTTGAAAATAATGAACTTGCAACTATACACAGAATGAATGCTGCAAACAGAAATAATAAAGAACAATCTTCACGCTATCTCCTGTGGACAAATACATAATACTAAAACACGAACAAACTGATTAACAACACTGAGACTCAATACAGCCCTACAGCGGCATCTGGTGAAAAACAATAGACTCAGAATGATCGCTTCAACAGTAAGCACGATCATACACACTGCAAATGATAATTATTAATTTCCAATACCCAATGAATGATCACGATCACATCAATGAATGCTACAGCTATATCTCCTGAAACCGTATATGAGCTCCACTAAACATATTGCAGGGATATTGAAAAATATGCTAGCGGAAGTCCCATATGATACAAAAACGGTGACGCTAATATCATCTGACTGTTACAACTTACAACAGCCACAAACACGTGGCACAAAGCTGGATGACAGTTACACATAAAATGACTCTTTGAATTCCCAAGATGACGCAACAATCAAACTCTCCAATACTGAATGCCGATATGAAGAAGAGGAAAACGCTAGGAAGCATGACTGCTGTGGCATACATACTGACGGCAGTTACAAATCCTGAAACCTTTTGAATGCTGATTGATGTGGCAATACAAGGATGGCAGAGACTCTACAAATATTGATGATGAAGATGAAGATGGTGACTCTTCATAGGGATAGCCAATTAATAAAGGAGACTCTTCGCAGCCTCAAGTTGCCTGAACATAATCAAAGATTATAGCAAAAATATCACATATGCATAGCAAAGATCACAATATGTATACCGTTGCAATCATCACAGGTAAGCTGATATCTCCTGCAGCTACCAAACTTCAACACTACCTTGGGCTTTTCACTCTTTAACCTTTTCATCCATTGGCAAAGCTTTTAGATCATATAATTCTGAAAAGTCTCCTTGATCTCACAATTTAAAATAATGTGAGACTAAAATGGTTCATGCAATTCTACATATAAAAATGTTCATAGATAAAAACTGTTTAGAAGCTGAAAGCAAAACTTGGACTGTAGTATTTACATAAGTCACTTGAGCCCACTGGGGATTGTGATGTTTAAAATGTAGAACTATAACAGTGATATATGCTTGGAAATATTTTCAACTTTCTAGTCCATCTCTATTATATTCAAACTATTATACTGGATCCCTCTGAAACATTCTCCTGACTGTTGACTTCTTCCCTCTGTTCTGAACTGGTATGAATCACCTTAGATATTTCTTGGATCCTTTTTAATCCTAGGATCCTATTTGGAAATCCTATGGGAATGCTGATGGTATTGAGATGAAAGGATTGGTCCTTTAGGGATAAAGCTATGGCAGGTGGTGTGCTGTTGGTTGAAAAAAAAGATCTAACCTAACCCAATTTACTTCTACGACCTGATGCATCCCGTGCCCCTCATTTATACATAGGATACCAAGAGTCCCAAAAAATTTGGTGTTTGTAATATCCAAACCAATTCCATTGAAACCTAGTATTTGAAGTAGCTACTTTCTCTGCATTCAAATTCTCAACTATTGCGTTCTTTGCATTGTCTTGAGACAGGATGACCAAATTTGGGACAATTTTTTTGCCAATACTTTTGTCTGAAGTCTTTTGAGTATATTATTAGACCTTTTCTCAGAAGTATTCAGTCTTTTCCGAATTATATCTTTTCTGTTCTTGGTCATTGATTGAATTTGAAGGCTAATGGGGTTCTTTGTTAGGTGGAGAACCTGGTTTGGAGGAAAAGGTGGAATATATTGATGCAGATTTGCGGATTCTAAAAGTACAGGTAGGTTGCATTATAACTATTTCTATTTGTAGTGTCTAAGGTAAAGCATGTTCACTTGATTTCAGTTGACTTTGTTATTTGAATGTTCATTCTTTAGTCTTTCTTCCATGGGTAATGTTCGCAAGATTCCTGGCAAGTGGGTGGCCACATTTATAGTTATTTGGAGTCTGAACTATGCATAAAAAACATAAATAAACTGATAAAATGTACTCTTTAGCAGTGTTTGAAGTATTAATCACATACTAGGTAGCTTTAGATTGCTGCTGTCTCTTAAGTAGGCAAGAATAAAAGAAAAAGAAGGCATGTGCTAGAAAGCTATGTAACCATGCTTCAAGATTCAATACATGAGTTCATAATGTTAGATAATCTTATCTGGTAACTTTGTATCATTAAAATACTCATGCAACCTCATCTACAATAATAAAATTATAGGATCTCTAGGGATTAATTAATACTAGACAACTACTCGCTCTTTTTTTGGATGTGCTTGAGGTACATTCATAATCTTCAAAGTTATCAAGTATAAGGTTTGGTCTTTCCTCTACTATGTCCTAAAATGCAAGTCCTGTTACTTCCTCTTTCCATTGTAGTCTTTGTTTATGGATCATAGGAACATGCCTTCTCATTGTAGAGAGGATTTTTGGAGTTCTATGAGACATGCACATGCAAAGCTATTCAAAACAATATCATTTGAAATTCATAAAGAGATGTTGTGAAAAGAAGCATGGATAAGAAAATAAATAAAAAATTTGAGTTTATTTGGTTATTGAAAATTATATCAATATATCATGTTTTATAGCTTTTCTGTTTTTTTTCTCTGCTTTCCTCTTTTATATTCATGTTCTCTGCATTCAGATATCTTCAAATTACATGAAGCTTGTATGTTGATTATTAATATTTGCCAATTTTCCGAAATACACAAACTTAGCAAAGGCTGTAATAAGGTGTGAAGACATTAACATGTTAGTGTGCAGTTGTGTGGATTGTGCTATTAAAAAAGTAGGTTTTAGTGAGACTGTTTTGAAGACATTAATACATCATTTGTTAAAAGCTTCAGATTTTCATAGTTAGGTATAATACGACACATTTGCCAGATTACAAGATAATTCTTGTAGAGAACTCAAAAAGTTCAGAAACTACAAATATTAAACATTCAAGTGGCTTGTTGTTGGGATAATTGTATGTACGGGTTATTATGTTAGTAAAGTATTATGTTACTCTCGGTCGTTAGCGACCGAGAGGTTAGACAATTACGTCACGACATTTCGGTCGTGACCCTTCGGGTACTTTATATACTCTCTCGGAGGTTGGACATGGGAGATAGGATGGTATGATCATTACGATGTAAATGTACTTGCCAGTATGGAATGATTAATGAAAGTATTTATTATTCTATGATACATTCTGTGTTTATTATATTTCCTGTACTATGTCTGTGCAATACTAAGTTTACCCCAGCAGGTAAACATCTGGCGCTGTTGCCTAGACGTACTCGGGAAGAGAGTTGAGGGAAGGATTTATGCCCAATGTCTTAAATAAAGATAGAAATAAAAAGGCATGAGATGACGAAGTGGAAGCTGCACAGAAGGCTTTGATCTCCGCGCAATAGCGTGAACGTTGGTGTAGGCTGAGGCAACTTGCCAAAGACCAGCTTGCCGGAGGGTTGCCCGAAGGGAACCTCGGAAGTGGTACGGAAGGTGCAGGGGCCGACTGGGAATCGTTCATCTCGCCGGAACATTGGAGAGTGCGGAGTAGAGAAGAACTACTCGAAGAAACATGACTTAGACAAGTCTTGCTTTAGGAAGAGCAAGACCAGTTTGAAGACTTGAACCGCACGTGGCGTGCGGAGGAAGGGAACTACGAAGGTGAGCGCATTGCCGAAGGCACACGGGGAAGCACAACCGAAGGCACACGGGAAAGTACGACCGAAGACACACGGGACGCGCAGGCAAACCCGCCATTGGAGCCAACGACTCCACACAATACGGTTCCACCTGCTACACAAATACAAGTACCATTAGTAATCAGCCAAGGGAACGTGGGCGCCAGTTCTAGCACAAGCGGTGCAGAAGCACAAAATCCACCGTGCACGCAACAACCAAAATCAGCCCGACCAACCATGGCGACACATAAGGAAAAGTTGCCAAAATTCCACGATGATGGAAAGGACGATCCAGTACGGCATTGCTATGCGTGTGAAACCATCTGGGCAGCCAATGGGGTGACTGATCAGAACGAATGGATGAGGCAGTTCCCCGCCACACTGAGAGGCGTGGCCATTGACTGGTATGCGGATCTGGATAGAACGAACATAACCACATGGGATGACCTGAAGGGGGGATTCGAGAAAGAATTCCGGCTACTACGAGATGATAATGAGATAGTCTCAGAGATTTATGGAACGAAGCAAGGGAAGAGGGAGACCATACGAGCATATGGCCGCCGGCTAAAGGAATTAGTCGGAAAGATGGAAAGCCAACCGGCTGACGGCCTAAAGAAGAGGTGGTTTGTCGAGGGCTTGAATCCTAAGCTACGACGGAAGATGAAAATTGTGCCTCCGACATCCTACAATGATGCATACAACCGGGCCATGGACCTGGAAAGCGAAAATAAGATGGCCAAAAAGAAGAAGAATAGATCTTCGTCATCCGAAGACGATACGTCCGAAGAGGAGAGTAGCAGTGACGAGAAGCCGAAGAAGAAAGTCACGGCCCTTCAGAAGGATATGAAACGGATGTTAAAAGAGTTTAAGACAATGAAGGGGACAACAAGCAAGGATGATGAACTATGGTGCACGGATTGTAAGGAGAGCAGCCACACGAAGGGTGCCTGTCCCAAGAAGGCATTCTGTGACATCTGCCAGATTATGGGACATTCTACGAAGGAATGCCCATACAATTTGAAGGCGCGTAACCAGAAAGTGCTTTATACACAGGAGCAGCCTTCCACATCAGATTCAAACAATAATGCATCTTCCGGAGGCTGTCGGGGAAACCGAGGAGGCGGAAGAGGGAATAATAATAATTCCACCCGAAGTAGGGTCCAGTATGACGCGAAGGGACGCCCAATGATCCAATGTAGGGCATGCAACCAATGGGGTCATTACGCAAGCGAGTGTAACAATAATGACGCCCCTCAACAGCTGTGTCGGTGGTGCAGCCCTGGGGACCATGAAGATGCTAATTGTCCGAAGTCTGGCGTAGGGGCCAATCTGATTGACATCGAAGGCAACACACGGATTAAAGAAGCTATACTTGCTCTTACTCGAGGGCAAGCGAAGGAAGCCCGCTACCCCCATCCTCGAACGGAGAAGCAGAGAATGGCGGAGGCAAGGGAGGAAATAGAAAGGGTGATGAAAGCCCAATGGGGAGAGACACACGAATCATCCGGACCCTACTGCACAGACGCGGAGAGGAACATTGTACGGCAGATGCTTCAACTGGAGGTGCCTGTCAAGCTGGAGGACCTCCTATACACCATGCCTCAATTGGGGACAGTGCTGTTGGGTACAAAGGTTGATAAACCCAAACCGAGACACACGGATGTTTCCGTATCGGGAAACTCGGTGACAAATCCAATGCTGCTCGCCGTCAACAATGGCAGACATCTAGCCGTGGTGGAGATGAGCATCCTGGGCACCATCCTAACGGATACTATAGTAGACGGCGGATCCGGGGTAAACGTCCTCTCGGAGGACACATGGAAAAAGCTAGGAAAACCCACTCTGTGGCCACCTACGTTTAATCTGCTAAGTGCCGACCAGCACGGGATTAAACCCCTCGGCACGTTGATGGCACAACAAGTCACCGTGGGTGCACAACCATTTGTGCTCGACTTTGTGGTCATTCCGTTGAAACAGAAAGGGTATGATGCCATACTCGGAAGAGGATGGCTGGTGGTAGCGAAGGCAAACCACAACTGGAAACAGAATACACTCTCGATGGAGAGCGGAGGCAAGAAATTTACTATTGATCTCCGGACCTAGTTGGTGAGCGAGGAACTTGCCTCTTCCTCGGGATTCGAATCCGAAGGGGAGAATGACCCACGAGACGAAGGCAAAGAGGGGATGGATCCGGATGCCGAAGGGATACTAAAACTCGGAGGATACTGTTCGGAGGATGACACAGACTCATTAAATGGATTGTTCCATTGGCAGCAGGAGGACTATGAGATGTTCTCACCCTCCTGCAATGTATTAAGCGTCGAAGAAGAAGAGCCAGAGCAATATCCTCTAGAGTACGGGGAGTATAAGGAAGGAGAAGCTACAATGGACACCGTACTTGCACATCAGTTTAAAAACAAGGAGGCTATGAAGTATGAAGAACCGACGGTGAAACCTTTGAATCTGGGTACGGAGACGGATGAGAGAAATTTGAAAACCATCGCCACGGGAGACGATTGGAATCCTGTGTGGAAGACTGCAACCGTCAAACTCTTTATTCTCCTTATTATGTACGGGAAGGAGACTGTGGTCCTTGTAGAATTTATGGTTCCAAGCTTTTGGATCGCCATTGAAAACAGACTCGGCGACAAGGAGAGGGAACGACTACACACTCTGTGGACTCTCGACAAACGGATACATGACGGCAGCAATGGGACCAAATTGAAACTTTACCCGGAGAGGATGGATCCGAAAGGAGGGATAGAGCAACCGAGAGGGACTCGACAGGCGTCCGTACGGGTGACCAGAGAAGCCTCTGGACAGAAAATTGAAAAACACCCGTACGGCTATGCATGACTGTACGGTGGAAAAAACAAATGAAAAAAAAATATATTAAAAAAAATAAAAAAAAAGGAAAAAAAAATATATATATATATAATAAAAAATTGAAAAAAAAGCAATTGTCATTGTACGGAACTGTACGACACCGTACACTGCATGACATTATCAACTACCGTACGACACCGTACGACAACTGAAAAGTGCAAGTCAAAACTACTGTACGGCGTTATAAGGTGCCGTACGGCTATCAAACAAAAGCTTGAGTTTTAAACTATCGCACAACAGTCACACCGTACACTACGGCAAGGCACGACATTGCAAGTTAAGCGCACCGTACGACAATTAAGACCGCACGCAATCAAGGGCCGTACGGCGCCAGCAGGACGAGTTGAAATTGCAACGTACACTCACGTCAGTACGACAATTATTGTAGATATGTCCGTATGGCGGAGGGAGTGAGAAGGCACTGTACGGAGTTGTATGGCAAGTAAGTCTTTGGAGGGATTTGAAATACGTACGCTGCTCCCAATATGGACACATTTTCGTACGGTCAGAGGATAAACCGTACCCTAGGGATCGTGAGCAACATTTCATCCAGCATCAGCAACTGTACAGTTAGAAGAGATTGTTCAGCAGTAGCAACATCGTCGTACGATAGAGAAAAGGGAAAATAAATAAGAACAAGGAAGGACTGGCAGTAGAGCAAGGAGAAGTTAAAAAAAAAAACAAAAAAAAAACGACGACAAATCAAAACAGTTCAAAATTAGTAACTTATGGTACCGAAGGGAAGGGCATAATGAGGTAGTAAGGAAAACATAAGCGCTTTACAAAAAAGAGTGTGGGATCAGAAGAAAATCACAAAATGGTGTGTTCCATAGACTTTTGTGTGGGTTTGAGAGTGCTAATTTGGTCTTGGCGGCTGGGGCTCTGCCCCAGGACGCCGCGGGGGCGCTGCCCCTCGACCCCGCTGGGGGCGTTGCCCCTTAGACCCCCAGTCGGTTCAGTTATCAGCCTTTGGAGAGTGTGACCTATTGATGAGATCGGAGCTGCTACAGGCATGGAGTGTCTGCATGCCGGAGGTGAAGAGAGCACTGGAGCAAGTCTTTCAAGAGGGGTACTACGCTTTGAGGCACTTGGAGTAGGTGTTGGTTGGACGTGAGACTGTCTTGGTGGATGCATAGAGAGCTCGGGAGGAGTTGACCACCCAGTTGGAGGCAGTAGAGCAACACTTGGCTCAGCGTACCCAGGAGTTGGAAGCAGAGAAGTTGGCATGGGTGGCTATCAAGGTCAGATTGGCTAGGGAGACAGTATGGTGTTAGCGGAGGCTATAGCTGAACAGTATGTTTTGGAGACAAGTTTGGTACAGGCACGAGAGGAATGGGATGTGACGGAAAAGACCTACCGGACGCAGCATTGATGGGGAGGGCGGCACTTCATCTTTTCAGGGACGCCTCTCTGCCCCTTCTCAGTGATTTTCTTCTTCTATGTGGTGTATTTCATCTCCCTGTTGTTGTAAGTCGTCAGAGACGACTTGTTTTTTTTGGGGGGGATGATGTTGTCGGGATAATTGTATGTACGGGTTATTATGTTAGTAAAGTATTATGTTACTCTCGGTCGTTAGCGACCGAGAGGTTAGACAGTTACGTCACGAAATTTCAGTCGTGACCTTTCGGGTACTTTATATACTCTCTCGGAGGTTGGACATGGGAGAGGATGGTATGATCATTACGATGTAAATGTACTTGCCAGTATGGAATGATTAATGAAAGTATTTATTATTCTATGATACATTCTGTGTTTATTATATTTCTTGTACTATGTCTGTGCAATACTAAGTTTACCCCAGCAGGTAAACATGGCTTAAGTTTCTTGTTGTTTCATCAAGATTTAATTTGCGATTCACCATGCTTCGAATTTGCTTCCCGGCCATTGGGTGACATACAAACTTGTGATAGATACAATGTAATGTTCCCTTTTCAATTTATTTGTGTTTGTGCAGCAAAGGGCCAATCCCTCTCTTGAGTGAGGTAAGCCCAAGCCTAAGTATGCTTCGTCATCATTTTCTAATTGCTTTTCATTGTGGTAGAAGTGACAAAGATCTCAAAAATTCGAAGTGTGGTGTAGCCCAAGGCTAAGTATGGTTCGTCATCATTTTCTAATTGCTTTCCATTGTGTTAGAAGTGGCAAAGGTCTCAAAAACTTGAAGTGTGGTGTGTTTCTAGTTGTATCTCTAAGTGTCCAGATGTTGTTGGACTTTCAGTGTTTATTGTATCAGAATGCCTTTTTTTGTAAGTTTGACTTCTCCTTGTTCTAGCTAGAATTTCCGACTTAACCATACTAGCATGCCTTTATATTCAATTCTGTTTCTCCTGTATTCTTATTGGAGTTTCAGACTTCTCTGGTAGAAACCTACTTTTCTGCCAAAGCTTACTCCTTACCCTTATCGGAGTTTCAAACTTTTATGTAGTGGAATGCCTTCCTCTAACTTCTTGCCTCCTAACTTGTGGCATGTGTCATGCAGAATCCCTGATCCTAAAACTCTGACATTCCCGCCTATGTAATTTGTACTCATCTACCTTCATATACAACAAATGGGCACTATTAATGCCAAATTTGATTGCGCAACTTCTTTGTAAGTGGTTTCTTGCTCAAAAACATTGTTTAAACTTAAAAGGGATATCAGAGCTTGTTTTTGTTCCTGCCAGCCTGTTGTTGGGTTTTGGTTGCTGTTCTAGTCTTCAATTGCATGTCAGAGTGTCTGTGATTGTTTGTCAATTTTGTTGGCTCTATTTCAGAACTGCTCTTGATAGTTGCTAGAATAGAGTTGAAAAGATGTTCATAGTTGACAAGTCCTTGTGCGAGATGATGCAAGGATTGGTTAATCTGTTGAAGGACCCAAACATTAAAAGGTAGTTTGTAAAGATTGTTGCAAAACCCAAACATATGGAATTTAAGTATGAAGGAATAATAAGCGAAAGAATCTACATCAAAGAACTCAGGAAGATCCTGAAAATGCAATAAATGAAGAAACTAGCACAAAGGAAGAGTTTGAAAATAAGATGTTAGGACCAAAGACAAATAATGATGAAGCTGAGATTTACAAAGCAATTGTAAAGGAAGAGTACATGAGCCTTCCTGAAAAAGATAATATAGAGCCTCCTTGCAAAGATTGGCCTAAACAATATGGTTAAAGCAACCTTCAAGTTTATGACAATCAACTCTTTCAGAGGAAAGCTATGTTACCTAGGGACACGTTTCTGGCCCTAAGCCTCGAGTTTCGGAAACCTTCCCCGTTTCAGGGACTTGGGGACGGCCGGAAACGTTTCCAAGCCGTCACCACCCAAGTAGGAAAATCGGAAACGTGTCCTCGAAACTTCGGAAATGGGGACTGCTGTTGTCGGGATAATTGTATGTACGGGTTATTATGTTAGTAAAGTATTATGTTACTCTCGGTCGTTAGTGACCGAGAGGTTAGACAGTTACGTCACGACGTTTCGGTCGTGGCCCTTCGGGTACTTTATATTCCCTCTCGGAGGTTGGACACGGGAGATATGGAGATATTATTGTATGATCATCACGATATAAATGTACTTGCCAGTTTGGAATGATTAATGAAAGTATTTACTATTCTATGATATATTCTATGTTCATTATATTTCTTGTACTGTCTGTGCAATACTAAGTTTACCCCAGCGGGTAAACATCTGGCGCCGTTGCCTAGACGTACTCGGGAAGAGAAGTGAGGAAAGGATTTATGCCCAATGTTTTAAATAAAGATAGAAATAAAAAGGTACAATATGACAAAGGCGAAGCCGCACAGAAGGCTTTGATCTCCGCGCAGCAACGTGAACGTTGGTATAGGTTGAGGCAACTTGCTAAGGACCAGCTTGTCGGAGGGTTGCCTGAAGGGAACCTCAGAAATGGTACGGAAGGTGCAGAGGCCGATGGAGAATAGTTCACTTCCCCGGAGCGTCGGAGAGTGCGGAGTAGGGAGGAACTACTTGAGGAAACACGATTAAGACAGGTCTTACTTCAGGAAGAGCGAGACCGGTTTGAAGATTTGACTCGTACACCATGTGCGGAGGACCGAGACCACGAAGGGAACTGTACGGTCGAAGGTGACGGTACTGTCGGAGGTGCCAGTGACAGTACGGCCGAAGGCACTGCGAATGCACAGGTGAACCCTCTGTTGGAACCAAGGACTCCACACAATACGGTCCCACCAGTCACACAACTATCGCAAGGGCAAGTGCCACCGGTGAACACTACACACAATACTCAAGGAGGAGGTAGTGTCGGAGTATCGAATCCCCCGCGGAGGCAACAACCTACCATGGCTGCGAGTAAGCAGAAATTGCCCAAGTTCACAGGCCAAGCAAAGGAGGATCCCGTTCGGCATTGCCGGACTTGTGAGACTATATGGGCTGCCAATGGAGTCACGGACCAGGATGAATGGATCCGCCAATTCCCTGCAACATTGAGGGAGGGAGCCATTGACTGGTACTCCGATGTAGACAAGACAGGCTTGACGATGTGGAATTGGCTTGAAGTTCTCGATGTCAAGATAAAATTTAATTCAATAAAACATTAATAAATGACGGATTTTTTGCCCATTCGTGGGCCCCACACGTTGGAAGTCATTGAAATAATAAAATATGTTATGTTTAACATAACATATGTTGAAAGTTTATTTTTTTGGAAGTCATTACAAATGTAGCATCCAACTATGACTGAAAATTCAAACTTCTATTCAACAAACCAGACTTGAAAATGATTGTAAATTAGACTTTTGTTTGATATTCATATTGCAGACCTGGAAATGACTGCCGCTGGGTTGAGGAATACTTAGATTGTTTCCGGCTTTGATAATGCTGTGATAGCAGCAATAAGCACCCAAAAATATACTATTGTAGCTGATTATTGCCTAGACAAGATGGCTACTACCTGTCTAAGAATGATTTGGCACAATAAATTCAATTCTTCTCCAAAAAGCACAAGAAAGGCTCTAAAGTCTAAACATATCACCCAACTATGGATGATTGATTTGTTCAATATCCAGAAGTAGATTGATTCTCTCATTTGATTCATTTGATGTCATCCTTCGTTCCTATTCTTAGACTTTAGTATTCTTAGACGATGATTTGATTTGATTTGATGCTATGTTCTATTCTAATTTGATGAATGGCCTTCTATGCAGAGCACTATATGGTGATTCAAGATGGGGTCATTGTGTGCCCTCCGTACTTAGCTCGCCGCTGGAGTCACGCTCTCCGTATTTCTTTGGGATCTTTCAGAGTTGGTTCCCACCGGCTCCGCATCCAGACTGATCATCGCATTGATAGAGCTGACCGAACCTACCGCCTTTGCACCTTGATGGAGGCCGAGACTGAGATACACTTCATCTTTCGTTGTCCCATTTATTACGAGGTCAGAGGAAGGTTTCACTGCTTGTTCAGAGAGTGCGGATCCCTCTCCTCCTTCATATACACCGATCAACGTTGTCTTGCTCTTTATTTACAAGAGACCACGCAACTTCGTGATTGCACCCTCCAACTTCAGTTCTCGTCGAGCCAGAGCTCAGACCAGCTTATCACATCCTTTTTCACTTCAGTGTCCCTGGCCCGGGGCACAAAGCATCCTCTTGGTCCTCCTTCCTCCGGTCACGCTAGGACTGTGAGACCTCGTAGAGGCCACACTCGGCAACAACACTCCATCTCCACTCGGTAGCAGCACTCCATCTCCAGAGTTACTCAGAGGTGATCCGGGGCTCTTGCTCATTCTCGCCCCAGATCGTACCCTTCGGTGTTGGATTACTTCTCGCCTGGAAAGGGCTTCTAGTTACTCTTTCCGACTCTTCTACTTTCTACTTTCTTGTTTTGTTCTTTCCCCGAACATCGTTTGGTGTTCCTGTTGTTGCCGATTGCCTTTTGTATGCTTTCAGTCCCTTGGACCCTTTTGGTGGTCTCTTGTTGGACATTAAGAATTTATCTTATCTTATGAATGGAATTGATAATTTTAAATTATGTTGCTATGATGAATGTGACAATGCTATGTAATTCTGAAATTAATGTACATATATATATATATAGCTGTACCCTGCGCTCCCCTGCTTTGGCAAAAAAAAATGTCTCGAAAACCCATCCCGCTTTCCCCCTGTCTCGGAAACTTGGGGTAACATAGGAGGAAAGCAAAGTTATCATTTGATAACCCCCTTAACAAGGTAGAATACCAGGATGATCTTGCCAAGAGTCAAGTGTAGGAGAAAGATGCCTCACTTAAAATTAGTGAAGGTTTGGGGCATGCTGAATTTTTCCAAATCAGCAACTGTTGATGAGCTCTTTGATCATTATGATGATGTCATTTCGGTCTATTAGCAGGTTGTTTCAATTCATGAAATGTACAGGTTTGATTTGCAGGAAAGTTATGTTGGGAAGTATACACTTGAGCAAAATGTTGGATTTGAGCCTGCTGCAATTTTCATACCCGCAACTAAAGTTAAGCAAATTGACCATTTTGTAGATTATAATCCAAGGCATAAAGGTAACCATGAGAACTGAGGATGGATGCTGTACTTTTTTATACATTGTTGTTTTCATTAAAGGATGCATCATAACAAAGGTAAAGGATCCACGTATGTCTACGTATAAGAGTACAAGATCCAGGGGCTCTATTAAGAGTCAAGACATTAGGAATAAAAAATAAAGGGCTGTGTAACACACACGAATACAAATTTATAAGTTAAGAAATTAAGAAATCTCTCATCTTGTCATGGCATTGAGTTCACTTTGGGTGAGGCTTGCCTGATATGTGATGTTGCTTTTGGTATAAGTGATCACAAGAATCATGGCTCAAAAAATATCTTGTAGCAGCAGGATTGTGATGAAATATTTGCAGCTTATTGTGGAGAATTTTCAACAGTTGGTTCATTTCAGCAGTCTATTGTTTGCTAAGAAGGTAACTATACTTGAGGCTTTTGCAAAATTTAGGTTTGATTCCATTATGTTTGAAATTACTTGTGAGGGAATGATACTTGCCATTTCATTATGTTTGAAATTGCTTGTGAGGATATTGCAACCTGTTGATGTGAGTTTTATGCCACTACAACATGCAGAATCAAATACTTAGTACTCCAAATGAAACACCAAATCTCCATCTCTCTTTTGAACAAGTAAGCTCATATGCTAAATAATGTATATGGATTGTGTGATCAAATGAGACAACCCCAAGGTTCCTTCTTATTGTGGACTTTCACGTAGTTATAATGATGTGATATGTTGGTATCACAAAGGGACTTACACTATTCGTTCGATGGACAACAACAACTTCAACTTCTAACCAAACCAATTGCAAAGGGATAAGGGTTGAGAAAAATATTCTACTCCTAGAATGCAAGAGATGACAAATGCCTTTGTGTCTCTACCAGACTTAGTTTAGTCATCGACATGAACCAAGCTAGTGTGATCTCCTAAGGTAAATGTAAGATGTTCAAACTATTACCATTACATTAATACCATCAATGGATGCATATCAATGGGCAAACAATAGTTGAAGTAAAGCTCATTAAACTTCCAGTTGACCATGCAAGGCGAACTTACAATCAACAAGCAGCTAGTGGTATAGATTAGATGAGTTTCACAAAGATGCATCCAAAATATCTTCCATTCAACTAAACACTACTTCTACTTAACATGAAATAAATCCTATCAAGTGAGGAAATGCAGAAACCATGCAATACTCCAAAATGATAGAAACAATCCTCCATGAAGACCAACAATGAATTAAGAACAATTTGGTAGTATCATAGCAACAATTTCTCCAAATCTCCCCCTCTACTCTACGTCGTCTCTAATGAATTACAAATGAGGAGGCCTAGCCTTTTATAGTTGTTCAAGTACAATGAGTGGCTCTAATTGATTTGGAATCAAAGAACAAGATTAAGCCAACACAACCCTAATCTACCTAACAACTACAAGCATTAAATACTAGGCCAATTGCAATTAGGTACCACCTTGTGGGCCAGTGAGAAAATTACAATGCCTTAATTGACCGATGAGAAAATGAGTTAGGTAGAAGCTTATAGAAGACACCAATCAGTGGGCCAATGATAAAATGCCACATGAGCTTACAACAAATCTTCCTTTAGAAGATAATTTCCTTTACTTTTTCCCTTTTGGCAAATTCAACGAATCTAGACATAATATTGTTGAGTTCTTCTATGGGAACACTTCGTATGATGTGATTGGTTGAAGACAAATGAGTGCCACCTTAACATGCTGATCTTATAGACTTGACCAATCCCTTGGTTGTTTACCCTCGTGGGGTAACAGACAGTAATTGCATAGACACAGTCAAATACTCAGCATGTAATATAAAAGACTATTGTATTGATATAATCACAAGAGTTTCCGTACATAACAATCGTGTCTTCATCAAAGGGACAAGTTCATACATATAACATCCGAAGGGGTGCGAGGCGAACCATCGCACCCGTGTAATGCCTCCGGACTCTAACCATCTAACTACCCCAAAATACCCGACAACATCATCCCCCCCAAAAGAAAAGTCGTCTCTGGCGACTTAACAACAAAATGGAGATAATGTCTAGTACATAACCAAAGAAATCAGCTAAGCAGAGGTGGAAGGGGGCATCCTTGGAACCGATAATTGAGACGCTGAAGAGTTGACCTGTTGCCTCAATTGGCAGACCTGCTGTGTACGGATATCCAAATTTGTCTGGATTTGCGAATTGACCTCAACTACTTCCTTGAGCATCAGGGTAGCCTCCTGGAGTTCCGTATCCTTTTGAGCTAACTGGCCCTCTGCAACACTCTTGCCGGTATTGGCTACCTCTAGCTGTGCCAACAATGTTGCATGTTTTCCCTGCCAGGCCCTTTGCTCCTCCAGCTGTGCTAACAGTTTTGCACGTTCTACGTGCCAGGCACTCCGCTTTGCTGCTAACTCGGCGGCTATCTCCTCCTGAGATCTCTCCGCTGCCTCCCAAGCCCTCTCTCGAGCCCCCTCTATTTCCCGTGTCGTGATCATTGTTTGCACCAACCGCCGACCCTTATCAATCACCAATTCCAGAGTGTGCATATACTCTCCCAGATCCTCTGCCATCATCACCTCGACCGGTTTCCCTTTCCTTGCCGGCACCTCAGCTGCCTTTGGCTCTACACTCTGTCTGCCACCTCCAGCATCACCCACTGCGCCTTCCTCCAAATGGGAGTCCTCTCGCTGAGGGGACAGAATAGCGGATCCCTGTGCCACCGATGTGAGGGATCTCTGTGCCAAGAAAGCACTCGCACGCCCTAACACGGGTGGTCCAGTCTGACACAGGTGTCGAGCACTCCTCAACAGGCACTCCTCCATCCATATTGTCATGGTCGGACTCAATCAACACGGAGTCTCCAAAGGCTACCACCGGCTCTGACCCCACCATCTCTAGCCGTACCTAACCAGATTCCGTCCTACCCCGCTCGGCAAACTGCTCCATCATTCTGCCATGTCTCTGCTAGAAGGGATACTCTCACTATCGCCAGTCTCTAGCTTCGGAAGTGTATCTACTACAAAAACCCCTGCTGATGTGGTCACAGGTGGAGTCAACTGAATTGGGGTTCGTACTTGGCCAAATGCTAGAATGGCCGTAGGGCCCGAGACCAAAGCAACTTGGGTCCCACTAGAGGGTACAGGACGTGGAAATAACAGTGAAGTAGCTGAGATTACCCTTCATCTTCATCATCATCCTCCAAACCGCTCCCTTCCTTTGATGTCGCTTCATGACCACTATCTATATCCCCGTGATCCCCACTGACTTCCAACTCTTACCTGGTTTGTTTCGAACCAGCTCTGACCTTCTGACCTCCAAGTATATCCAGGTGACGCCATCTCATGATTGGGGGCTCGCCTTCCACCAAGGGGCCCACCTTAATCTCCGATGATAGTATGTCTGCTAGGATCTGCCGCTCAACTGTGTCCAAGAAAAGTCTAATGGCATAATGCGGCATGTAAAAGGTGCGGTGTTGAAGTGTCATGAAAGCATACATCCACTCCGCCAACACTGTTGCCCAATCGTACATTCTCCCACTGAGGAGGTGATTCATCAATGTGACCTGCTGAAATGAAATGTCGGAGGCGCGACTAGACCCTGTAAGCCGGCTCTTCACCAAGTCCATAAGACCTTGCTAGTGGCCTTCCTTGATAAATGTCTTCTTGATGCCGCGGTTATGCGATGCCTTTCGGAGAGACTCCTTTGCCGGGGTGAGATCATCTTTGTAAATCAGTCGGATGTAGAAATCTTTATTTTCTGCAGTCATCTTCTGTGGCCTTAGGTCAACTCGTACCCCTCTGTCTGGCAACCCGAATACTCTGCAAAACTCGGATACTGTAAAAGAAACTGTCACTGAGTGGTTCAGTTAGGGAATAGTGTTGGTCTTTGAAAATCTGTCGAAGGCCTCAATCATTGCTCGCAGTGGTCCTTCAAAGTCCTTGATACAAAAAATGGGCATTTGAATAACCCATTGTACTTGAGCCCTTGACAAGTTGTCCTTGATCAATAGGGTGTTCGGACAATTATCACTCTCATTCCACCATCTTCGGCATTCTAGGCCATTCAAACCCTTGAATGCAATGTTTTGTGCTGTGACCTCCTCTCTCTGAGATCCCGCAGCCGCCATTTGGGGCCTGTGAATTTTCAGCTTCTTCCTTGTACCTGCGCGTGCAACCGGTGGCCCAAAAGAAAGTGGTGTATTCTTGCTCATGCTCCTTGGACCTTCTTCCAATTTTTTCCTCTAAGTCCTTTTGTCTGCAGAGTCCATAACTATTCTTTTCCTGCTCCCGAGGAAAATATAACGGTCTTTTCAACTGCCGTACAGCTCTTCCCTTTGTTTCTTGTCTTCCTGTGACCGTACGGAGGTCTTTCTTCCCTGAAGCCTCAAAACCTTGTACGAAAATTAATCTCCAGTTTGGCTGCCGTATTGAATATAGGACTATGATTATGTTTATTTATTCCCTTCGCATGCAAGACTCCAGCGTACAGAGCCCTCTTTCCCTTGCCATACGGAATAGAGGTTAATGAGGCCACGTTGTGGTGTTGTTTACTATCCCCGCAACTGTATGGATGCCACACTACCGTACGGCAAACCATTGTACGGTGGGTTCCTAATTTAGTTCGCGGGTGCACGTGCATACCTGCTCCATATGGCCTTACGACATAATCTCTATCCTGGGTGTTGCTTGACCGTACGACGCCTTCTTGTTGTCCTCCTTCCGTGCTGTACGGCAGGCAATGCTCAGCATGCACGATCTCTGCTTCCGAACGGTGCTGCTATCCACTCTTCCATACAGTGCGATTACTATTTCCTTCTGTACGGCGCTGCTAGTGTTTCACTTTCTTTCCCTTCATTTTGCTTTGTAATATAGCCTCCCACGCCATACACTGGCCATATAGTATCCCTGCCATACATTTTGTCAATTCTTGTGGCTGCACGGGTGTGTTGTGAGGTTTCACAACATCACCCCATTTCATGGGGACCCCCGTTTTGAAAATTTCCAAGCTTAGATTTCGCCTTGCCTCCCGACTCAGTTGTGATTGCATGATCCCGGTGGCTTGATAGTTTGGTTTGCAATGTGGCTAGGATTTCGAAATTTTGATGAAATGATGAGCGTGGTTTCAATTTCAAATGATGGTGTGGTTTCAATTACAAATTGACAAATTTTTTTCACAAGGCAATGAAATTTTTCTTGTTCGTGGCAATTTGCAAATATCATGAATTTTCAATTTTCTTTTGGTTGCTAATTGGAAATTAATTATTGCTATAATCGGAGATTTCTTTTTGCCTTTGAAACCCTCATGCATCAAATTCTAAATGTTCATTGGGCAATTTAATTACATTGAAATCAATTTGCAAAATGGTAATTGGGGCATGGATTTTCGATTTTCTATTTGTATTGGGCAAACAAATTGATAAATCTGGAAATTGCTTTGATTTTCGATTTTCAAAACCTTTTTTTATTTTGGCATTTTCGAAATTGCATTGAGCCATTTTAATTAAGTTTGGGGTATTGTGCATTTATAAAATCGAAACTTAATGTTTTTAGCCCTGCCCTTTAGCAATTTCGAAGCTAATTTAAAAGGTTTTTTTTTAATTTCGAAATTGTCTTGCCTTTTACCAAAGTCGGCCCCAAATTAGCATCTAATTTTATTTATTTTTGCCTAACGTGTAGGCTGGTCGGCCCTCAAATTAGGCCCAGCGTGGGGTATTTAAGAGCGCCTTTGCCCCTCCATTTTCTCACAAACAAATTGCGATTTCTTTCTCTGCTATTAAGGAGCGAAAATCAGAGCTATTATAAGGCAGTCTTCTCCATTTTCGGCAGTCATAATCAGTCTTCTTTAGCAGCAATTTGGAGTTTGAGGTTGGCGTCTTGGCTAGGACAGTGAACCTGAGTATTGGAGACATTTTTGAGGGTGGTTTGGTGGGCAATTTAAGGCCCTAGATCAGCATTTTGAAGAAAAGAAGGGCAGCGGCTAGTCATGGATGTTTGAGGGCCTCATTTCTAGAATTTTGACAAGGATTGTGATGTGAAGTTTAGATTTTGACAAGGTCAAGGATATCAAGTTTGGTTTGACAAGGCAATTACATCAAGGAAGAATTCAAAATTGTATAACCGGTGAGTGGCTTATCTTACTTTTTTCTTCTTAGTTGTTTTCATTTCTTTGGTATTAGTGTTAGGTGTTGAAGACTAGTTTCAAAAGTAGAGTTAGAAGTTTGGTTAGTAGGTTGATTACTCGATTGTCTTGATTAGCTTTTTTCCCCAAGTTCTTGCTTGCATTCCATCATTTCATCATCACTAGGAAGAAGTTTGGAGTGATAAGTGTAGTCCATTTCATAGGAAACGACGGGGAGTGATAAGTGGTAGTCCCACCCCTAGGGAGAAGATTGGAGTGATAAGTGTAGTCCATCTTAAGGCAAAGGCGGGGAGTGATAAGTGTAGTTTTCTTCATCATTTCATCAATAGGAAGAAGTTTTGAGTGATAAGTGTAGCTCATCTCTTAAGGTAACGGCGGGGAGTGATAAGTGTAGTATTCCATCCCATTAAGAGGAAGTTTGGAGTGATAAGTGTAGTTTCACCATCATTGTAGAAAAGGCGAGGAGTGATAAGTGTTTAGGATGGCGGATGCCAATGCAAGCAAGCAACCCAAAGGAATTAATGCTAAAATAGGAGACAAGGAAGTCATGATACCCAATTCCAACTTCCGCTTAAAATTGAAATACGTTGGAGACACCAACATTGTAACCCTTGATATGATTCAATTAAGAGATAGGTTGAGAGACAACCAATCTCCTATTGCAAATAAAATCTACAAGTCCGGAGTTGTGCATGCGGCTACCTTCCCTCCTACCTTGCCTTGTCCAGAATTGATCATGGAGTGTGCATCTAGACTCAACATCCAGCACAAGTCGGTCATGATGGACGGAGAGAAAGTTTTGGCAAACATCAACAGTCCATTGATTGAAGATACATTCAACATACCTAAGCAGAATAGCACAGAGGCACTATCTATTGATCAAGCCACCAGATTCTACCATGACAACCAAGACACATACTTTGCTCAGCTGAAACAGAATTGGTTACATGAAAGAAAGAAAGGAGTCACCAAGACCTCAAAGCTCACCAGGTCCGACTTCAAATCAGAATATGGCGACCTCATCATCCTCCTCAACCGAATCATGGGCTCAGCACAAGGTATGCAATTCGAAATTTGGATGTACTATTTTATTGATGGTATTGAAAGTGGAAAGAAGAGATTTGATTGGGTTGCAATAATTAGTGAAAATCTAGAGTTACAGCTTAGAACAGTGTTGTCTCAAAAGCAGTTTTATATGGGGTCATATCTTTTTTACTTAATAGCAAGATTATTTAGACAATCGGGACTTAAGGCTAGGGGAGAAGTTGGTCATGGGCCTAGGCAATACTTGGTGTATGAGTGCTATCCGCAGCTTCATTTGCACAACACTAAGGATTACAAGATATTTTATGATGCCTTTGCCATGAAATTAGTAAGGATGTTGCAAGGAACCCCTGCTCGGAGACTTTCTCTGGAAGCTGAAGCCAAAGTTAAGAAATATGGGAGTTGGTTTATCCAATTTGCACAATTCACATACATAAGAGTGGCTGGATGTACAACTTGTCCCAAGAGGCATCCAAGGGTTAACCAAAGAGGGAGGCTACGAATGTGGAGGTAGTTGATTAACTTAATGATTATCTCACACCAAGTAGTAGGTGGATTGTGGAACGATCAAAGAGATATGGCCGAGGCAGGTGCCCCCAAAACCCAAAAGTAGTAAAGCAGAGAAGGGGATGCAAGCAAACCCAAATTCGAGTAGACAAGTTTGAAGGACCATGAAAATCAAGGAAGGCAAGGACAGTAAAGAGGAAAGCGATTGAAAGATTGAGAGGGTCAAGTTTGATTTCAGGGCGGTGGCCAAGAGTAAGGCTCTTAAATTGCAAAGAGGTTCACATCCAGGCAAGCCACCAAGGTCAAGGCAAGATTACCCCAAGTGCATGGAGACCTCACCCTTTCGAGGTCAGGACGTCAAGTACAAGCAAGTTCAAGTGGCGATGAGAAAGTTTCTAAGGACAAGCTCAAGCATTCAAAGCTTCACCTCATCTCAAGGATTAAATGAATTTATAAGATAAAGGTTGATGAGGTGGCAATTTCATGTGCATGCAATCAAATCATGCCAAGTGTCCTATGTTCTCATTGGTTGACAAATTATTGTAATTTTCTCATTGGCCCACAAAGTTGGTGCCCTCATGTAATTGGTTGAAAGATGGTAACCCTAATTAGGGTTTGTAAGGTTTAATCTTGACCCTTGATTTTGCCTCTTAATCTTGGCCACTCGTTGTAATTTTGGGCCTCTATATAAGGCCATTTGGTCTCATTTGTAAAGGGTTGAAGAAAATTGTTGCTAATATAATACCAAAATTGCTTCTCTTGTCATTGTTGTGTCTTGCATGGTGATAAAGAACACTTGGTGTTATTGCATGGTTTCTTCTTCCAAGAGTTAAAGTTAGATTTCATTGAGTTGTTAGAGTAAATTTTCATTTTCAAGCAAGTGTTAGAAGTAAGAGTAGAGATAGATGACTAGTTGCATGGTAATGTTGGTAAATGTTTGATAGGGATCTTTATACTAGGCCACTAGCATCTTAGCGGCTTGTTAAGGAGCTTTGTGTGGTAATCTAGTCTCATTCCCCTTGAATCATTGCACCAATGGAGGTAGCGCTGCAGACAAGCTTTCATTAGGTTGATCCCCGTCCATTTGCCAATCTTTCCATTCCATAGGAGTAGTAGTAAAGCAGTCAATAGTTTAGTAGTTAGAGTTTGAAGAGCAAAGTTGGAAGTGATATAAATTGGAAAATCATTGAGTATACATTGCAAAGCTAAATTTCATCATAGCGAGAGTATGACATTTCTCAAGTGAACAACGTAAGCCTGCTGAAGTGATTACCAGCAAATCACATTTATATAACTGAGTTAGTATCCACAGGTGTAAGGAACCTTGGAGTATCCTCGTATACTTTTCAAGAGAGGGTTGAGTATTTGGTACGCTGTATCAAGTATTCAATTGCTATATGTTATGTAGTGGTACAAAATTGACATCAACAGGGTGTGTGACTGAATATCTTATGACCGTACGACCCGTACGGTGGTATTCCCCTTGTGCGGTGTCTTCCTTCAACTTCCCTTCATCGTACGGACTCCTAGTTTGTGCTTTTCTTCTTTTCGTGTGGTGTCCATTACCAATATTATATTGCCTTGCATTTTTTTCTGAACTTAGACTTGGTCGTACAGTTAGATGCCATGTGGTACTTTGTATGCTGTGCATTTTTGCCGTACGGTCGTACGGTACTTTTCACTTTTTTTAAAAAAAAATTGTTTGACTGCCGTCGGTGCATCTCCGGCCTCTCGTGATAAACTTTCAATTTTGAGCCATTGACAACATTCGGGAGTTCGCGTCTATCCAGCGTCCACAACTTGATCGATCTGTTCACTGCTACCTCCCGAACCTTGTAGGGGCCTAGCCACTTAACTTTAAATTTTCCGGGCTTAATCTCATTTTGTCTGTTGTACTTCAAAACGAGCTGTGCGGGAGTGAACCTCGCCCGACGGATGTGCTTATCATGCCAGTGCTTCCTACGTTGCTGGACAACGTCCGTTGCCCATTGTGCCATCATCCTTCTCTCATCCAATTTATTTAGAGTGTAGAGGCATTCCCGAAGGCTCCATATATCGCCAAGTTTGTTATCGATAGCTATTCGGAGGCTTGGCACCATAAATTCCATTGGGACTACAGCTTCTTGGCCGTACATCAGCTGAAAGGGTGTCTGGCCTGTCGTTACCTTGTAGGTGGTGCGGTATGCCCATAAGACCGACGATAGCTTCTCCTCCCAGTCTTCTTTTTCCACACCACACGACTTGTAGATTACAGAGACCAAAATCTTATTTGTCGCCTCTGCCTGACCGTTGGCTCTCGGGTAGTAAGGACTAGATAGGGAGTGAAAAATCTTAAATTCCATTGTGAGGAGTTTTACTACATGGTTCACAAAATGACCTCCCTTGTCACTTGTTAGGTGGATCGGGATGCCGTACCAAGTGATGATTTGTTCATAGATGAACCTTGCTGTGCTCACAGCCGTGTTGTTCGGTAGGGCCCGTGCTTCTACCAACTTCGTTAGGTACTCTGTAGCCACTACGATGTACCTGCATCGCCTTGGTCTGCTGGTTTTCAATGGTCCCACAAAATCAAGTCCCCATCTCTCAAATAACTCTTGAGTAGCCGAGGGGTTTAACGGCATGGAATCCCTCTTTAGTGGTTTTCCTGCCCATTGACATGTATCACAGCTCACGACCCACTCCTTGGCGTCGTTGTGTAGCATCGGCTACCATAGTCTTGCGAGCAGTACCTTCTTGGCTGTTGTGTCCGGCCCCATATGTCCTCTTGCCAGGCCTTCGTGTGCTTCCCTCAGGATACTAGTGACTTCTTCCTCCATCACGCATCGTCGGAGTACTTGGTCTGATCCATCTTGTAGAGAAGCCCGTTGATAAGTTGGAATGTTTGGCTTCTCAGGACCAGTTTGCGTCGTTCCCCTGGTGGCATTTCTCGGGGGAACTGTGATGTAGAGAGGTATTCACCAATACTAGTGTACCAAGCTGGTAAAACTGCAATGAGGAATAGGTGCGCGTCCGGAAAGTCATCATTTACTTTGTCTGCTCGCTCTCTCGATTTAATTCTAGATAGTTGGTCTGCAATCACATGGCTTTTGCCCGGCCGCACTATGATAGTAAATGTGAATTCTTGTAGCAGCAGCAACCATCGGCTCACCCATCCTTGGATTATTGGTTTATTCACCAAATACATTAGAGCTTGGTGGTCTACATAGAATGTGAAGGGTGTCGCCAACAGATAGTGTCTAAATTTCTGTACGGCATAGACCATGCCTAGTGCTTCCCTTTCCGTTGTACTATAGTTCTTTTCCGCCTTCGAGAGTAGTCTGCTGGCGAAGTAGACCGGGTGATCCAATCCATGGTTCCCAACTTGTGCCAGTGTCGCACCTATGGCATAATTGGAAGCGTCGACGTGTACGTGAAATTCTTTGTCCCAATCCGGATACGCCAATATGGGTGCCTCCAACAGTCGAGATTTTAATTCCTCAAAAGATTCCTTCTGAGCCGTTCCCCATACATAGGGTTCTCCTTTTCTGGTAAGGTTATCGAGAGGGTAAGATATCTTGCAAAAGTCCTTTGAAAATTGTCTAAGGTATGAGGAAATAGGGTTTATCCATGTTTCAAAAAAGTCTTGTTTAATCCTTAAACCCTACCGAGTTCTATTTTCTCATTACTTTTTTTTATCACTTAAGTTCCCCTTTTAGCACATATTTTAAGTTACCGCCGCGAGTGAGCGATCGTCCAAGTCAAACTTTGGTCGCTAGGGCGTTGAGTGTCTAAAAGTGTAAGCATTAACTGTCCCGAGTGGGCGAGTGTGTAAGTTAAAGCCTTTGTCGCTATTAAAGTTTTAGGATCATTGCAAATGTAATAGCACTATCTCATTGTTTGTGTTTTCCAAATGCAACAATCTCTTGCATTTATATTGAGAATGAGCCAAGAAGAGACATGTCTATTCATTAATATGTAATTAATATAATGACAAATATGATTATATATATATAAACATGTATTATATATAATATCTCTTGAGTATTATATTAATTTCTCTAATATTTACATAATAATAATATTTATATATATATATATATATATATTTAAGTATGTTAATGTTTGTAGCTTTAGTCGTATGATCACTTAGATTACATATAATACTTAGATATTGATTAATAATAATATATTGTATTTGTGTGTATATATATATATGTGTGTGTGTGTGTGTGTGTGTGTGTGTGTGTTTGTGTGTTATATTATTATTAATATATATTATTCTAATATATGATTGATTAATGAAACATTATAAAATGAATAGAAGGGACATGTCTCTCCTAACCTCATTCCCAATATAAATAAGAGAGATTGTTGCATTTGGAAAATACATACCGTATACAATCTAGGCAGTGCTATTACATTTGCAACGATCCTAAAACTTAACATGGTATCAGAGCTTGACTGCAAATGTAGAAAAGTAATATATATTGCATCATCAAGGCTAATGGTGATTAGTGAGGAAGGTGTGAGCGTGCGTAGAACAACAATATGGGAAGGCTGGTCGATAATATATAAACAGACACAACTCAGCGATTAGAGATAATGACTCAACACATTAGCAGTTGGAACAGCGAAGGAGGAATAGTCGTATTGATCACCGTGAATGCTTTACACTCATCCACGCAAGTTAATTTGCGAGAGACATCCATATATAATAAACAACATCCATTTGCCTATCTCTTGGGCAACGTGGGTAGATAGAGCATTACAGGCTACATTATATTTAATCGCTGCAGATTCAGAAAAGCAATTTTATTATGATCTTATAATATATAAGAGTGGTCTTATATGTAATGTACCGATATATTATGATCATTGCAGATATATTATGATCATCGCCAACAAGCAATTTTATTTGTAATTTTATAATTGCAGATATATTATTATGTGTGTGAGTTTGTTGAGATTGTGATGGCTCTATATTTTTTGCGCAAGGATACATGTAGGAGACTCAGGATAAATGTCTATCTTCTGTGACTGATGAATATCAAATACATCTGAATCTTTCCCATGGAGAAGACAGACCAAGCGAACATTCCCCATTCAAGTGCATATAAGTGCTGCAACTCCTATCGTTGGTATACAATTTGTCTGGAAGTCATCAACATTCGAACTGGGGAGGTAGATTATGTTGGACATAGCAGATTTGGAGTATTTGCATATCATGAGACATGCGACCTATAGTTGAGTTGAACATCGGTTGCAATAGGAAGGTATGCTCTAGTAGAAGTCAGGTCTGCGTAGATTATAATAAAGTGTCTATTGCCAGTAATATAATATCTGAAGAAGCACTCAAGACTAAAGGTGTCCAGAGACAATAGGTACTTGTACAAGCATGTCCTTGATTGGGACCCGAGTTTGAATCCCAGTAGCACCGCAGCCCGCATAATTCTGGACACGAAGCACTTCATCAAAGGCTACAGAGGTGAAACCACCCGAAAGGCCGCTAACACGGAGTTAGCCCTCGACGACGACGAGATGCTCAGAGTGATGTGTTCCCTCCACGTGACCGATGATGTGGCGCACCGTCAGCTGCCTCCGCCAGAGCTCATTCTCTTGCCACCTCATGCCACCATTGGGGACCTGAAAAGGGAAGCTGAGGAAAGCTTTGCGAGACACTTATTGTGCCCTTTCTGGCTTCCACATGGACTCCACTCTCAATTTATACGGCGATGATGAGGATCTTATTTTTGGTGCCTTAGAGTCCGGGTCCATTGTGATCATACGTGGCACCATTATTAACATGCACAGTGAGCTGCTGTACGAGGGAAGTAGTGATGACTGGACCGTTGAGTGCCCTTGTGGGGCCTGTGATGACGATGGGAAGAGAATGATTGCATGTGATATGTGTGAGGTTTGGCAGCACACACGTTGTGCTAGAATTTCTGATGTGGACATCATTCCCCAGTTTTTTTTTTTTTTCTCTGCAATCGTTGCGGCATCAATCTTTTCACTCAATGCTTTAAAGAAAATCTTTATTTCCTGCTATATAGTATGGAGGTAGTTTCTATTCATGTTATAATGTGCGAATGTTGTAAATGAATGATCCCTGACACTGCAGATTATCTTTGCATTCCTCTAAGCACAACTCTTTATGGTTTGCGACTGGTCCAGGGACATGTTGCCTTCTTTTGGTGACGGTTAAGGCAGGTGGTTCTGTGAAATTGATGCATATATTGACATAATTAGCTGGTCAGGTAACCACCTTGATTATGGTATGAGCCATTGAGAATAGTGCCTATTATTGAAAAGATGCAGACATTGATTTGGCCGAATCATGGTCTTAGTTATTGCTCTAGTTTTGTGAGTAGACTCGGCTAGAATGTTACCGTCAATACACTATTGTATTGCATCTGTGTGGCACCACCTGAAACATTATGGAA
The DNA here is from genome assembly GCA_027943335.1 of Chamaecyparis obtusa. Lineage (NCBI taxonomy): Eukaryota > Viridiplantae > Streptophyta > Pinopsida > Cupressales > Cupressaceae > Chamaecyparis > Chamaecyparis obtusa. The sequence continues at coordinate 175,188 of BSBK01000706.1, forward strand.
TAGAGGGAGAGAGAGGGAACTCACACTGGGAGAGATGATGTTCAATGATTTCTTAATCAAAATTGGAATTGTCAAGGAAGACTCTCTGCTCTCTAATCTTTAAGAAGACTAACCCATTTTAATTGAAGGCTCTATTACTAAAGGGGTTCAAGTATCGCCTAAAGGGCATCATTCTTTGACTACAAGAGATAAGCATTTTATGATTATGCCCTAATAATATTGATCATAAATTTTCTGAGTCATTAATTCATGCTTTAACATTGGGATAGTAAATCTTGTATACTTTTATCAAAGGTATTTCCCTTTGAGATAGTTTAGCTTTATGAACTTTTTATAATCTCTCTTTGAAAGATTTTAAGGACGGATCAAGAAGCACAAGAAATTGCATTCAAGGGAAAGAAAACTTGATTGAAGATGGACATAAGATCTATCAGAAGCAACCTTGGATGAGAAGGTCAAAATGTTGATGTTAGTACTCAAAGCTTCAGATGGAAGCCAAATTATCATGAATGTTTGGAGGTTGTCATGTCTGGGATAAATCCATAGTTTATACATTCACTCATGTTACTATGGAATCAGACAAGTACATTTGTATACAGGAAATCACTCTTGCATTGAACAAATGATCATGTACCAGATGATGAGAGTCTTTTAAAACAAGATAGTTTCATGATTGGGGCCATGTATGATTCCGTAACAGAGGGAGCTACTAGAGGATCTCCCAAAAGACCTTAATGCAAATATCTAGAGGTCATGATAGATGAATAAGTTGTTTGATCAAAGGGCATTCAAGAAAAGAGCTTGATACAGACTAAAGAACAAAGACTCGACCTGCTAGAGTGAAGTCAGAAGGTTGATATTAGATTCAGAGGGAGTATAATAGTTCATCTAAAACAACCTTGGACGAGGAGGTGAGGAGGTTGTTACAAGACCTTAAAGGAAGCATCCAGAAGACTATGATCATGAGATTGAGTCTCATGTGTGCTGGCTAAAATGCTTTTATGCTATCTCCTACATAACTTGGGGTTCACCTAGAGTGATGAAAACTATATAAGAGATATAGTGCATAAGTATGCTATTTAAGGTACATTATCCGTATAGAACATATGGCTGATATTCTCACCAAGGTTCTTGCTAGAGGTAAGGTTGTGTACCATCGAGATAAACTTGGCATGTTGGAGAATGAAGCCTTAGCTGAAAAGGAGTTTCATCTATTATCTTGTATGTTATTGCATTCTTCTCCTTGAGAGAGAAGTCTAAGGTGAAAGCCCTTGTTTTCCACCCTTTGGGATGAGTCATGATGAATGCACCCTCTGACATGAGTCAAGGTGGATTTCATGTGTGTGACTCCAAGACTTATGGGCCCTCCTGTGAACATTGGAGAAAGGTGATGACTTTTCAACAATGAACACTTGTATTTGATGTTACAAGGTGACGATCTTGTAACATGGAGATTCGTTATGGTAGACAGTTATATGTCTGTGCACAAACCATAATAGGATTATATGTAAATGGAATGTAATGTTCCTATTTACTATATCCTTGTATTATGATCTGAGGTGATATGAAAATCAGGTATCATGATCAAAAGTGATTCCTCATATCAAGGTGGTATGAAAATCAAGTATCATGATCAAAAGTGATTCCTCATATCAAGGTGGTATCAAAATCAGGTATCACAATCAAAAGTGATTCCTCATATCAAGGTGGTATGAAAATCAGGTATCACGATCAAAAGTGATTCCTCATATCACATGTTAGGTGATATGAAAACTGGGTATCACATGTTAGGTGATTCCTCGTATCACATGTTAGGTGATTCCTCATATCACATGTTAGGTGATATTGAAAATTGGGTATCACATGTTAGGTGATTCCTCATATCACATGTTAGGTGATATGTAAAACTTGATATCACATGTTAGGCTTGGTATCACATGTTGGGTGATACTTCATATCACGAATTATGTAATATATGATTTCTTAGTATCCATATGAATCATATTAGGATCCTTCTGAACTTAGTATTATATATTGATTGGACCCTATGAAACATATCACATAGTGACATGTCTCTACGTAAACTTAGTATCCATATGACAGACATCATGAGACGTATTGTCATTAGACATACCATGGATATTTATGAGCTATGGTGAACATCATGTGACTTGATATTCTTGCATATACCATATCTCCTTATATCACAGTGGGGTGATATCTCCTCTCTTTAAAATTAATGATTTACTATCTTGATGGATTTTATCTTCTCTAGCTAAGAGGGAGTGCTGATATTTTGTATAGCTATAGTTAGGGTCTTATGTGTTGACAAGGGAGACCACAACACATTCTGTTTGATCATCCTCCCTAGCTAAGAGGGAGTGTTAATGTTTGTAGCTTCAGTCGTATGATCACTTAGATTACATATAATACTTAGATATTGATTAATAATAATATATTGTATTTGTGTGTGTGTGTGTGTATATATATATATGTGTGTGTGTGTTATATTATTATTAATATATATTATTCTAATATATGATTGATTAATGAAACATTATAAAATGAATAGACATGTCCCATGAAGGGACATGTCTCTCCTAACCTCATTCCCAATATAAATAGATTGTTGCATTTGGAAAATACATACCGTATACAATCTAGGTAGTGCTATTACATTTGCAACGATCCTAAAACTTAACAAAGTAGATATATACATCTCATATATACTAAATATATATATACATATCTTCACTAGTAGTCAATAGAAACATAGTCTCAAGATGTGGATTGCCTCCATCGATGATTCTATCCACAAGCTCTCGTGTGGATTTCCTCCATTGGCGATGTTATCCACAAGATCTCAGGTGGATTGCCTCCATTGGCGATTCTATCCACAAGCTCTTATGTGGATTGCCTCCATCGACGATTCTATCTACAAGCTCTCAGGTGGATTGCCTCCATCGGCGATTCTATCCACAAGCTCTCGTGTGGATTGCCTCCATCAGTGATTCTATCCACAAGCTCTTGTGTGGATTGCCTCCATCAGTGATTCTATCCATAAACTCATGAGCTTTAGTGTGGATTGCCTCTATCGACGATTCTATCCACAAGTTCTCGGGTGGATTTGCCTCAATCGGTGATTCTATCCACAAGCTCTCGTGTGGATTTCCTCCATCGACGATTCTATCCACAAACTCACGAGCTTTAGTGTGGATTGCCTCTATCGGCGATTCTATCCACAAGTTCCCGAGTAGATTGTCTCAATTGGCGATTCTATCCACAAGCTCTCGTGTGGATTGCCTCCATCAACGATTCTATCCACAAACTCACGAGCTTTAGTGTGGATTGCTTTTATCGGCGATTCTATCCACAAGTTCTAGGGTGGATTGCCTCAATCGACGATTCTATCCACAAGCTCTCCTGCGGATTTTCTCCATCGGCGATTCTATCCACAAACTCATGAGCTTTAGTGTGGATTCCCTCTATCGACGATTCTATCCACAAGTTCCCGAGTGGATTGCCTCAATCGACAATTCTATCCTCAAGCTTCTCAAGCTTTAATGTGGATTGCCTCAATCGGCGATTCTATCCACAAGTTCTATCTATTATGATCAGTTTCAACCATCACAAGATGTCTATCACAATAGAAGGTCAAGTTCTTGTAAGATCGTCACCTTACAATAACTTTTACAAAGACAAGTGATAATTATTTGGAATCGTCACTTTCTCATGATTTACATAGTGGACATGCCTATTAAAAACACTCATGATTCATTAGTATAATAATCAATTATATTTAGTTAAATGTTTCACCTTCAATAGTGAACTCCCTCTCAATCAATATGATCAAGATTGTCACAAGTTGACTGAACCATCTACTCTCTCTAAAGCTCAAGTTTATCAACTTATTGACCTCTTTTTAAATATTAGACTCCCTTTGCATCTAGTCTCAATCATCAATTTGTTTTCAAGCATCAAGTTCTTTCTCCCTTGAATGCAATTATCTTGTGCTTCTGTCCTGAAGGTATGTTAGAGAGAGATTACAAATAGCTCACTAAACTATCTCGACCGTAAATACCAATGATAGAAGCATACAATATTTTACTAACCAATAGTATAGCATGAAGTACAAACTCAAAAATTATGTGCATTAATAAAACATGAAATACTTATCTTTTATAAATTTCAAGTATTTCATTGTGTAAGGTGAGCCCATATAGAAAATATCATGCAAATTAACAGAATGATGTCATCGTTCTCTATCATTGCTATAATTATTCACATGACTTGTCTTGAAAATCCAAAGGTTCTATGCACTATGAAAACTTTCAATTTGATCGGATCTCCCTTCAAGTGGTTAGGCTTTTAAAGAAGGAACTTCGCTCTTTTACAGATTTTTTTAGATAGACCCATACACAGTCGGTCATAACTTTTGAATGTAACATTTTCTCTCCAATCGCTCCGGTGAGATTCTTCTAAATTTGTTTATCACCAACATATCCAAAATTTAGCGAAATCCAATGGTGCATTTGTGAGATATGGTCCTCGTACTGAGACTGTAATTTTTGTGACAGTCACACATTCACCATCAACAAACTATTCTCTTACATTTGCAACTTGGCTCTGATACCATGTTAAAGTTTTAGGATCATTGCAAATGTAATAGCACTATCTCATTGTATGTGTTTTCCAAATGCAACAATCTCTTGCATTTATATTGAGAATGAGCCAAGAAGAGACATGTCCCTTCATGAGACATGTCTATTCATTAATATGTAATTAATATAATGACAATTATGATTATATATATATATATATATTTAAGTATATATATACATATCTTCACTAGTATTGACTCATAGTGTTTATTCGACTGAAGCTACAAAACATAAATAGTCGCTAAGTCACAGACTTTTTGATAAGTTGTTCACTAACCGTGGCGATCCAATGAGGGTTATGTTAAACCTTTAGTCGCCAGCTCGCCAGATGAAGTAGCAGTTAAATGAAACAGTCTGCGAGCTGGCGATGTAGAAAAAAGGTAAATAAAAAGTGTTGCTCGCTAAGTCGTGGGTAAGAAAGCAGCGCAGATTTAAAATGATCATGCGGTGGGCGTAATGCCTCAAAGGAAAGATGAACAAAGGTTAGTGATCACGGGATCACGCCTTGTTGACAAGTGTCCCCCATGATGTCATGACGCAGAATGAAGATATGCTAAGGGACGTATAAATCATTTTTTATCTGACGGTTGGCACATTTCTTGAATGGGAAGGTGCTCGATGTTTATTGATTGAGGAAACATACCTACGCGCCACGTGTCCAGCCCGATGAAAGAATAAAGAGGTGGGTCCTCGGTGCCAGGTAATGCTGATGTGCTCGTTTTTTATTGGTCGTCGAAGGAAATGATGTGGCAAATAAATAAAGTCAAGATTAACCATTCTGGGCTGATTTTTAAGAGCCACACGATGTGCCGAGAAAGATGAAGATCGACGACCACATTTTAAAATTGAGTATTGACCATTGCGGCCAAAATTTTAAATTTTGTAAAGGGTTTTTTGTAGGATTGGTGAGGCCGTAGCAGGTAGAAATTGATTGCGCCTTGAAGATCGGATTTTTTGCCTTAATTTCATCAGATCCAACAGATTTAAAAGATAACTGCAGACGAAGAGGTAGTGAGTAAATGCTTGGCCGATCTATCTGTTTTGATCTTGTTAGCTGCCAAGAATGATTTTGAAGGGACACTTGTCTGGATGAAGGTGTTCATGCCGTGAAAGGGTGGGTAAAGTTGTCCTACCATTTATTATGCAGTCGAGGCCTCAGAGGGTTTTTCATGATGTTTTCTTGTCCTTGTGGCTCGCTAGTTAGGGTTTTGCCTGGATTGAGGATCAGATTTGATTTGTTGGCTTCGGATTTTGTGGCATGTCTCTTCTTCAGTAATTGCCTAATTGTTGCAGGTTGTTGAGGTGGTTGGAAACCCTAATTTTGCCCTTAATGTTCCTAAGCTTGTTGCAGTCCTTTATAAGGATTTCCAAGATCATTTGGGAAGGGTTTTTTTGCAGGGTTCTGTCCTGAGTCTTGAGGGCTAGGTCTTTTCTTGTTGACAGAAAATCGACTGATGATTTTCTCTTAGTCTAGGGTGTAACAGATTTCATATCTGACTGTATTATTGTATGAAAGGAAAACTTCTGGTCTTTGGCTATTATTGGAGTGGTTCATGTCTTGAAACAAAGTGTACACAAGGACGTGATTCATAATTTCATTGAAAGTAATACAAACATTTCAGGTTCAATTCTCTCCTTTTGTGTTTATCTTGTGAGTTTTGGATTTTCTGGTCCATTGCATGGTGTTTACCCATGTGTATGTTGCTATTCCTTAGATTTTGATCTAGGATCAAATTAAAGATTTTTTGGATAGAACATAGATTCATCTGGCTTGCACAAGGATATTTGTAAGTAGTGTGGATCTGGATATACAGACAAATATTTTCACCAAGAGGTAATATTGAGGGTCATGGATCATTGACAAAAGTTGGTCTTTGTATGCTACTTTGTGTTTGAGATATAGCCCAATGGATAAGGCAGTGGTTAGGAATAAGTATCTTCTGCAGTGATGTGTCTAATATGGTCTGGTTATATTCCTCAAGTTTTAAACATAACCAATCCAAAGTCTTCAGAAATATTGAGGTTATAGGGCCATATGTTCATTATGGTGATTGAGAATCAATGAATGACTGGTTATCATTTAGTATTTTCTCACCATCTCATCTGTTATATAATTCCAGAGAAAGTTGTGAAGTATAGAATATTGAGTTAGATTAGGTGTACCCACCTTGGTTTTGCAGAGCCAGAAGTGCAGAGGGCAGTCTTGTCCCTATAGCTGGTCCAGTTACCTACAGATCTCCCCACATTTGGAACTAACCCTCCTTAAAATCTGTCTTAGGTATATTGGTGTCTCTTTGAGTGTAAAATCCTTTTCAGGAATCAACACTTTGTTTAGTAAGAACAATAGGGAAGCAAGTATCTAATAGAAAACTGAATGACCTTGTAAGAGTCAGATTAGGCCACAAAATTTGGGATTCAAATTGAATCTTGCAACATTGACAAACTGTACAAATGCCCTGATGTAGATCTGAAGATGGACTAGACATTTGGCAAATGGAGGAGATTAATATGGGAATATTACAAGATCTTTGCAAAGGTTTAGTAAGAACAATAAGGAAGCAAGTATCTAATAGAAAACTGAATGACCTTATTAAGAGTCAGATTAGGTCACAAAATCTCCTATGCAAATTGAATCCTGCAGCATTAACAAACTCTGCTAATGCCCTGATGTGGATCTGAAGATGGACTAGACATTTGGCAAATGGAGGAGATTAACATGGGAATATTACAAGAGCTTTGCAAAGCTGATTTTTCCGCTCACCATATTGAATAACATAGTCATGCTTCTTTTTTTCTTGTTTGGATAGGTATAATTGTTTCACTGTTATATGGAACTTGCCATTCTTCTTTTGCAATTTAGTTCATAATCAAAATCATTACAAAATGGAGATTTTCTATAATGCTCCCTTCCTAACCAGTTGTGTTAGTGGACCTCTGGCCTATTCAGTTTGGTTCTTGTAGGCTAATGTGTTGGGGTTAGGGAACTTTGGAAGCAATTTGTCCGGCAGAGTGGCAGTATTTGATGTTTAGTTGAGCTTCTGCTGTTATTATGAGCACAATGCCCTTTCCTGGGATGAAGTTGGGTTAGTCGTCCAATACCTAATTTGTAGTGAGTCATATTCGAGTGCCGACTGAGCCAACTGGCAGGGTTACTATTTTTAGTATTGTCAGTGGACTCAGTTTTGACTTTATTTCAGCATTTTATATAGTCCAGTGGATTCAAATAAAATAACAATAATTTCTAATTAATGAAGTTAAATTAAAGATTTAACTTCATCGTTATTTTCATTTATTTATTGAAGGGAATATATGGGCCAATTATAAAGTAAAATGATGATTTATTTTAAATGGATGGGCCTTTATAATCTAACACTACATTGAGAGATTAAAAAGAAAGTGATTTTAGTTAAATGGAAGACAAGTGAAAGGGTCGAACTGCCTGAGAGAGCTATAAAGGGAGATTTGTGAAGCTCATTTGTTGAGTTAGATATTTGATATTGGTATTTCTTCTAGAGGAGATTGCTTCCCTTTGGTGTGTGAGGATGGAGACCCTTATAGACAATGTCTTCACATTATTGAAAGACATAATCTGGAGAATATCTTGGCGTTTTCATTTAGAGAGCATAGATTGGGCCGACTGGAGAGTTTGTATCAATGTGATTCAAAGGGACATTGCATATCGGATTTGGGGAATGAGATTTGAAGAGTATTGAGGAGTTTTTTCTGCTGGTCATTTCTTTCTAGCTGGCCATACACATTCTCTGTAGGCTGTACATGTTCATGGAGGATGTGGGATTCTAGGAAGCTTGCTGATTAGGGTTTTGATGCGATTTTGATGCTCATTGCGGTCATCTAGGGTGAGGAGCCTTGAAGATATTAATTTCATTGCAGTTGGGAGGCTTTCTTGGGTGTGACGTCCCATTTTGTGAGTGCCAGTTGCTGGTTTTGTATAGCAGATTCAACTTCCTTATTGCTGCATTTTCTGGGTATGCTGGAATTAGATATGTAATGCAAAATTATGATCTGGGTTGCTATTATTTTTGAAGAAAATTGTATTTCCAGATGAGAAATAATACCTGGAATTTCAGTTGTGTAATTTCTATGTATTGTCTATTTTCTGAATTGAAAAGTTGTGGCAATATTTCCTATTTATGTGCACTATATATGTTATTTGAAAACATTGCAGAAAAAATCAAAACACATTCCAAAAGCAAACAAAATCGAAGCACAAATAAGGCCTGCATATTACATCTTCATTAAGTTTTTCATATTTCCAATGTTTTTTTTCGATAAAAGCTTGGGTTTCAATCTAGATTCTATGTAACTTTACCTTTGCGAGACTAGTTGGCATTGAATATTTACCAGTATCCTACATTTATGCAATGTGTTAATTCCAGCATCTACCATTTTTTCTTGTAGATATCCTTTTTTGTCTTCTGACCATTGATTTTCCATAGTTACAACTGTGTAGTACAGAAGTTAGCTACAGTTTAGAAGCAGATGGAATTTTAAATAGATGTTGAAATGTTGCTGATTAATGTGTGGTTAGGGATTAGTTTCGTTTATATAGAAGAAAATTTTTAACGTCAATGAGGCTAGACATAGCTATGGGACAGAAAGGATCGTAGCTTCACGCATGTCTCATCTATGATATTCTTTGACAATCAAAAGGAACTAAAATTGGCACCAGACGGGAATCGAACCTGGGTCTGTACCATGGCAGGGTACTATATGAAACAACTGGGACTGCAGTGGCAATATTTTGCTTACCAAATACTCAGATATTGTCAACTAAGCAATTGAATGCTTGATAACTTTTTCAAGTTTACCCTCAGACCATTTTGCAGGATGCGAAGATGGTTTTTTTTCTTTGCTAAATATGTGAGGGTTGCTATAAAACTTAAAACATTTATTTTACTTGCTTATTTGTTAGGATTGCTATAAAAATCTGTGAGCTCCAGGACTTTGACAGCTTTTATATTTCAATGATTTTGATTTCAAGTGTTAACCCAAGATCTCGAGGAAGCTCCCTTACTCTAATGCTCTTAAAAGATTTTAAGGAAGGTCAATGATTTTTTAAGGAATTTTCATGTTATATTTAACATTTTGCACAATAACGAACACTATGGTTATTGCTGGTCAGGAGGCAACTTGTATTTCTTCTTATGCCTTCATGTAAACACTTATCATTTGAAGGTTTGCAGCCTAATGACAAGGCTTTTAATATTGCTTGTGCATGAATACACTCAAATGTGGAGTATTACCATTTACTCGTTGCTGCTGATTGCTTGGATTATTCATTGCAAGATATTGTTTGGAATTAGTACTAAACCTTTCCATTAGTGCTAATGTATTTATTAATTTAATTGATTCCAGGAAGAAGTGCATCAGATGGGTCTTTCTGGTGAGGAGGTACTCAATCCAAGACAATTAGTGGAAATCTGCCTGAAAAGTGAACATCGGGAGCTTGTTTTAAGGGCATTTGATGTGTTTGCTTGGACTGGAAATGCTTTCAGGAGGAATAACAGAAGTCTCCTTGAAAATGCTTGGATTCGTGTGGCTGACATGGATAACTGGGCCATAATCAGTCAGTCATCCAAGGAACAAGGATGGAGTGATGATCAAAACCTGCAAATGTTGGAGAGTACAGCACTCTTCCATTGCTCAAATAGGTGCTATGGTACTGGAAGCAGCCTTTGTTATGAAGGTTCATTTCAGGAAGTACTGCCTTTGTTGATAGAGGATGCTGAGCTGTCAAACATTAAAGATGCAGATGCAGGTAAGTGGTCAGTAGAGGCAATTCTCATGCAGCATCTAGATTTCCCAGAGGCGGGTCAATTAATGCTGACAGCAATTAGGACGGGAAAATTCATTGGAGCTGGCTCAGATACTGAAGATGCTGGTCTCATGTCAGACTAAATTTACTGGCCATGAACTTATTCAAGGTTGGTTGTTCATTTTGACATGCAACTGACACTATTCACAAAAGTGATGAGGTGGTGGAGAAGAAAGGGGATATTTTTTCGTGTCGGGTAGATTTGTGTTACATATTTGTTGGTTAATTTGGAAAAGCAAATGAATCTTTTCTTTTCTTGAATGTCACTTTTGGGAGGATGCTAAAAGTGGCATTGATGTCAATACCATTTAGGATGGCATGTCTCTTATGTTATTTCATTCTAACAGTTACCGATTTGAGATTTGTAATTGTCATCAAAGCTGCACTGAGAAGGAACTAATTTAAAGATGTTTGGTTTGGTAGCAAGTGTCGGGCAGTAAATAGCATAATGTGTACAAAACTATTGGCTCTTTGGCTCTATTGTGAATTTGGGATGACAGAAGAGTTGATAGAAGGCCTTGTAAAATTTTGACCAGATTTAGTTGTATATGTGAACTGGAAAATGTTCCAGTAGAAATATATGCATTTTAATGAAAGTAAATTGTAAGCACTGAATATCAAATTTAATGAGTTGTTGAAAACTTTAAACAACAATATTTGTCTTTGAAACATTCTATTATAAGTGCCTTGTGTTTTTAATTAAATATTTGCTTTTGATTGGAACTATGAACCGGAGTGGATTTTTAAAGGACACTGAAACCTTGCTCAACAAGAAATGTAACAACATGAAACTAGAATCAACAATGAAGCAGACCTTATGATGCAGGAGGATCGGTCTTGTTATTTTTTTGCATTTTTGTTTCTTGTTTTCCTTGTTCGGGTCTGTGTTTTTGTTTCCAATTTTTGGCTTGCCGTATTGGAGTCTTTGGGTGTGTCTCCATTTCCCTCGAAACAGTTTGGAAGAGAATCTCTGCAGGTCACATCTCTGCTTCTCAACTTTATTTGCCAAATTCAGCCATGGACTGACTGTGGGATTTCTTGTGTTTGCAATGGTGGGGAGATATGGTTTTGGCAGAAAGTTTTTGAAAAAAAAAACCGGTATGGGGAAGGAAGAAAAAGAAAATGGAGAGAGCTCACAGGTCTTCAGGGGGATCAGCGGCAGTTCAATGCTAGAGATGTAATTGTCTCCATTCTGATAAATATTAAAAACTCTGAAAGCTTCCATTAATTCTTTGACTCTTCTGATTCTGGACCATTGTTATTGACGATGGCCTGTAAGAGTTGCCCAAATTCTTGAAATCACACACCTTAAGTTTTTACTTCATCCTTGCACAGAGAGGTGAACATACCCGTGATATCTAGCATCAAAATTTCTTTTCCAGGTCTCATACAGAGCCACTGATTTCACCCACACTGACAGCTTCAATCACATCAGCTTCTAAAATTGTATAATGTCTTCTATTCTCTCTGTGAGACGCCATTACCTTAATACCAGAAAGGCCCTTGACAAACAAACAGAAAAACTACTGCAGTGGGATAGCCATAATAACAGTCAAGCAGGTTTGAATCCAAATGTCACCGAGGACCTCCGAAGTGGAGTTAAAGCTGACCCTTTTAGGTTATCCTGCATTTTTTTTTTGAAGTACAAGTCTCAACCAAAGGATATGTAATCACAACCTCTGGTTTTCCTTTTACCTTAAAGAGGGATCCCTTCATATCGCCAATGGGACTTACAACTGCAATGTCCAATTCCTTTCTTTTATCCAAAGAAGAATCAGGTGCAACCATTGGACCAACATTTGGTTCTCTCATCCTTAAAGGAAGACCCCTGAGTTTTTTCTGCAAGATTCGCAACTCTATACTCCAGGTCCTTTCCTTTGTTTCTTAAAACAGAGTGTACTTACAACAAAATTCTGGAACTCTATCCCACGATCAGGTTTCTCTTTGATATCCTGTAAGTGCCTTGTGTCTATTATATAAATTATTAAACTTATTCTCGGTATGGGCTGCTTCAAGCAACATCTTTGTTTGTTTAACTCCAGTGTCTACAACTTTATAACGGTGTACAAATAACGATACTTCAATCCTCAGAAGCTTAATTTCAATTGGAAGTCTTTGATCTGTTATTTGTGCTATAGATGAATGAAAACAGGTGACTGTCAGCATTTAACATAAAAAAAACCAATCCGAATGGTTTCATGGTATATCAACTAATTGATGAAGAGTGTAAAGGTGTTAAGGTGTTAAAACTCTTAACATTATAATTAAGAGTCGTCAAAATGTGGCTTGTAAGATAATTTCAAGACATTCACCTATCAGCTGCATGTTTATTGCCTTAGATGCAAATCAATAATTGTATAATGCATAGGCATAACCTCCATTCTCTCTGTGTATCAATATATCTCTACAAAGGTTGTACATTACAAGCCAGATTAGTTGTGAAGGGGCTTTAGTGTAGGATGATGCAGCTTCTTTGACATGCGCAGAAAATGGATTCAATTACGCGTCATGATAGTTAGCTACCTACTTATGAATTTGAATGCAATCCACACATAGCAAGGAAGTGAACTCTAAATGGAATTAAATGTTAGGTCATTTTTTACATGTTTTGTGTAAATTACAATGAACTTGTGGATTAATTTTTTCATGTAAAAAGGTCCAAAATAATAAGACATGACGCTGGGTTTGAGCTTGAGTAATTTGGGTGGATTCTATACTCGGTCTTTTAAGGGAATTTGATGAATTCAATTCAGTAGTTTCTGATTTTGATTGCACAATATCATACATCCTACACCAATGGGCAGAAACAAATATCCCAGATTTTTCAAAAGCAAACATAAAAACATAAGCCATTGCTAGGCTTTTCTTTTATAGAAATAACAATTATTATTCAAATATTTAGTTGGATGTGCAATTTTTTTAAAATTTAATAAAGTATTTATTTATATTATTTTCAGACTATTTTTATATAATATTATTTTTTAGAAAATTTCAGCCATGATATATTTTAGTAAATGTCTTACAGTTTTTTTTAAAAATGTCTGTTAATAAATTACAAAATTATTTTCAATTATTGTAATTATTTTATTAGTTGATAGGTTGTAAAATTATTTTCAATTATTGTAATTATTTTATTAGTTGATAGGTTGTATGCTCTTTGCTTCTTGTGTTTAGTCATTTAAGTAGTTTTGCTGATTTGATACTTTTACACAAGAATAATTGGTAAATATTTTGAGCACAAGAATAAAGAATGCTCTGTATATGAGAATAAATAATATTTGGTAAATATTCTTTCAATATTTAATATTTTGTAGTGATGGTTTTATAAATATTTTCTTCATCCTTCTAACATGATCATTGAAGATGATATTATGATATGTTAGGTATTAAATGAACATGACTGTAATAAATAAATGTGGGGTGTATATATCTGGTAAGTTATATGAGTAATTAGGATAAAAGTATTTATCAATGCTAAAAGATTTCTACAATACATTGGATAGAAAGAACGTTGTTTCTAGATTCAATTATGTTCAAGATTTTTGTATAAACTTTTTGGATCAGTCCATCATCTGGATGAAGACAGCCGTAACACAAATAGTAGTTGCCTTTAGCAAAACTCTACATTGTAAGGTTGTATCAGTATACAACATCAATCTTGGATATTGTAATTATAAGTATTCATATAGATAGAAAGTTTGCCCAGACAAATTAGCTATTGTATGGCAGTACCCTATCTTAAGGGTTTGATAATTTCTAATCATATTGCAATATTTCTATTATTTAGTTGTATACAAGTTTGATAACATTTGGTATTAGAACTCCTTCCCTTGAGAAAAAAAGTGAAAATAATTTTTTGTTGATTATTGAATTTTTAAATTTATTTATTTTATTTTTTATGTAATCCTACTTTTGATGTTTTTTAAAAATTATTGTTTTGATAAATTTGCCAATGAAGATGGTGTGATAAAGGATTTTGTTTTTATATAGATAATAATTTCTTTGATCTTCGAATGATTATTGATGTTGTTCCAAATGTTATTTTCTTCACCTCACCAATGGATAATTTTGATCATGTGTTTATGAGTCATCTTTGAGAAAAATAAGTTGAAGATGAAGATACATGGACAAGCTTCAATTTTATTCTCAAGCTTCTAGAAAATAGCTAATATTAAATTTATATTTTCTTATATGATTTGTGGTTGACTATTATGCATTGTTTCTCCTATTTCAAGGATGAAACATACTAAGAGGGAGAAAATGTAATGTATGTATAGTGTGGTATTATGGTGTGTTAAGTAGTAATAAACAAAGTGAGTGCATATGCTTTGTTAGTCATTGCACTAGTTAATTAGAATAAAATTACTTACTCCACATACATGGGATAGTAATAGTAGTCTTTAGCAAGACTATATTGTAAGGGCTTATCTAGTGTAGAATACCAAACTTGAATATTTTAAGTTTCCCCCTTGAAATGGGATAAAAGGTTTGTCGCTTCAAAATGACTATTATTTGGTGTTGTGCTATCTTAAGAATCTGATAATTTAAAATACATAATGATTTAAATGAATATTCTTTTCCCACTCTTACATGAATATTACACTTAATAAACCAATCCAACTACATTTTCAAATTTTTAATACCACCTATAAATTAGATGAGATAAACTATTAAATTATCTTTGATGGACAAGATAATCAATAAATAGGGGAACACCCCACAACGCAACGGTAAGTTGCGAGCCTCTCATTTGGGAGGTCTTGGGTTCAAGTCTTCTTGAGCCACATGTTGATCTTGGCTTCGGCCTATTACCCATTAAAAAAAAAGATAATCAATAAATAATAGTAGATACATGCTCAAAATTGATAACCTATAGAATATTAGATAAATATAATAAAATAAGAAAAGTAACAAATAATGGAGCTTTCAAATACATATGGATAGTGTGTGAATAAATGAACTAAAACATAGGAGTCTAAATTTTTTATTAGTTATATAGAAATAAACACAAAGGTGTTATTAGAAAGATTAAATACAAATTTTTTAAAAAGTAATGAAATAGATTAAATACTAAAAGTATAAAATAGTTATGAAATAGATCAAGCAATAATATAGCATATATATGTTATGATATTTTTAAATAAATATATATAAAATATGAAAATTTGAAATACATGTTAAAGTATAATAAGTTAAGTAATGTTTATGGTGATCACCCGATTCTCCTAGCTTTTGATTCTTTCTCTAATGCTCCATAGGCTAATGATGATCTAATTCCCCCTAGGATGATGTTTTGTTTCCTGCTTTTGGTATGGCCTCCTCGGGCCCCATATAACCTACTCCAACCCTTGCTATCGATGTGGCCCCCTTTGGTCACAAGGACCCTTTTCCCCCTGTTGCTCCTATTCTACTCCAACCTTTAGTGGATGACCTACTACCTCATCAACATTCTACTCCTTGTGTTTAAAGTCTCACTAAGAGGATTTCCCCACTTGCTTCCCCTTGTGATGGTGTTTTTAATGATAATATTGCCTAGATTGTTGTTTTTCAGTGGAGGAAAGATCATTCATCCTCCTCTTACAAAACTCCTCCCCAAGTTGTGGGTAAGATTTCTACCTTCCCGTAATGCAAGTTACTAGTTATTTTGCTAGTGTGTTGTAAGCGGTATGTAGTGGCCATTGCTATCACTGTTCTATTCTTGACCAAGTGTAAGTGGCATATTTTACCTGTCTTTGTATAGAATCAACATCCTTGTTTTGTTTCTTTTATAATAAAAAAAACTAAATAAAAATCAATTGAGTAGATAATCTTAAATAATTAACTGTGGATTTTTAAAATCCATATATAGACAAAGTACAAATATGAAACCATTTTTTCTATTTCATTGCAACTTTCAATATATATTTTTTATGAATAAATGAGATGAAACATAACACACCATTAAAATGTTGAGCAATGAGCTTTCAAAAATGCACATAAATATAGTTTGAATACCATAACATTTATCTATCATTATAATTTTTAAACTTTATTGTGTTAATCATTATGATGAGTGTGAAATTTTTTTTCTTCATTCTTCTCAACACCGGCCTCACCAACACCAACAGGTCCATCACTATTTTTTTCATTCTTCTTCTTCTTGAAAAATATCGTTATGTTACTGGCAGGTCCATCACCAACACCAGCCTCTGGTATTTTGGTGTTTGGCTAAATACTTTCTTATGGAAGGTCACAAGTTCTCATTAAATAAATTGATAAATTAATGAACGAAAGAAGATTAGTTATAACAAATAAATCAATAAGACCACATAATATTTCCTCCTATTTCTTATGAATTAGACAAATCCATTCCTTTCCATCATTTTTTTAATAACAAATAAATTAATAAATCATTAATTATATAAATAAGATAACTAAAAATGAATAAATAAATAATAGAAATAATATTTTATTAATAAATTGATAATAAAAATAAGATATGTTATTGAATAAATCATAAAGAGAATATTATTGATTAATTGATAGTAGAAAGCAATAAAAACAAAAGATATAAGTAACATAAAGAAAAGGTTCCATAACACAAGAAGTGGTAATTTGAAAAGGCAATTCTTGGAGCACATTGAGGATTGTTCTTTTTTAACCCCAACATGGAATATGAGATATTGTGGTCTCCCAATCACTCATGTTGTTTCTCTATTTCATCATCTTACAAGTTGATTTGAGAATGATACCCCTTTATCTTTTCTAAGTTGGAGCTTGGTCTAGACCAAAGAGTTATTATTAAAATAAATTGTTGCTATTGGATTGCATATCACAATAAAATTTTGACTACTAACAATCTTGTCAAAAGAGGCTTCTATTTGGTAAATAAATGCATTCTCTACAATTCTCAAGAATAAGTAGTTGATTACATTCTTACACAACACCTTTTCTTGAGAAGTATGGAAAGAGATCTTATCCTCTATTGATATATCATGGACTATCTCTACTGATATTAATGATTTCATCATGAGTTAGGTCAATGGCTCTCCTTTTGCACACCTTATTATAAAGCATTCCTTCAAAGAAGGGAATAAAGTAGCTAATTCAACACCAAATTTAGTGTTTCAATAGAATGACGACCATTGTTGGATGTGAAATCTTCTTCTTGAAGATAGACACAAAATCAAGTGCTAAGAAAGTAGTCTATTGTTAAGATTAGCAAGGTTGTCTTGAAGGATGACATTGTGACTAGCCATCTTAGTCAGATCCACATTGGAAAACACCACTCCAACTGGTTTAAAATTCATGAGTATTGGAAGGATTCTAAAGATATTCTTTCCAAGCTTACCATAATTAGAGGGGACCCATTCATAATTTTCACTAATGTTGAGTGTGCTAATAGAACTATGGTGAATGCTTCCATGAGTTAAGGTATCAAAGCTCACATTACAATAATGAATATTTAAATTCCAAAGCTAGAAATCAGGATTTCTCTATTATATTAATCTCTTAGATTAATATGATTGGATATCCCTAACTAATGATCCCTTCCTTTATGGTGGATATGAAAGAAAATTATTTAAAATTTCTAAATGCAATTTGTTTAGATTAAAAGTGAATATCTCTTGCTTGTCATTCTGCTATACAAGTGCTACTATGGAAAGAGTGATAACATAAGTGTGTGAATATAGGTGGTCAGAGGTTATGGTTGGAGCCAATATCTTACATTTTGTTGATGAAGAATGTGACTATACGAGATATATTTGAGAAAGGTAGTTTGACTTTTTTCTTTAAAGCTGTGAAAAATTTGTGATGTTGAGCTCTCCACTAATAGCGATTACATTAGAGCTCATCACACAAGCCATAAGGCAAAGTTGCGAGAGTGAGAAATTCCCTAGACTAAGCCATAATGCATACCAGGATCACATTGATTCCTTTCTTGAGGAGGGCGAATAATCGTGGTGGAATCACTCTCCTCGCCTGTTATTGTCTCTCCTGAATCCAAATAGGCTATGGAAGGGATGAGTAATATCAAAGGCTATGAGGAAGATGTAGGTTTGAAGGATGAGAATAAAGACGAGAATAAAAATTATGAAGAAAAGGATGATAATTTATAGAATTTTATGGAAAATTTTGAAGACTTCTATGTCATAAGTTTTTATTAGATTAGTAGGGAAAGGGTCATAATCCATTATGATAGATGAAACAAAATTGACAACACAAAAATAAAAAATAGCAAAAAAAGTGAGGGACCTCCCATAAGTGGAATAAATATACACAACAAAAGATTACAAGCACATAATAATAGTCGAAGCCAAACCACGATAATTAACTTTCTATCACTATATAACTAAAATTAACAGTCTTGTTAACAGTAACTCCTATAATATCTATCATATCAACAAAATTCACAAAAGAAGTAACTTTAACTAAAGTACTATCAATCCCATAAGTCCTTAAACGTTAAAAAAACTTCCACCTGGAGCCACCATCTAAAAACATATTAAAATAGAAGTAAATGATCATTTTGAATGTAACGAGACTCAATTAGGCTTCAATCTTTCTCCAACTCCCAAACTATCTCCGACAAGGTGTCCAGCTTCCTAAATTGCAGGTGTTTGCGTGTAGCTCCAACATTGTAGCCCATCTTCTTGATTTGTCTCCTTATCTTAGATTTTCATGCGGTGATTCCCATGACCACACTATTCATGATGTTGTGTGTGATATTAATAAGAGAATTAAAGGCATTATCAATAGCAAGAATTTTCTCAATCATTCTCCTTTCCATCTGATCAATCTATGAATGAGACCACGTAAAGGTTCTTCCCAAGCCATTCCTTCATCTTCCATGACTTGCATATTTTGGTTGTTATCCTCATAATATTATGCCTCATTATCAAGGGACTCATTTTTTTGATTATCAGTGGACATGTCTTGATCTTCATTAACAATAGGGAAGGTCGTATCCTTGTACTCCTATTTGTCTTTCCCTTCAAATAAATTATCTGTATTGTTCTCTTCTTTCCCAGAGGTATCCTCGGAAGAGAAATTCTCTACATCACACGCAATGGATTTGCCTTTAAAAGAGGATCCCACCCCATTTTTAGCCAATCTTGCAGATCTTCTACTCTCTGACCCTAGAGTATTCTCCTCAATCTTTATGTCTTTTTCCTTGTGCACTTTGTTATCTTCATTATCCTCCAGAATGGCTATGGTAACTCCCTAATTAGTAGGGGTTTTATTGGGCTTTTTTCTTTGAAGGGCCTAGGAAGGCAAGAGGGGTTTTGTGTTTTTATGGGGTAACCACCAACAAATTGTTGAAGGGTTGTGGGGGAGGCTTAGGGCTGCTTTTATTTTTCTTGATCTAGCTAGCCAACTGGTTACTGGACCAATACTCATAGTTAGCTATGTAGGCAAAATAGTAGGGGTTTGTTGGGGTGAGAGGGAGGATGCACTTGGTGCTTAGGAAGCATAGGGCTCACGTGGGGGTCCATTTCCAAAGCAAATTTGTACAATGCCACAATGAAACATTGGTGGAGCAGAGGAGAGGATCCACTCTCAATACTTTGTTATAGGGAGGAGAAAAGAAAGAAAGTGATATTGATTTTCTCAGGGTGTCTTACGTGATTCAAAAATGAAAAATGATAATCATACACTGTCATGAATATACTTTCTAAAGTAAAATAATGCATGATAAGAAGGATGAACAGGGCATATAGAGGAGGGAGATCTACCTGTCATAAATATTTTGGAATAATTTCAGTTGTTCCCCATTCTCAAAAAAATTGTTGATGAATATTTGGTAATTGTCCAAGTTCTTTTTTGTCACCCTCATGCCAGAATTCTCCAGCCCTATAGTGTCATCTATCATCTGTGGTGAGATAATAAACTCCAAACTCCCAATTTTAACTCTACCACTAGACCAAGAGTTTGTGAATTTAGAGTAGAGGGAATCAATATATCCCTTCATTTCCATGCAGAAAGGAGTTAAGCTTGTGTTCAATAAGTCCCAGAGTTCCCCAATGCCATGTAGTTAACCATCTCTAACTTCTTTCTAGGGCCCTGCATGACTGTAACAATATATTTTCAATACAACTACCACCAATTTTTGCAAAGAGAATAAATGGAAAAAGCAACTGAATGAGACCCCCAAAAGGCATTCACCCTAGATAAAGCCATAGAAGAGAGGGTTATTAATGTATTATTATTAATAACAATAATCATTTTCCTTGGGAAAGTAAAAGTCCCCATAAGGTAAAAATATGGCAAATTTCCTCTACACATGCCAAATATTAAATTATCATACTTGGTAATAAAATTCACATGAGAAATCCATCTATAGTAGTAATAATTAAGGGGAAACAGAGGCCCTTTAGAATATTTTCATTTTTTGAAATAAAATGGACAAAAAATGTCACGTCCTTAAAAAAGCAAGTATTATCTTCACCTTGATTGTGATCTCGCCTTACATCACCATAAACCCTTTCCATATTCCACTCAACCCAAAAAAATATTTTTGTTACACGTCAGTGAATATAAAATATGTGTTGTGACATGTCATCTCAATAATCCACCTTGTCATTGTTTTGTGGAGAAAACTTTTCCTAACTTAAAAAAAACTCCAACCCCACTTCATTTGAAATTATTTTATTTATATTTGGCGGGACTAAATCTTTCCTCCAATGGCTCCATATTTGAGTCTTAAGACCTTCATTATCAATAAAGTTTGCGACCTGATTATCTTCCTTGTATATATGTTGCACTTTAGCTTAAGTAAAATCCTCAAGGGTTATTATATTGTCTCTCATTAGGGGTTTGATCTCCCAAGGACCTGTAATTTCTTCTTTTAGGATGTCCACAACCAGCTTGGATTCCACTTCAACAACAATGTTTTTAAATCCTAATTCTTTAGCAAGCTTTATACCCTTCCTAGCAACAATAGCTTCAAAAAAGTTATTAGATTTGGTTCCTAAATACATGATAGTAAACTCAATAAGCCTTCCTTTATAGTCTCTATGAACAATACCAACTCCAACTTGACTAGGGTTGACTTTGGAGCACCCATCAAAATTACATTTTATCCAACCAACATCAAGAGGACACCATTGAGTATTTAACCTTTTAACTTCTTGTTCCAATTGATATTGGTCATATTTTTTTTGAGACTCCAAATTTGTTTAATTTTGATTTCCTGCGATGTAGGCATGTCATTGTGGGTCCCAAAAGAAACAACAATGATGTTCTCAGTTATCTGGTGCTTTAAGATCTCAAAGACCTCTAGACTTGTTTTAGAAGTTTCTCTAAAAATTATGTTATTGCACTCTTTCCACAGAGCTCATGAGACCATAGGGGGGATCTATTTCCAAAGTTCTCTTATGACAACAATGTTTAAATGGATAGAGTTTCCATGAGTCTATGAATTGAGGAAGAGAAGCTAGGAAGGCCCAACTTACCAAGGTAAGAGGCATCACCATTAACCAAACTTAAAAGGAAAAAGAAAAATCAATACTTCCACTTTCCTTATAGCATAGAGAGCATCTATTTATAAATTGAAACTCTTTTTTGTTCAAGTTGTCCACCCTTAGAATCCTATTATGAGCAGCAATCCACCAAAAATAATTTATTTTGGGAATAATTTAAGGAATCTAAACCTCCAACCAGTGAGTCTGAGTGGGAGGTCAGGGAGCCACATCCAACATGAAGTAAGATAACCTAACAAAGAATTCACCTGATGGGGTAGGACTCCAAACCCAATCATCCTATTTTTCCTCATCCAACAGTAAGCCCTCTCCCAAAATAGAGATGATATTCCTAATTCTTATGTCCCAATTTGGCTTATGTCTACTACTTATCTATCTATTAGTGTTAATTTCATCTTTAATTTTTATCCAAGCCTGGTAACCTCTATTCCAAGAGATGCAGTCTTGAACTTTGTCTCCAAACATCCTGATGCAGGTATTTTTAAGGTCTTCAACATTTCCTACAACAACAAGAGGCTTGTCTCCTCTCCACACATTATTTCGAAAGGGTGTAATTCTAATTACCAATTATCTTTCCACTACCTTTTCTTAATATTTCCCTATGTTTCATCAAATTATTCCAAATTATGGAGCCATTTGGAAGACCATCTCTACAAATTAAAGCATAAGAGTCCTTCCCATTGAAATATTTATCTTTCGAAATAGAGGTCCAATCTTTTATCCCTTGAAGAAATTGCCATCCAATTTTGGAGAGGAGGGCCTTATTAAATATTCTCATTCTTCTAATACAAAGACCACCTTTATGTTTTGGGAGGCAGACATTGTCCCAACTGATAAGAGAGAGTTTGGCATTTTCCTCTACCCTTGACCAAAGAAATTTCTTCTGGATTTTTTAATTTTATCTGCCATAGAGACGACAATTTTAAATAGGGAAAGATAATAGACAGGAATATTTTAAAGAAAAGCCTTCAAAAGATGAATCTTACTCACTTGGATTAACATCTTACCCTTTCAACCAACAAGGTTTTAATGAAATCTTTCAATTATACCATTCCAAAAGGTACTATTGGGAGATTTTGAGATCAGACGAAGACCAAGATAGGAAGTAGGAATGATCTCCATTTAGAAACCTATGAGGTCCATGATTTTCTAGGCTAATCTATCATTAGTATTAAAGAAATAAATCATGCATTTATTTTAAATAAATAAGTCATGCATTTATTGTAATTTATAAACTAACCCAAAGCAACAACATAATCATTGATAAGCCTATCTAATGGCTCTTTTTTGTTATATGTTTTATGCTTCTAGAGGTTATTGTAGGAGGTTCCAAGGCATTGATAAGGTTTAAATACCTTTTTTACATGTTTTATGCTGACTTTTTAGATAACTCCCTAAGAATGCCATAATGGTTATAAACTTATCCTCTATTTCCTTTTTGGTTGAATGTTGAGCCTAGTATATGACTCATGTTTCCATGTGAAATATTCATGTTAATTTTGCATGTCAATGGATGAATGTTTATTCAGATGTAACATATGTATGCCAATATTCTTGTGCACTCTAATAATGTCATACAAGAGTATAAAGCAATGATCAGAGACATCGTAACACTAGGGTTCTAACTAATCAGCTAGTTGAAGAGAGTCTAATCTTGAAGAAGTCAATCATTGTCAAGAAGGCCATGAATTGTAATAATGGAACCTTAATGATCATCTATGAAGTAGAGTAGATTTAGGGATAATAGTTATGCTAGATTCTCTCTGTAATGGAAAAAGCTTTGACACTTTCTATCATGGAGTGTAACTCCCTATTGTATGTTGTAATAAAGTAGCGTCATCCTATTGGTATGGGAGTGGACTTGATGGTAGATAAGGTTAGTTAGAGTTTTATTTCTTTAAATAAGTTTCAGTACTCTTTCTCAATATTTAGAAACATAGCTATTGTACCTTTCAATTTGTAGTTTATAGAAGAGCATTTTCCAGCCACTAGTATGTAACAACAATTTGAATCAATAATATGATATTTCAGTTTGAAAGCATATAGTTGACTTTTGAGAAGACTCACTAAGGTGGCCCACTTAGTGAGTATTCCATTTGTAGCACTTAGTCATCATTTTTCATGCAATAGTTAGTTGTTTTCCTAACAATTGACTATTTTTACAACCACTAGAAATCCATTCCTATGTTTGTTTCTGCAACCAAAGAAGACAGAGTAAGTCCTGTTTGATTGTCAATGAATTTCATTTCTGTTATTCAATTGGATTCAAGTTAGATGATATTTTTATTGAGTGCTTTGGTTATTTCCTTTCCATTCAGTTTATTTCCTTCTTAGCTATAGAAAGCATGGCTACAAAATGAGCTCCTAGTGCGTATAAGTTTTTGACCCATTTCAAGTATTACGTCCCTAGCTTGACAAGAAATGAATCTTTATGGTAACCAAATAGATACTTAGAATGGATGATTAATCCTTAAGTTAAGGTTCTGCAACCTAGTTATTAAAGGCATTATAGGAGATTAATATTTTTGGTGTCTTTGTCGGGGATGGTGTCAAACCAAGGAGTATTTTGCAATCATAATATTTGCTTATGCATTGTCCTAAAAAGTTATTACCACTAATTAGATGTTATACGACCTATTAGAACCCATTTTGGTGATTTTGAGATCTCAATGTCCATTATGCTTGATCACAACAAACTGCATTTCTCCCCCTGCTTCTTTTCACCTTCCCTGACATCCTTGTGAAATTTGAGCCAATCTTGCCTAGGAAAAGTCAACTAGTCGACTTGTCTTTGGGTACAAGTCAACTACCTGACTTGTCCCTCAGGTTTTGGTCCCAAATTTTTCCTGGAGCCTGATAGCGGGGTTTTCCTCTGAGATTTAGATTTGTGGTCAGCCTGGATCAATTTTGAACCCCAAATGGAGGGAGTTAAGTATTAAAGGACATCTTTTCCCCTCATTTGTGATAACATAACAAGATCTATCATCCAAATGCAAGCTATCCATCAAGCATTCAAGCAATCAAGTTATGCAATTGACGATTTGGATTCAAGACTTGAAGGCAAGCATCCAATTCAAAATCTCCAAGTCTCCATTTCTCCAAGATCCATTCAATCAAAGGAAATCTTATCCAATTGATGCAAGTTTCTCTCCCATGATGACCAAGTAGAGGAATTCTCAATCAAGCAACAAGATCCATGCATCCATCTCTCTTTCTTCTTGTGATTATTAAGTATATCTACATTCTAGATCTAGGAGTGGAAATCATAGATCCATGCATTTGTGAAGGAATCCTTTATTGTACATCTCATTCCAAGATTAAATCTTAAGATTCCAAGTGCATTCAAGTAGCTTCATTGATTTGAGAGATTACTACATCCATTCATAATGGTTTCATACAAGGTGAATCAACAATTTACCTTTTACATTACTTTCCTTTATGTAGTTTCTATCATATTTCAAGGTTGGTTCCTAAACAAGGGTTTGACCAAGGAAAACCCATTTCCACAACCTTTTTCCCTAATTTTCTATGTGCATGAATAGGTTGTGGAGTTGTAGTTTCAGACGTGGGAAGATTAGGTGCAAATACAGATCCTTAAAAAGTTTCATCAATTTTTGCTAGGAACAAGTCGACTAGTCAACTTGTTCCCAAAATGTTGACTTGTCCCTGCCATTTTGTAGTGAGATTTCAGGTGCATAAAGTTATAGGTCCTTGCCTTCCAAATCTGGAGTTGTAGTAGAATCCAAGATTCTGGTGATAGTCAAATTCAGATTCAAAGTCCTAGCTTCTCCATCTTCTTTCCAAGTGCACTTATTCTTCCTTCTTTTCCTTTGCACTTACTTTATTAGATCAGATCTGTCCTTTATAATTTATCATATCACATTCATACTTTTGGGAATCCAAAACCCCATTAGGTCATATATCTTGCATTAGCACCCTTCCTCCTTTTGGTTGTGCTAATCATATTTTTCTTAAGGGTGGGTTTGTATTCTAATTTATACCAGAAGATCTTGGTGAGTGATCTACACTTTGGCATTGCTCATCATTTTCTTCTATACATTTTGGTGAAACCAAATCTCTTACATACTTTCAATTTTGTGGTTAGATCCTCTTTTTGTAATCCCCTTTTGTATGCATTGTAGTATAAAATCTTGACACGATTCTATGCATAGGTTTACATACTATACATTTTGATGAACCTTACTTATGACATTTCCACTTTTGATGTGGTAGTTAGATCTTCTTTGCATGATCTCCTTGTTTGTATTAAGGTCTACAAGCTTATCTCTTTGTATCTAGATCTACATTATATATTTCTCATTGCATCCACTTGTGTATGCTTTATATTTCATGCTTCAAGTCGATAGTTAAATGTGCTCCTCATAAAAGATTATCTTGAATATTTTTTCAAACCCTATAAATTGTATTACACTTCTCTGCCTTCCCATTCCCTTGTGCATGAGTGTTATTACTTTGAGTCCTACTTATAGCATTTGGTTAGGATAAGTCCTAGACTTATGAGTTCCTTTGATCCTGAGTCCTCTCTCTTTCCTAGGAATCTTGATGAGACCAACATGCATATTAGTGACATCAATCCTATCATGGAGATGTTGGATTATGGAGAGGAGAGGTGAATCAGTAATCCCTAATTCTAAATACCTAAAAAATGTTCTCTAACTAACTCAGTAATAGCTCGATAACACACACTTCACTGTTTACCACCAATAGTACATACACTTTAACAATCTATAAATCATTCACACAACTCATGCATCACATGTAACACCAATATTTAACGTGAAAACTCAGCTTTGGGAACCACTGTGGGAATTGTCACCCACTAAGAAAATACTCTTATGAAGTATGCCCCGTTAAGAGCCAATTTGGTTAAAGATTATAATACACACTGTTAGGTGTGACTCGGTCAAGAGATTTACCTCAGATCTGTTAGGATATTCACCATGTTAGGAGTGACAAGGTTAGAGGGCTTCAAACACTCTTTAGAATGTTACCTTTTTCAAGGATTTTACAATAAGACTGTTAAGTTTACTCTGTTAAGATATTTCTCTATTACAAATTCTAGTAAGCAACAATAAAGAATTTGACCTGTAGATTTACAACTATCTTTTCTTAATCATATCCTTTGTGCGCTCTTCAATCTACACTTCAATTCTTCTTTATCCACTGACTTCAACACTTCATCAAATCCTTCTTTTCCACTTGGAATCTCTTTGTTCCTTCTTCACTGCATCAATCAGTGACCCTTCAACTATTCATTTGCCAACCATTTGTTCATACAAATCCATCCTTTATATAAACAAATTTTTCCTCTCAATCTCCTATGGTACATTTTCCTTTGATCTATCTTAACTGTTCAATTCATTAGACCTTGAATCTGGATCTCGATAACACGTTTTATTTTCACCTAGGAACTTGAACTTTCTTGAAACTTGTTCCTTCAATTTTAACCATTTAGATCTAAGTCGTAGATCTTCACCTTGAATTTTCATGTCCGTAGATCTCTTGTAACTAACTTTCCTTGTCATCATAATCATCCAGCTCATCATATCTAATCATTAAATGTCGATTCAATCCTTATTTAATATTTGTTCCTTGCTCAGTGTCCTCCATTTATATTTTGATTAACTTCTCTTGGTTCCTAAACATTTATTTTCTACTCGGTGCCTTCAGTTCCTTTGCCTTTATCAAGTTACTTCATTTTTACCTTTTACCTTTACTGAGTGATATTTCCTGCTCAGTAGCCAAAAAATCTTTTTCTTACCGACTTGACAAATCTTCATCATCATGCTTTACCGACTTAACATAATCATATGTTAGGTAGAAAATAATTATATCAACATAATCTAATCATTGTTTGATCTATATCAGTTGCCCATTTAAGTTCTTCAACTTCACAACATCTCATTTCTTCTTCTTAACTCATTCAACTTATATCATTACCGAATGATATGACAACAGTATAAAACAACGTTCACCACACCATGGGGTACCTTCTGCTACAATATGACATCATTCGGGATAAAGAATGCATGGGCTACATATCAGCGAGCAATGCCAACATCTACGATATGATACATAAAATCCTCGAAGACTATGTGGATGATATCCTTGCAAAATCCAAGACACGGTTGGAACACCTCGACATCCTTGAGCGTGTGTTCGATCACCTCCATCATTATGGATTAAAGCTAAATCCAAATAAGTGTGTCTTCGGTGTCACATTTGGAAAGTTGTTGGGCTTCATTGTATCATGGCGTGGCATAAAGATTGATCCTAAAAAGGTCAAAGCCATAACGAAAATGCCTCCACCCAAAAAAATCAAGCAACTTAGAAGCCTACAAGGTAAACTGCAATTAGTGCGTCATTTCATATCACAGCTGGCAGACAAGTGCCAACCCTTCATGCATCTACTCCGCAAAGACACCAGCTTCAAGTGGGATCCAATCTGCCAAAGAAGCTTTGAGAAGCTAAAAGAATATCTAGCTAACTCTCCCATCCTTGTACCACCAGTCCCAAGACGCCCTCTCATACTTTACATCTCAGCAACCACTATAGCACTGGGGGAACTATTAGCACAACTTGATGACAATAGCAAAGAGCGAGCCATCTATTACATTAGTCGAACTCTTGTCAGCTATGAGCTAAACTAATTACCAATGGAAAAAGCATGCCTAGCAGTGGTCTTCACCACTCAAAAGCTTCAACATTACATGCTTAGCCACACCATCAAGCTCATCTCAAAAGTGGACCCGCTTAAGTATCTGCTATCAAGGACAACACTGATAGGCCGGATGGA
The DNA here is from genome assembly GCA_027943335.1 of Chamaecyparis obtusa. Taxonomy (NCBI): domain Eukaryota; kingdom Viridiplantae; phylum Streptophyta; class Pinopsida; order Cupressales; family Cupressaceae; genus Chamaecyparis; species Chamaecyparis obtusa. The sequence continues at coordinate 203,964 of BSBK01000706.1, forward strand.
AAAATGGGTCATGTTGCTAAGCGAGTTCGACATCCAGTACATAGACAAAAAAGAAATCAAAGGGAAAGTCATTGTCGATCATCTAGCTGAAGCACCCCTAGTAGATGCATATCTGCTAATCATGGTATTTCCTGATGAGCATCTATGCATGATCGAAGAACAACCAATATGGAAGCTATACTTTGGTGGCTCCTACACATCACATGGATCAGGGGCAAGAATCCTATTTGTCACCCCTCAAGGTGACTCATGCCCAAATCATTCAAATTGGGATTGCCATGCACCAACATCACAGAATATGAGGCACTCATCTCAGGCCTCAAAAAAGCTATCCAATGGAACATCACAAAACTGCAAGTGTTTGGAGATTCACAGTTAATTATCAAATAGGTCCTAGATGAATATCAGACGAAGAATGACAAGCTTCTACCCTAGAAGGAACTAGTGGACAGATTGAAAGAGCACTTCCTAAACCTACAGTTCACGCATATACCAAGGCTATAAAACAAAACAGTCGATGCAATGGCAACCATTAGATCCTTAATGGAAATCCCTCAAGACTCATCATAGTATGAATTCTTAGTCGAGTAGCTACACACACCTTTTTATGAGAACAGGGATTTTGAAATGGTGTGCATCTTGGTTGGTCCTCAATCCCCATGGTACCATGACATTCATGCCTATCTTAAAAATGGTATCATATCCCCCCATCTCACGAACACCCAATGCCAGAACCTAATTCGTAAAGCATCCTGCTACACTCTTGTAGCTAATACCCTTTATCGTCAAGGATATCACAAAATCCTCTATAGGTGTTTAGATTCAAACAAGACCTTCCTAGCTTTACAAGATGTTCACACTAGAATTTGTGGTGCCCACACAAGTGGCATGGTCCTAGCAAAGAAGTTGTTCAGAGTCGGGTACTACTGGCCAACAATGGAGCATGATACCTGTGAATTTTTCAAGAAATGCTTACCATGTCAGCAACATGCCAATCTAATTCATGCTCCAACACAAGACTTGCAACCTATTACGCCACCTTGGCCCTTTCATGTTGGGGATTCAATCTCATTGGTTTGATCACTCCCCTTTCCTCAGATGGACACAAATATATCATAACAACCACAAAATATTTCACAAAGTGGGTTGAAGTGATTCCACTCATCCTAACCACTGGCATTCAAATATCCAAGTTCATCCTCTACCATATCATCTGTCGCTTTGACATCCCTTTCACCATCTTCACAAATCATGGCACACCCTTTGAAAACTAGCATGTGGATGATCTATGTGCCAGACTCCACATCCATCACCATTTCTCCAGGCCATACTTCTCTCAAGGAAATGACCAAGCTGAGGCAACCCATAAAACCATCCTCAAAATCCTCAAGAAGATTGTCAATGATTCTGGTCGTGACTGGCACCTCCAAATCAATCCCGCCCTCTGGGCCTATCGCACTTCTTATCGCACTCCCACATGCACCACCCCATACTCCCTTGTATATGGGATCAAATCTATCTTACCAATCAAGGTCGAGCTACCTTCATTACGCATATCCATGAAGAACTATATCACTGATGAAGACTATCACATGGCATGCCTTACACAGTTGGACTTGCTAGATGAAAAGAGGCAGTAAGCATATGATCACTTGGTTATATACCAGAATTGACTCAAAAGGAGCTATAACAAGAAGGTCCATCCTAGACAATTTCAAGTGGGTGACATGGTTCTCAGAGAAAATCAGAAAGTACAAGCACATCAAGAGAAAAAAGGCAAGTTCAAACCTACTTGGTTGGGTCCTTATGTTGTCACAACATGCTTTGGCTCAGGTGCCTATCAATTATCAATGCCAGAAGGTGAGCCCCTGACTGATCCTATCAACATCATACATTTGAAGTGGTTCTATGCTTGAACCATATCCAAAATTCAAAAAATCCATAAAACTTGGAAAAATCCAAACAAATACAATTTTTTTTTAAAAAAGCAAAAAAGTAGAGAGAAATAATCATCCAATGGTGAAAACCCGGCAATTCAAGCACCTTGGACAAATATGTGGGTGAAAACTTGGAAACAGATGCCATACATAGTGGATTGGGCCATTATCTATCAAAATCCCATCCCCCACATCCCCTTTATCCACTCATCACCCAATCCCCATCCCCACCACCAGCCCATTTCCCAAGGTGTTCTATCCTCAAGCCTATCCAATGCAGCAATAAAGTCCTATCCCCAATCCTGAGCTTTGTCTATATCCTTTTATAGCACGATCCTTCTATCCTCAATCCTGAGCTTCTTGTATATAGCTTGTATAGCGAGATCTTCCTATCCCAATCCCTAAGCTTCTGTAAATATCTATTGTACATATATCCCTATCCTTTGTACTATATCATCGTGTCTCATTGTACATATCCTCATTTGTCTTGCAACAACTATGATAAGATAACATTGTCTCACCCGACCTCGTACTTCAACAACATCTTTTATCGACTATCCTTTATCACATGATTATCTTTGATTCATCATTCGCCAAAAACAACACATCATTCTCCTCATCAAACGAGTCCTTGTAGGATGTATCCTTCCCTCATGTCCGACCTAATCCTCTCCTCATCAATCAAACAATCAATCCTTCTCCTTGGCAAAGGATGTTTTATGAATTTATCACTTTGGTCTTGGATTTTGTCCTTTGGATCTTGTTTATCTTTTATGGCTTCTCATTGTTCCTCTCCTCAAAGTCGCCACGATCCTTTATATCATGGTGCACTACGAATGAGGGCAATTTGGGGAAAGGTCTTTTCATCATCTTTCTTTTGCCTATGAGTCAGTCAAATGTGACCCTTACATGTTCCACATGTGATCTTTTGGGTTGCATGGTACACTTGGGACATGTCGTTTGTTTGTGGGTTCTCCAGCATTGTTTCTACCATGCCTCCTCCTGGATTCATGTGCGATGTTGGGGAAACCCTTGCGTGTCTTTTTTGTGTCAGTCCTCTGCAAAGATGGTGACAAGGCCTTGAGTTCCTAGTAAACTTAGCAAGTCTCTACTATTGCTATATCAAACTAGGTTGTGCTTTGTAATGTCCCTTCTTATTCTCATTTTTATAATTCCTTGTAAAATCGACGGTAGTACAGAATATTATATTTATATGACTCATACTCTAATTTTAAGTTAGTAGGGGGGATTTGATCCTTAAGGCTGCCTCCAAGTCGGGCTTCACAGAATTCCCGATTCTCGGCTTGAGGGATATAAGATCCACTCTAAGCAACCGGGCTATCAACATGTCATCCCATAGAGCACTACCCATAAGAATCTCTTGGAAGCTCTAAATGCATTCCAAGCCTACGCATATGCAGATGACTGGAAATCAATATATATACTGCCTACGTGAGATAATAATCTTGAGATTAGGGAAATTACAACAATTTCCTCTAGTCTCGTCTAGATAGGGGGATCCATCTGTATCATCCTTTTGGTGAGATAACAATCTCGAGACTAAGAAATTATAATAATTTCTTCTAGTCCCCTCTAGATATGAGATCCATCTCTTAATGAACATAATGTTCATTCTCTCTATGGTCTCATATCATCCATATATAAATGTACAAAAAAAACTTAATTAACATAATTGTATATTCAAATTTATAAGCAAATCATAGACATGTAGTACCCATAGCATAATTTGTTAGATCTTAATTGCATATGTCTTCAATAGATGCCAACTATATTATAACCATCTATATGTATAAGAATACAATATTTTGAGAGTGTATATATATATATATATATATATATATATATATATATATATATATATATATATATATATATATATATATATATATATATATATATATATATATATATATATATATATATATATATATATATATATATATATATATATATATATATATATATATATATATATATATATATATATATATATATATAATGTATTTTAATTGCTTACTGTAAGTGATGCAGGGCTTTCGTAAATGTCTGCAAAATTTTATACGACACTAAATATTAATATTCTTTTTTGCATTGCCTTTTTACTGTCTTCTTTTATACACTGTTGCTCTTTTTCCGTGTCTATTATTTTTTGATTTTTTAATATTATTAATAAGTATATACTATATATTAATTATAATCTCTAACAAGAATTCTGATATTATATTCTAACTAGTAACTTATTTATTAGCACTATATCTATATGTGCTTAATTCCCTCTAATCATCTCTTCCTTTGAAGAGTATCTAACATATATTAACTCTTGTTCCTTAATATGAATGGATAATAATTCTGATCTTTTTAATATACATTTATGCTGTGTATTTTCTTTATAATGTAATGTTCTTTACTTAACCAGATTGTTCCCTTAATTCCTATTATGGACTTGGCTAATTGACATAACCCATGAATTAATCACAACATATTATATTTAACATAGTAAAGTTTAATAATAAAAAGGATATTGAGTACGTACCTCATATATATGTTGATCACCCTATAATTTTGGCTTTTTCTTTTTACTTAGCCTTATTATAATATTCTCCTTTTTTTACTGTTACTTATTGTTTTTCCTTGTTCTTATACATATATCCTTCTTTCGGTAGTATTACTTTATCTTTCTTGACTTGGCACTATTTTAAAATGTGATACAATATTAATTATTGATTATTATATCTTTTATTTATATAGTTTTATATTATTAATGTTAATATGATTTAGAACAACAGAGAGGGGGGGTGAATCAATTGTTCTCAGGTCCTGATGTACAAAATAACTTCAAAAACTTTTCCTTAAATCAAATCAAGCAACCAAAACAAACTCGGTTATCACTGATTCAATAATAGAAACATATAACACTGCAGTCCACTACCCAGCTATAACTAACTTGTAAAACACAGAAATGTTCAAACCAAAACATTCACACAAGTATTGACACCAGGATTTATAGTGGAAACCCAATATGGGAAAAACCACTTTGTAACATGCTACTATTATTTTCACTTTTATGAAGTGAGCTCGGTTAAAAACCAACCCTATCAAAGGTTACAATACACACTGTCAGGTGTGACCCGGTTAAAGGATTTCAATCACCTTGTTAAAAGTGAGCCTTGTTACAGGACTTACATACACTCCATTAGAATGCAACCTTGTTCAAAGGATTTAACATATGACTGTTAGGTCAACCTCTGTTAAAATGATTTTGACTGTTACAATGGTTAGAAATTTGCAGCAGTATTGATCTGAAAAACATACAACTCACTTTGCAAATATCAGATCCAATTCTATACACAAATGTTGGTTTACTGACTTTGAAACTTTTCCATCTCCATCTCTGATATGCTCGGAACTTTTCTTCAAGCAATCACCACACTTCTCCTTCAGCCTTTTTGCTTATACAGTCAATAAAACTTATTGTTCTTCCAGCATCTACTTCACCCATGCATTCACATACCTAATGTTTAGGTTCCCTTAATACTTTTCTCTGTTAGGTTAACTTATCTTTTGCCGCTTAATCTCCTTCGTAGATCTTAGGGTTAGGTCAGATTCATTGAATCTACCCACTTCATGTTCTTCGTCTCCTCTTCTAGAATCATCTCAAATCTCATAAAGATTTACAATAAAATGTTTTACAAAGCATTAAATGTTTCCATACAATCAATAAATAAAGTCAACACATTTCACATAATCCAAGAATTCAACAATGTCGGCTCCAAATCTGAATTCTCTTCAAATATAAAAATGTTGATGCTCGGTCAATACTGTGATTATCCACTCGGTCTTCATGTAAAATGCTCGGTCACTACTAAAACTGTTTCCTCGGCATAAACTGTCTTCCTCGACAACTAACTAATACTCGGTCGACACTAGATTTTTTCTCAGCATACACTAACTCGGTCGACACTAACATAACTCGGCTTAAACATGATTTCTTCATTTTTTTGCTCAGTTAAGCCTACCAGTTTAGTCTTCAATCTTACTAAGATAAACAATACATTGTCCCATCATTGTACAACATAGTCAAGTACACTTTGCAGTATCAAGATAACTCAACCTTTCCCTAGGTGCTATTGTTACCATCCTTCTTTCCCTTCTCACAATAGATATAGTACTTTCCTAAGTAGCAACAGTCTTACCAGTTAAGGTTTGACATCAATGACAATACAATAATTGCTTCAATTGCAGTTTCCAACAATCTCCTTCTTTGGCATTGATGGCAAAACCATATGATATCACCTGAATAACACATGGATTACCAATCAATCCAAAAACTTATCTGTCCATAAGAGAAAATTTATAATATCCTTAGCTTCATTCTGATTCAGAATCTATAAATCTCACTTATGTGACCGTCAGAAGTATCTGGATCTCCCTCTATCCTGATCTTTCATTTCTGTTCATCATCCCTACTCTTCAATTCATGTGTTATAGTATCATTTCAGTTCAATCTCCCTCTTTGACAAAAATGTCAAAGCAGTAACTAAAACTTACATCCAACAGATGTAGATATATCTGTGCAGCTTAGTGTTTCTCCCTCTGTCATCTTGCTTATGACTAATTTGTTGTCTTTGCTTCTTCTTCACAGCTCTAGGATAGTCCTAAAGTGTGACAATCTTCTACATCAATTTGTTAATTATTCTGTTGTAGCATATTTGATGCAGTGCTCCTAGCTTGACTAGGCAGCCTCAGTTAGGGGAAGGACCCTTAATTGACATCTCAAATACTCATGAGCTTCTTTAGGTAAAGCTTTAGTGAATATGTCTGCCAATTGTTCTTTTGTATTCACATATTCCATTCGGACTTCCTTGTCTTGTACCAATTCCCTCAAATAGTGATACTTGATTGCTATATGCTTGGTCTTAGTGTGCATCACTGGATTCTTAGAAATATTGATGGCACTTGTGTTGTCACAGAAAATAACAATAGGTTCAGTGATTTCTTCTTTCATGCCTATCAACAACTATTTTATTCATATCAAATTTGAACAATTTACTGTAGCAGCAACATACTCGGCTTCAGCAGTAAATTGGGAAATGCAATTTTGTTTCTTGCTTGTCTAGGAGACTAATCTCTATCCAAGAAAGAAATCTCCACCACTAGTGCTCTTTCTGTCATCTACATTTCCTACCCAATCAACATCAGTGTATACTCTAAGTTCAAATTTGTCATTCTTCTTGTAGTATAACCCATACTTAGTAGTTCCTTTCAAGTATCTCATGATTCTTTTCACCGCCATCATGTGTGTTTCCTTAGGATTGGTAGATAATCTTGCACAATCCCAACAACTAGTGCAATATCTGGTCTACTATGTACAACATACTGCAATTTTTCAATCATGGATCTGTACAAAGTCTGGTTAACTTCTGCAGCATCATCATTCTTAGATAACTTGTGTCCAGTAACCATAGGAGTTCCCACTGGTCTAGCATCTTCCATTCCAAAAGTTTTCAGTATTTCATTAACATACTTAGACTATGTAAAGAATATTCCTTTCTTCATCTAATATACTTGTAAACCATCAAAGAATTTGATCTCACCAAACATACTCATTTCAAATTCAGTTTGCATTTCTTTTGAAAATCTTTTACACAATGCATCTTGTCCACCAAAAATAATGTCATCATCAAAAATTTTGGCCAATAGAATACCTTTACCTTCTTCATCCTTCAAGTACAGATTGCTTATGTCATTTGTTTTGGAAAATCCAATTTGCATCAGATAGTTATGCAACCTCTCATACCATGCTCTGGGAGCTTGTTTCAATCCATACAATGCTTTGTTCAGTTTGCTTACCATGTGTCTTCTGTTTGGATCAATAAAATCTTCTGGCTGTTCTATGTAAACTTCTTCTTCCAGTACACCATTTAAAAATGCAGACTTGACATCCATTTGATATACCTTGAAATCTTTATAAGAAGCATATGCAAGCAGAGTTCTTACTCCTTCCAATCTAGCTACAGGGGCAAATGTGATGCAGAGCAGCACATCAGAAGGTTGTTCTTCAAACCTTTAAGTTATAGTGCTCCCAAAACACTAAGTCTTCAGCAGAGACTTCTAAGAAGTGCCTCAACACTTTACTTTGATAACTATATCCCTTCAACAATCCTAAGGATATCAACTCAATCCACAAATCCACCTTTCAACTTATCACAACAATCTACTGACTTATCCCCTAACAGGCTACAGGAACTAAGATGGAAACAGTTTGAAGTTCCTGTTGCAACCCACACATACACACCTGAATGAATAAAGGAATTTTTGAAATGTTCAAATACCCAAACAATATCCCACAAACCAACTTCTGGTCTACTCCAGCACTTCAAGAATCTTCCAAAGAACACAGACCTAGTAGGGCCCTAATAGGCTTGGTTTTCAAAGAAAGACCAATGAAATGGGTGCATAGACTAAAGACAGGCTTTAGGATCTCTTTAAGGTTATCTGAGAACACCTAATCCACCTTTCAATCACTTACTTTCTTCTTCTGCAACACTGAATATGCAGATTCCTACAATTCAGGACCAAATACCTTCATATATTTGGCCTAGGGCTTGCAAGCATAAATCCTTCCCTTTAACTCTACAACTCCTACTCCTAAAATCTGAAAATGCATTCTAAAACCTTTTATTTGCATTGAGTTTTGTGCAATTTGGGTGGTACATTCGCGATCTATACCCCCATTTGCCCAAAACCCCTGTCTACCTAGGGTTTACTGGTTATTTATAAAGAAAATGCTATAACTCTGCAAAGGAATTACCAAAATGAGTCAGACCAAGTGTATTAGAATGATAACACAATAGAGAAACTCCTCACTACATCAACCCTTCCTCCTTAATCTGTACTGCACGTGTGGCAACAAAAGAACAGAGAATTTTAAACAAAAACACAAGGAAATTTTATTAATCTTCAAAAATGTCGTACATCTGACAACCTGTTATGTTGGGAAGGTTTTCTTAAGTATTTATAAGTGTGTTAGACTAATCAACCACCCTTGATTTGGTTGAGATCAGTTATAACTCACCGATCTGTCTAATTGACAACTTGTGACAAAAAGTTGCAAAGTTGCATAGCAACTTTTGTTGCACTTTGCATTTTCCAACTTTATGAAGCCTAAAGACTTCCTAACCTTAAAGACACTTATGAAAACCTTTTTCTAAGATCTTTGCACTTTACTTAGACCATATTCTATTTCCTATTCCTTATTCTAGCCCCATAGGTCTCTAAGGTTCAAGGTTTATAGAATCACCAAATGAACCTAGAGCCTTTACAAATGGGCTTTATTTGATCATAAAACTACTCTAAACCATTTTATTTCCTTGTGCTCACATCATGAGCCAATCCAATATCTCAAGACAAGAAGAAACAAGTATAGTGTAAAATATGCAATGGAAGGCTTAATAAATGTTGTAATCTTGATATGCCTCCATCCTGACTGAATGCTTCTAACCATGTCAAGAGCTTGGAGTGCTCTGCACCATACTACCCTCCTCTAAAGAAATCAAGTCCCTTGAGTTGGGATTGTGTCAAACTGGTACCCTGCCTTTTCAATCTCGGCTTTAGTCATCCAAGTAGCATCTGCATTTGGTGTATCTTTCCATTTGACAAGGTAGGAATAGTAAGTGCCTCTTCTTGTTTGCTTGGTGATCTTCCTGTCCAAAATACATTCAATTTGAGGTGTCTAAACTTTAGGTAGCTATGATACATCAGTATTGTTATTTAGACCTGTTCCTGCATCAGAATTGTCAGTAGAAGGCTTATAAGCATAAAGATCAGAAATATTGAAAATTGGGGAAAGGCCTATATCTGATGGAAGAACAATTTTGTATGCATTGTTTCCACATTTCTTTAGGACTTTGAAAGGGCCTGCTTTCTTCATCATTAACTTTGTATACTGTCCTTTTGGTAACCTTTCCTTTTTGAGGTGTATCATAACCAAATCACCAACTTTGAACTGCAAGTCTCTTCTCTTGCTGTCCGCCTGTTCCTTGTACTTTGTTGATGTAACTTGAACTCTATTCCTTACTTGTTCTTGTATATCCTTCATGATTTGTGCAAAGTCCTCTACTTGTGCACTCTTTCTTTCCATCTCCTTGATGTTTCTAAGTTCCAAAACTCCCCTGGGGTGGCTTCCATAAACAATTTGGAAAGGAGTCATACCAGTGCTCTTGTTCATTGAGTCATTATATGAATATTCTACCTGAGATAGGATAGTATCCCATGATCCTCCATGTTGTTGGGTTAGACATCTTAATAGATTTCCTAAAGATCTGTTTATGACCTCTGTTTTCCCATCTGATTGTGGGTGGTAGGAGATGAAAAGTTCAAATTGGTTCCTAGTTTCTTCCATAATGTTCTCCAAAAATTTCCTAGGAACTTAGGGTCCCTATCTGATACAATGGACATAGGTAAGCCATGTAACCTTACTATTTCCTTGAAAAATAAGCCAGCTATATGTGAAGCATCATGTGTTGTTCTACAAGGGATAAAGTGAGCCATCTTTGAAAACCTATCAACAACTACAAAGATGCTGTCATGACCTGATTTAGTTCTTGGCAATCCTAATACAAAATCCATGCTTATAGAATCCCAAGGTTTGCATGGTATGGGTAAAGGATTGTATAACCCTGCATTAGAAGTGTGTCCTTTAGCCTTTTGACAAATTAGGCAATCATCAACAAACTTTCTGACCTCTGACTGCATTTTAGGCCAGTAGTAGAACCTTTTCACTTGCTCTAGTGTCTTGTCTAGGCCAAAATGTCCTGACATGCTCCCACAATGCTTCTCCTTGATTATGTTTTCTCTACAAGATCCTCTTGGTACACACAACTGTCCACCTTTGAACAACAAACCTTCTTGAATAAGGTACTCTGCAAACTCAGTGTGATACTTACCTCCCATTTCTTGACATGTTTGATAGATTTATTTAAAATCTTCATCATTAGGATACATCTCTTTCATGATAGAGATTCCCACACTTTCAAGTCCAATGGTTTGCACCATGAGATTCCTCCTGCTTAAAGCATCAACAACTTTATTAACAATGCCCTTTTTATGCTTAATGGAGAATGTATATGACTGCATAGACTCCATCCAGTTGATGTGCCGCTGACTGAGTTTGTCCTGTCTGTTCAAAAAACTTAAAGCCTGATTGTTAGTGAATACAATAAATTCTTTAGGTAATAAATAGTGTCTCCATCTTTTCAAGGACTGTACCATAGCATATAATTCTAGATCATAGACTGAATATTTTTGCTTTGCATCATTAAGTTTTTCACTGAAAAAGGCCACAAGTCTGCCTTCTTGACTCAAGACTCCTCCTATGGCCTTGGTGCTTGCATCACACTCAACTGTAAAAACTTTATTAAAATCAGGAAATCTAAGGACAGGTTCTTGTGCTATTTTCTATTTCAAAATTTCAAATGCCTCTGCTGCTTCCTTAGCCCATTCAAAATGACACTTTCTTCCTCCCTTTATAGTATCAATCATAGGTGCTGATATACCACTAAAATTTTTGATGAATTTTCTATAAAATTTACAAAGACCATGAAAACTTTTTACTTCACTTGGGTTACTTGGAGGTGGCCAATTCAAAATGGCCTCAATTTTAGAGGGGTCCATCTTAAGACAGTCTCTTGAAATAACAAATCCTAGAAATATAAGTTCTTCCTTGACAAAGGTGCATTTCTCAAGGTTAATCTTCAAATCCTCTTCATGTAGTCTTTTCAAAACAAGATCTATGTGTTTCAAGTGCTCATCTTCATCCTTGCTAAATATGAGGATGTCATCTAAATAAACAACTACAAATTTGTTCAAAAAGGGCTTGAGGACCTCATTCATGAGCCTCATAAAGGTACTAGGAGCGTTTGATAGCCCAAATGGCATAACAAGCCATTCATAAAGTCCTTTTGTGGTCTTGAAGGTGGTTTTCCATTCATCCCCCTCTCTTATTCTTATCTGGTGGTATCCACTTTTTAAATCTACCTTGGAATATAAATTTGCCCCTCCTAAGCAATCAAGTAGGTCCTCCATTCTTGGTATTGGGAACCTATACCTTATTGTTATCTTGTTAATTGCCCTAGAATCTGTACAAAGTCTCCAAGTGCCTTCCTTTTTGGGTGCTAATACTGCAGGAACTGCACATGGACTCACACTCTTTCTAATCAAACCTTTAGACAGCAAATCATCAATTTGTTTGGCAATCTCTGCATTCTGCTCTGGGGTCAGTTTATATGCTGCTTTATTGGGCAATGTTGCACTAGGGATTAGGTCTATACAGTGGCTAATTTCCCTTTTAGGTGGTAAGGAGGTTGGAACACTTCCTGCCACTATCCCATGATATTTTTCTAAAAGAGTTTTGACTTCTTTTGGGCCAACATCCTCCCACCATTGTTCATTCTTGGGTTTGTCCTTAGGTTTCAGTAAGACTTCCTTCTTGGGTCTGGTTACTATAGCAAAGCATGGGGTGTCCTTTTCTTTCAAGGTTTGCATAAACTCCTTTTCTCCTACCAATGCAACACTACTCACTACATGTTCTGCCTTTCCATCATCGGGTAAGGGGTTCATAGTGTAATTAATGACTCCTTTGGTGATAGTATAGACATTAGTCTCCCCATCATGCCTAGATTTTACATCATATTGCCATGGTCTCCCTAATAGGAGATGGCAAGCATCCATATCAGTGATATCACAAAGAACTTTATCTACATACTCTCCTAGAGTAAACTCTACCCATACTTGTTCATTAACCAATGTTTGCCTTTCCTTAGTGAGCCATGATGCTTTATAAGGACAGGGATGTGGTATCTTTTGCAATTTCAATTTTTCGACCATTTCCTTAGATGCTATATTGTTTGTTGATCCAGAATCTACAATTAGTTTGCATACCTTTCCTTTGACTTTGCAGGTTGTCCGGAACAGAGCTTTCCTTTGTGGCGGTTCCATGGGTTTGGGCACCTTCAAGAGTGTCCTCTACAACATTAAGAACTCACCATGTTCAAGATCTGCAGGTCTGGATGAAGTGGAGTGGTATGATGAAGTGCTTTGTCCATCCTCTTCCTCTTTGATCAGTTGGACTCTCTTGTCTCCTTGCCTAGCATGATCTCCTCCTTTTTGTGGGCATCTAAAGGACTGGTATCCTATCTGGTTGTAGGTAAAGCACTTGCCTGTGAAGACATTGCCTCCTCTTCCTCTTCCATTTCCTCCTCCTCTATTGCCATTAGACCTTCTACCTCTAAATGCTCCTCTTGTATTAGACTCTGTCTCAGAGCCCTGACTTTTTGTATCATCCTTGAAGAAGTTGTTCCTTCCTTGGAACCTTCCTCCTCTGCCTCTGAAATTGTATCCTCCTCTTCCTCTATTAGAACTTGATTCTCCTCTTCTCTTTTTCTTCTCCTTTATCTTCAATGCCAAATTAAAACATTGGTGGACTGATTCAAGAGTGACCAATGTCAACTCATCTTGAATACTGTACTTCAAACCGCTCACATATCTTGCCAACTTTTGTTTGTTGGTCTCATATACTTTTTCCCTAAGAGTCAAATTATGAAACTCTTGGGTATATGTGCTGACATCCATATCTTTTTGTTTGAGATTGTGCAGCCTCTGATGTGTTAGGACCTCATAATCTTCAAGAATGAATTGCTTCCTGATCTTTGCCTTCATCCTCTTCCATGTACTGATCTGGTCTTTTCCTTCATCTAGTCTTTCACTTTGCAAAAAGTTCCACCAACTAAGGGCTGGACCTTTGAGTTTTGCTTTTGCAATCTTAACCCTCTGACTTGCAAGGATTTGGTCACATTCAAAATGGTTATCAAGTGCCTCGAACCAGTCTAGGCACTCATCAGGGTTCAGCTTTCCATAGAAAGCGGGTATATCTCCTCCTTTTACTCCTACTCTCTCCAATTCTTGCAGGAGTGGTCTTTGGTATGGTGGGATCATCTCATCATGGACATCCCTTTCAATCTCCTCTCCTTCAGACTCATCATTTTCACCATTCTTCATCTTACCCTTGAGTTTTTCTAACTCTCTTCTCATGTTTCTGTTCTCTTCCCTTACTGCTCTACTTTCTGCCATTTGCTCCTTTACAAGCTTGGCCAATTCAACATTTGTGATCCTCAGAGGGATGTCCCTTTCTCCTTCCTCTCCTTCTGAAATCTTATTGCTCTCCAACCTTTCCAAGATCCTCCTGATGCTTTGATACCACCTGATGCAGAGCAGCACAGCGGAAGGTTGTTCTTCAAACCTTTAAGTTATAGTGCTCCCAAAACACTAAGTCTTCAGTAGAGACTTCTAAGAAGTGCCTCAACACTTTACTTTGATAACTATATCCCTTCAACAACCCTAAGGATATCAACTCAATCCACAAATCCACCTTTCAACTTATCACAACAATCTACTGACTTATCCCCTAACAGGCTACAGGAACTAAGATGGAAATAGTTTGAAGTTCCTATCGCAACCCACACATACACACCTGAATGAATAAAGGAATTTTTGAAATGTTCAACTACCCAAACAATATCCCACAAACCAACTTCTGGTCTACTCCAGCACTTCAAGAATCTTCCAAAGAACACGGACCTAGTAGGGCCCTAATAGGCTTGGTTTTCAAAGAAAGACTAATGAAATGGGTGCATAGACTAAAGACAGGCTTTAGGATCTCTTTAAGGTTATCTGAGAACACCTAATCCACCTTTCAATCACTTAATTTCTTCTTCTACAACACTGAATATGCAGATTCCTACAATTCAGGACCAAATACCTTCATATATTTGGCCTAGGGCTTGCAAGCATAAATCCTTCCCTTTAACTCTACAACTCCTACTCCTAAAATCTGAAAATGCATTCTAAAACCTTTCATTTTCATTGGGTTTTGTGCAATTTGGGTGGTACAGTCACGATCTATACCCCCATTTGCCCAAAACCCCTGTCTACCTAGGGTTTACTGGTTATTTATAAAGAAAATGCTATAACTCTGCAAAGGAATTACCAAAATGAGTCATACCAAGTGTATTAGAATGATAACACAACAAAGAAACTCCTCACTACATCAACCCTTCCTCCTTAGTCTGTACTGCACGTGTGGCAACAAAAGAACAGAGAATTTTAAACAAAAACACAGGGAAATTTTATTAATCTTCAAAAATGTCGTACATTTGACAACCTGTTATGTTGGGAAGGTTGTCTTAAGTATTTATAAGTGTGTTAGACTGATCAACCACCCTTGATTTGGTTGAGATCAGTTATAACTCACCGATCTGTCTAATTGACAACTTGCGACAGAAAGTTGCAAAGTTGTTTAGCAACTTTTGAAAAGTTGCACAACAACTTTTGTTGCACTTTGCATTTTCCAACTTTATGAAGCCTAAAGACTTCCTAACCTTAAAGACACTTATGAAAATGTTTTTCTAAGATCTCTGCACTTTACTTAGACCATATTCTATTTCCTATTCCTTATTCTAGCCCCATAGGTCTCTAAGGTTCAAGGTTTATAGAATCACCAAATGAACCTAGAGCCTTTACAAATGGGCTTTATTTGATCATAAAACTACTCTAAACCATTTTATTTCCTTGTGCTCACATCATGAGCCAATCCAATATCTCAAGACAAGAAGAAACAAGTATAGTGTAAAATATGCAATGGAAGGCTTAATAAATGTTGTAATCTCGATATGCCTCCATCCTGACTGAATGCTTCTAACCATGTCAAGAGCTTGGAGTGCTCTACATCAAAATGTCTCCCCATAATCTATTCCTTCTTCTTGTGCGTAGCCTTTGCATACCAGCCTAGCTTTGTTCCTAGTGATTTCACCTTTTTCATTCAACTTGTTTCGAAACACCCACTTTTTTCCTATAACATTCTTATTTGCAGGTCTTAGCACTAGAGTCCAGGTTTCATTCTTCTCAATCTGGTCAGTCTCTTCATTCATTGCTTGTATCCAGTATTCATTTTCTAATACCTCTTTAGTTGTCTTAGGTTCAAACTCACATAGTAAGCATGTTGGATCCTTGATCTTGCTTCTGGTCTGAATTCCAGTGTCTTTATCTCCAATTATCTGTTCAGGCTTGTGATGTCTTCTTACATATTTTTCCAAAATAGGTTCAGCATTTTTCTCCTCTATTTCATCAGGCTCCCCAACAAGATTGTCAGATTCATCTTCTGAATGCTCGACAACCTCTTCCCGATACTCATCAACATTATCTTGTAGCACGACATGTTCTTGTTCTCTCTCGGCACTATTTTCCTGACACTCGACAATCGTTTCCTGTCGCTCGACATTGCTTGCCTAAGACTCGACATTAGGTGCAAGTCTGTTACCTGCCTCTTCTATTTCCTCAATGTACACAAAAGATCTGTAATCTTTTGGTTCTCTTTTGCTGTCGGCTTCATTTCTTTCTGCATACTCATCAATTTTTACATTCGCACTTTCCACAATTTTGTTAGTGTTAGAGTTCAAACACTTATAAGCTTTACTTTTTGTGGAGTAGCCTAGGAATATGCCTTCATCACTTTTGGCATCAAACTTTCCATTCCTATTGTCTTTCAATATGTAACACTTGCTTCCAAAGATCTTAAAGTATTTAACACTTGGTGCATGCCCATACCATAATTCATAGGGTGTTAGATTTGTACCTTTCTTGATCTGTACCTGGTTAAGAGTGTAAACAGCTGTACTTATAGCTTCTTTCTAGTATTTTTGTGCCACATTCTTTTCAATCAATAATGTCCTTGCACAATCCAAAATAGATATGTTCCTTCTTTCTGCTATACCATTCTATGGAGGTGTCCTAGGTGCAAACATTTTTCTTTTGATTCCTCTATCATTGCAAAACAGATTGAATTCATTTGATGTAAATTCTCCACCTCGGTCAGATCTAAGACATTTTAGGTTCCTACTTGTCTCCTTCTTAACCGTAGCCAAATACCACATAAAAATTTGAAAAGCATCAGATTTTTCTTTTAGATACATTACATGCATCATCCTGGTATGATCATCAAAAAACAAGATAAAATATCTAGCACCACAGTAACTTTGTATACCCATAGGTCCACAAAGGTCATTATGAACCAAATCTAAAATGTGTTCAGAAGTAAAGGTTTTGCTCTTGAAACTTGACTTAGTGATTTTTCCTAATTGGCATTCTTTGCACATCACATTCTCAGGTTTCTTCAATCTAGGTAGGCCTCTTACTTTCTTCTTCTTACTTATCTCTACCATATTGTCAAAGTTAACATGACATAGCCTCTTATGCCATAACCAAATGTCATCAAGTTGTGCAATCATACATATTTCTTCAGATAGGTCAAGATAGAACAAATTACCTCTAGTTTGCTCACCACTTCCAATCAATTTACCAGTAGCATCAAATATCTTAGCTTTCTTGTGATGAAATTCCACTCGGTAACTAGTTCTGTTGAGCTGAGCAACACTTAGCAAATTATAATTTAATCCTTCAACCCAATAAGCATTTTCACAAGAGATTTTATTAGTCAGTTTAATCAATCATTTTCCTCTAACAGGACATGGTGCATCATTACCAAATGTTAAACTTTTACCTTTATAATGATGTAAGGTCTCAAGCTTACTTTTGTCACCAGTCATGTGATGTGAACAACCACTGTCTATAATCCATTTGTCATTCTTGTTCACATAGGAAATTAATGCAGTTTTCTCATCCTCATCAGATTCATCTTTCATTGCAACATAGACTACCTCAATTTCAAAATCATCACTATCAGTGTCAATCTCTTCTTCAGCAATGTAACAAGATTTCTTACCTTTTCCTTTGTAGTCTTTGTACCTTCGGTAGCCTTTGTCATCTCTTCTATCTTTGTGTCTGTTGTTTCTTTCTTCATCTTTATCCTTCCTGTCAGGACATCTAGCAGCTATATGACAAACTTTATTACATGCAAAACATATAATAGGGAGTTTACCTTTATATTTTCCTTTTCCTCTTCTCAGTCTTCTAGCCATAAGAGCTTCTAGATCTTCAAGATCTTCATCAGAAGTGTCACTGTCACTTTCACTTTCGCTTTCACTTTCACTGGTGCATCTTTCTTTTTCTTTCTTAGGCTTGTTCAGAACTAACTGTGACTTAAAAGCAGATTCAACATTTCCAATACTACCAACAGTGAAATTATCATAATTAGACAGTTCAAAAGCAGTCAGTTTGCCAATCAAACCTTCCAAGGTAAGCACATTTCTAGAGTTACATCTAGATTCCTGAATAGCTGAGATCTTAATATCATATATAGGATGTAGAGTTCTTAGCACTTTTCCAATTATGGTCTCATCATCAATAGTTTCATTTGCTCCTCTAATAACATTCACAACTTCTTTTATTCCACCACAATATTATGTAATGTTTTCATCTTCATTCATTCTCATTTCATCAAACTTACCTCTGAGACTCTCGGCTTTAGCTTTCAGCACATATAGATCACCACCATAGATCTTTGCAAGAGTGTCCCACATATCTTTATTAGTTGTGCATTCCTTAATATCCTCAAATTCTGGATAGCTTAGGGCAGATGCAATTTCCAGCATTGCATAATTATGTTCTTGCTTAGCTCTCATTTCCTCGGCAGTCAAAGGTGTAATATGTGTGACATAGTCATGCTCAATGTAGTACTTTGCAGAATCACCAATACCGGCCAGATGCAGCTTCATCAAGCTTTGCCATGTAGGGAAGTTTTCTTTGTTCAGCTTTGGTACCTCCTTCTTATACATCTTGATCATTTGCTTCAAGTCCCTTTAAACTTATTTTCTGTAGACACCAATAAGAAACACAGCTCTGATACCAATTGTTAATATGATTTAGAACAACAGAGAGGGGGGTTGAATCAGTTGTTCTTAGGTCCTGATGTATAAAATAACTTCAAAAACTTTTCCTTAAATCAGATCAAGCAACCAAAACAAACTCGGTCATCAATGATTCAATAATAGAAACATATAAGACTGCAGTCCACTACCTAGCTGTAACTAACTTGTAAAACACATAAATGTTCAAACCAAAACATTCACACAAGTATTGACACCAGGATTTATAGTGGAAACCCAATATGGGAAAAACCACTTTGTAACATGCTACTATTATTTTCACTCTTATGAAGTGAGCTCGGTTAAAAGCCAACCCTATCGAAGGTTACAATACACACTGTCAGGTGTGACCCAGTTAAAGGATTTCAATCACCCTATTAAAAGTGAGCCTTGTTACAGGACTTACATACACTCCATTAGAATGCAACCTTGTTCAAAGGATTTAACATATGACTGTTAGGTCAACCTCTGTTAAAAGGATTTTGACTGTTACAATGGTTAGAAAGTAGCAGCAGTATTGATCTGAAAAACATACAACTCACTTTGCAAATATTAGATCTAATTCCGTACACAAATGCTGGTTTACTGACTTTGAAACTTTGCCATCTCCATCTCTGATCTGCTCGAAACCTTTCTTCAAGCAATCACCACACTTCTCCTTCAGCCTTTTCGCTTATATAGTCAATAAAACTTACTGGTCTTCCAGCATCTACTTCACCCATGGATTCACATACCTAATGTTTAGGTTCCCTTAATACTTTTCTCTGTTAGGTTAACTTATCTTTTGCCGCTTAATCTCCTTCATAGATCTTAGGGTTAGGTTAGATTCATTGAATCTACCCGCTTCATGTTCTTCATCTCCTCTTCTAGAATCATCTCAAATCTCATAAAGATTTACAATAAAACATTTTACAAAGCATTAAATGTTTCCATACAATCAATAAATAAAGTCAACACGTTCTACATAATCCAAGAATTCAACAATGTCGGCTCCAAATCTGAATTCTCTTCAAATATAAAAATGTTGATGCTCGGTCAATACTGTGATCATCCACTCGGTCTTTATGTAAAACACTCGGTCACTACTAAAACTGTTTCCTCGGCATATACTGTCTTCCTCGGCAATTAACTAATACTCGGTCGACACTAGATTTTTGCTCGGCATACACTAACTCGGTCGACACTAACATAACTCGGCTTAAACATGATTTCTTCATTTTTTTGCTCGGTTAAGCCTACCAGTTTAGTCTTCAATCTTACTAAAACAATACATTGTCCCATCATTGTACAACATAGTCAAGTGCACTTTGCAGTATCAAGATAACTCAACCTTTCCCTAGGTGCTATTGTTACCATCCTTTCTTTCCCTTCTCACAATAGATATAGTACTTTCCTAAGTAGCAATAGTCTTACCAGTTAAGGTTTGACATCAATGACAATACAACAATTGCTTCAATTGCAGTTTCCAACAATTAATTATTATATCTTTACATAATATTATATCATTGATATTAAAAAAATTGTATTTAATTATTATTTGTTATATCTCTTTCTATATCATATTATATGATTAATATGAAGAGTTAATTACTAATTATCACTAATTATTATTAAAATATTGCTTTGAGACAAATTATATCAGGAATTGAATATATCTATTTATATATGTTTATATTGTACGTGGATAAATTATATTTAGTTTGTTATTTATTCATTTAATTGACTTAAATTTATTATTTATTATTAAATTTTCTTCGAGAAAGGGGACATTACATGCTCTCCATTTTACACAATGAAATCCCCACGTCCCGTCAAGTGCATATAGCTTCATCCTGCATCTCGCTTCATCTTGCATCTTGCATCCTGCATCCTTTAGAATCATATTGCATTCATGCATCTTTTCTCATGGAAGGTCTTATGTTTATCCACATTCTCCTCTCTTTCCTCCCCTTTCTTCCCATTGGGTTCTTTTCAAGAAAATTTCACAAAGTTTCCTCTTTGCATTATTTTCTTGAGGGGGCACAACCCCTTACCTTCTAACTCTTGTCTGGGGTATCTTATTTTCTTGTCTTTGACGCAACACCACTTGCGGTGCTGCATCAAAGAGGGGCAAAATGTAGACACCTAAAAATCCACTTATTAATTAAAAATATTTTAGTTAATAAAAGTCTTAATGACATTATCATTATTTAATTAATTAGTTATAATTATTATTATCCCCTCCTATCTTATTTAAATTCATTTAATTAAGGAATCCCTTCCAAAAATATTTAAATCAAATTTAAATATTAATCCCTCCCCATTTATTAATCAATTTAATAAATATTGCTCAACCAAATCCCATTTAAATAAATTAAATATTTATTTAAATTCCTAAAAACCCTAGATATCTTCTAGACTCTTCTAAACTTATCCTCCCATCCCTAATCACTCCCTAACCCCGCTTAAGGAGTGATTCCTAACGCTCTCCCTTTGACCCAAAGTCAACACCCTCATTAATGAGCCTTACAAACTCATTAATGACCCTTACAAACTCATTAATGACCCTTTACACCCTCATTCATGCCTCTTACAACCTCTTAATGAAGGCCTATCTCCTTTCTTCCACCCTTGTCCCCTAGCACACTTCCCTAGTGTTGCTCACACATGTGTGAGCAACCTTTGATCCTTTCAAGCCATTGATGTCATCCTATCCCTTATTAACCATACCCCTAACCCTGAATCTGACCCTAACCACCCTTGCTAACCCAAACCCTTCCTCAAATCCTATAAGTAGTCCTCCTTCCAAGAGAAAAATAAGAACTCACTCTTTATTTCAAATAGCATTGTTACCATGCTAAATTACATCTAGATTATCATAACATATCTTAATATTGTTAGTTTACTTCATGTTTTCATGTTTCCTAACTCATCCTAGCTCAGTTTAATGGATTGACATAGCTCATTTCAAACATTTCCTAATCATTTTCATTCCATATCACATCTATCTTTTAGTTAAAATGAATCTTGCATTGCATTCATAGCTTTAGAATTTCCATCTCCTCTCTTGCACCCTCGGAACCCTAGGGGCAAAATAGGTTCCCCATACTTGATTCTCTGCCACTTTTGGGGTCTCCATGGCTTCCAAATGATCCTAATCTTCCCTAATCTGCATTAGGAATATGTTTATTGTGTTTGGAGAGCACACCCACATCCCTCTTGAATGAGCAAATCAAATGGTGATTGGGTGCTCCCGTTTCAGCTCAACGTAGGGTGGCTTGTGAATAGTTTTTCTATATGTTTTGATTAAGTAAAAATGGGTTTTGAAAGGACCCGAAACCTTGTACAAAGAGCATAGAAAGATAGAACATTGAAATATCATATAGCAAGTGTGGAACACCACCCAACAAACTAAAGGAACTAACCATAGTTCCTAACAAAAAGGCCAAAAACCAGCCCAACTAAACACAAAAAAAAAGGACCATCAAGATTTACATTTTGGCCCATCCTTATGAGAACGTAAAGACATCAAAAGAAGGTTTGGATAATTTGACTTTTTTTTCTTTAATTGATGTCCATCCATCCTCCACCTTCTCAGTAGCCTTCTGCCAATCCAAAGATAAACCTGAAGAGCCCACAGGATGGTAGGCAACATCAGCAATCACAGAAGGGACAGAGGTAGTACCACCGTCGACCCCCAAAACCCTCCCAAATGAAACATGAGCATCAAAACCCATAGCAACATGAGATAAGGCAGAAATGCCAGAGACAACCTCGTTGTTCTAGACAGAGACAGTAGCAACAGAAGGGGCAACATTAGCATTCTGAACCAAAGCTGCCTTAGAGACAGCATCCGAATGTATGCTCGATTCTGACTAACATTTGAATGTCTTAGCGTGCTCCCGACAGGTTAGGTTCACATCATCCGCAGGTAGATATGTGAATACCATTCATCAAGATGGATATTTAAACAAGTCATATCTAACGAAGGATCCTCAGAGATAGCAGGACTAGTCAAGGTTTGAATGGTAAATTGAAAATCCATCACTTCAACATATAAAGAGATCAAAGATGTTGCACTAGTCATAGCATTTGTGTGCCTATTATCTTTCCTAGGTAATGTCTGAATAGAATAAGAAGGAAACTTTTCAAGAAAGCTTATAGCAAGATCACGATACTTAGTCAATTTTTCATTCTTTGTTTGATAAGTTCCATTGATCTGTTGCACAATCAATTGGGAGTCTCCAAATATTTTAACATGTTTAATTTGTAAAGACAAGGTTTCTATCAATCTTGCGATTAAGGATTCATATGTTATTGGTACAAGAGAAATTAAGTTTATAGGATAAAGGAATAGGTTTCCTAGATGGGGGTATTAATATAACACTCACACTAGACCCAGTATGACATCTAGATCCATCAAAGTACAATTCCCAGGTGTCATCGATTTCAATAGGTAAAATAAAATCATCGGGGAATTTTATGGGTTCTGACATAGATTGAAATGAAGGGGCCTCATCTAGATGATCAATTAAGGCTTTCCCTTTAATAGATTTATGAGAGATAAAATTCAAATAAAATTCAATTAAGAGCATGACCCATTTAGCAAGACGTCTTGATAAATCAATTTTTGAAAAGAGATGCTTCAAAGGATCAAATTTCACGTACACATTAATTTATGCATTAAGGAGATAATGTCTAAGTTTTTGACAAGCAAAAACTAAGGCAAGGCATTGTTTTTTAATTGTAGTGTAACGTGTCTCATGATGAACCAAGGTTCGAATTATATATTACACCGAAAATTCTTTACCATATTTTCATGTTGAGCCAAGACAACACTCAATGCTTTCTAAGAAGCAGAGGTGTAAAGAAAGAACAACTTATTAGGTTGAGCCAGTTGTAAAACAGGAGGATTGGCAAGATAAGCCTTGAATCGTTTGAATGACAACTTACAATCTTCATTCCAAGAGAAAGTTGTATCCTTCTTAAGTAAGGAGCTAAAATGGATGGTACGATCTGCTAAGTGAGAGACAAATCTATGAATAGCCTGTATCTTCCCTTGTAAGCTACGAAGTTGTGAAATATTTCAGGGAGGAGACATGTTAACAATAGCATCAATCTTTTCAATATCAACCTCGATGCCTTGATTAGAAATAATAAATCCAAGGAGCTTTCCACTATCAACCCCAAAGGCACACTTTTGTGGATTTAATCGCATTTTGTAATTGCATATCCTTTCAAAGATTAACCTAAGTGCAAGAACATGCTCATTTCTCTACACGGATTTAGCCAAAATATCATCCACATAATCTTCAAGGATCTTGTGAATGAAATCATTGAAGATCAATGCCATAGCACGTTGATATGTAGCACCCACATTCCTTAACCCAAAAGGCATGACAACCCAACAAAAGGTTCCCTGAGGTGTAATGAAGGCAATCTTATATTGGTCATAAGGAGGAATAAATATCTAATTATATCCTGAAAACCCATCCATAAAGGATAGTAATGTGTGGCTTATTGTAGAATCTATGATCATATCAATGTTGGGAAGGGGAAAATCATCCTTCAAAGAAGCCTTGTTTAAATCATGAAAAATCAGTGCACATCCTTATCTTATTTTCACCCTTTAAAATAGATACGATATTGGAAATCCAAGGGGAAAAATCTATTGAACGTATGAAACCAGCATCTAAGAGCTTCTATATCTCAGCCTTGACAAGAAGAGCTATGCTAGGATTCATTTTACAAATTGTTTGTTTCACTGACTTAGCATTAGGAACAAGAACAATATTATGAGTGACTATCTTAGGATCAATGCCAAGCATGTCCGATTATAACCAAGAAAAAAATATCTAAAAATTTGAGGAGAAGGTTAGTAAGTTGCTTATGCTCATCTTCATCTAGACACTTTCCAATCTTGATAACGTTTTCAGGATCTTTAGCATCAATTTGCACATCTATTGTATCTTTGATTAAGAGATTGTTTTTCGTGTTATTCTCTAGAGGGGGAAATGGATCAGGATATTGTTTGGATTCACTATCTTCCCCAAAATATCCATTAGTGTTTAGACAATAAGGCTTTCTCTTATTATGATGAAAAGAAGGAAAATCTTCATATGCCCCCAAAAATTCTGTGATAGCGCCATCAAAGGAAAAGATATCCAAAGATGACCTTTGGTCAAACATGAGAAGGTGGGGGTTAGTTAATTTCAAAGGTCCACTACAAATGTGATTAACATTTGAAATGAAGGAAGGTTGCTTATATGGGTTAAATCCTAAACCATAGGTATATTCACAACCATCATTCGTTATAGGAGTGTGTATTCCTTTCTCAGACTTTCCACAACCTCGACCATTAAAACCATTTTCAGCGAGAAAATGATATCCAAGATCGTAATGAGCAGCCATATCAGACAAGTTTAAGGGAGCTTCATAGGTCACTGTGTCAAAGCAATGGGTTTAATAGTTTCAATGGTTTCATTGGTTGAAGAAACCACAAAGTTATTACTTAATTCTCCCGTAAGAGGAATAGGAACAATTTTCTCACTTTTCAAAGTTTCTGGGGGTTTCATGAAGGAAAGGTTGGAAACCTGATACTCTCCAATAAAAGTAGGAGTAAAATCTAAAGTGCCTCAATCGTATTTAGACAAGGTAGAAGATATAGGTTCCTCGTTCCTTTGAGTTTCATCTTTAGTTTCTTGTTTTTCTTCACTAGGTCCAGGATCTTTAACTGACTCAATGTTTAAACAATTGTTAGGATTATTATATGCATGAAGAGTGTACATCACATTATTGAAAATAAATTTAACCTTACAATGAAGCATGTAGGGGATAGCATGCTTGTTATGCAACCATGGTCTTCCCAACAAAAGATTGTAATTAAGGGGTCCTGGCATCACATGAATTGGGGTATCTAGAATAACCAGACCAACTTTAACAGGTAAAGTTATGATTCCCAAGGTCTTCTTAGCAATGTTATCAAAGCCGCAAGTAAGAATGTTATCAGGCTTAATAGTGGTCATATAAGCCTTAATAGCTTTTACCATATCTAAATACACACATTCAAACCTAACCTATTGTCAATCAAAGTCCTCTGAATAAGATTCTCATTAATGAGAACAACAACCATAAGAGCATCATACTGGTTTTGCACTCCCTTAAAAGGCAAGTCATATTGAGTAAACACAATTTGAGGAGAAGACACTACATGCATACACTCCAAGAAGGAATTGATGTTATCTCGGTTAGGTGGTGTGACAGGAAGAGTAGACAAAGCTTTTTGTAAAGCCTCGTGATAAGTGGGAGAGATTTGAATAAGCTCCCACAAGGAGATCTTTGTAGGAGTAGCACGTAACTGCTCAACTAGATCATACTCCTTACCTAAGGAACTAGGCAGTCGAGGTGCTTGGGGAAGCATGGGTTGAGAAGGAGGGAGAGAAGTAGGAAGAACCGGAATGGTAGGTTGAGGATTATTCTGTGTTTGATAGGTATGCGCAACCGAAGTATAATCAGGTTTTCCTTTAAGGACTATAAGGGGTTCTTGGTTTGAAGGACAACCCTTAAGAGTAATAAGCAGTTGTTGAGGAGGACATCCTTTGAGATTTATAGGGGGTTTAGTGAATAGAATTGGTTTAACTGGCCAACATTACAAACAGTCTCACACAAAGAAGCCATGATAAAAACCTATCATAAAGCTTAGGCTAGAGAGATGTAGAGGAAGATGACGGAGGAATGGATTCAATTAAGATCTCATTCGTTACATCCAACACTTCACCACTAGACACCTCATGATATTTACTAATAAATGCATCATCAAAGTACTCATAAAAGAAATAATACATTTTGAAAGTAAAACAAGCTATTTATAATGAAATAAAATGCAATCAAAGCAAGATTTTTTTTTTGTATTTTCATGTTTATAAATGTAATGCATGTAAAAGAAAGATCTAACTACCAAGATCAAACAAGGAGGGCTCACTCAATTTAGTAAAGATGTCTCCCGCCGATGTTGCGATTAGGGCTCCATCCGCTGTTGTGTTGCGAACTCCAGCCTCTTCTACTGTGTTTGGGATTATGATCGTCGCTTTTGCTGTCACTGCTGTGGTGCAGCCTCCGGCCTCTCCTGCGGTGCGTTCTCCAGCTTCTTCTACGCTCGGGTCTGTTGCTGTTGCTTCTGTCGCGTTTAGGGTTCTAGCCTCTCCTCCTGCTGCGAAAGGGATCTCTGTTGCTGCCTCTAATGGTGGTCGTAGGTAGTCTACTCGTCCTGTTGGGTGTGTAGAGGATGCTTCTCTGCCTCCCACACATGTTGCTCATGATTCAACCCTGCCCCTTCCTATGTCGTCGGCAGCTGCGGTTGTTGGTTCCCATGGTGCTCCTTCGGTTAGTGCTGGGGAGAAAACTGGGGGTTCCTCTTTGCGCAAAGCTTCTGCTCTTAAATAGTCTTTGGTTCCCAGACAGAGGGGTGTGGCCGCTTTCTGTGTCTCGAACCCTCTGATTCTTTCTCTGGATGACGAGGTTGTGAAAGACATTGAAGGAGTGTCTTCTATTTTTTCTAAACATGGTCTTATTTGTAGATTTAAGGGCTTTTGGACGAGTCTTTCTAATCTGCACGCTTGGATTACTCACCAGTGGGAACCCATCATTTCTAAAACTGTTCACATTTTTCCTCTAGCTAGGGGTTTTTTCATTGCCAAGTTTGAAAATCCTGCTGATAGGAACCTGATTTTATGTGATAATTTTTTCACTTGGGATGCTCAGTTCATGCTCATGATGAAGCCTTGGCATCCTGACTTTGATGCCTCTTCTGAGACTTTTTCCAAGGTTCCTACTTGGCTGCGGCTTCCCAACCTCCCTCTTCATTTTTGGGTAGACTCTCTGCTTGAGGCTGTGGGTGAGGCTCTTGGGGACTTTCGAATGGTTGATGAGGAATCTAATGATATTTTTCATTCTACTTATGCTAAGATTTCGGTTGATTTGGATTCTTCCAAGGGTCTTCCAGAAAATATTATGTGGAAGCATCCTAAAGGATCCTGGATCCAATCCTTGGATTATGAGGGACTTCCCTTTAGATGCAGGAGATGTTTCAAAACTGGTCACTTGGCGGATCAGTGTGGATTGGAAAAGGTTAAGAAACCTGCTTCTTGGTGGAAGGGGGCCTCCTCCCAAGATTACTCTATTGTGAAGGACTCGTCTATCAAGAGCTTTTCTCAAGTTGTTTCCTCTTCTCAAGAGATTGCTGAGGCAAATGTATCTCTTGAAACCGATGTTGGCTCTTCCCCGGGTGTTGATTACATCCTTGGATCACCTCTTTGTACAGATTCAGTTGTTCAGGGCTCTGATGGTTGTGAGGCTTTTGCCCCTTCAACTGTCAATACTTCGTTGGTTCTCTCTGGATTGGATGCTACTGATTCACCTCTTGAATCAGGTTCTTTGGATACTTCTTGCCCTATCCTGGATCATTCTCTTGATTCTCAGAACTTGGGTGTCTTGGTTCTTGATTCGATTTCTTGGCAGGATTTGGCTAAGAAAGCGGAAGATGGGTGGACTTATGTGTAAGGGAAAAAAAATCTAAACATCTGCCCTCTTTTGATATGTCTCTTCGTTCCCAATTGGGAAAGAAATAATTTTTCTTGGGTTTTTCTTTCCGGGCAACTAGACCTTTATTGGATGTATTTTTCTTTACTGTCCACTGGAAGTTTTAGGGTTGTTGGACTTAATTGTTCTATCCTTTTATGTAGTGGTTGTTCTTGTTGGGGATCCAGATTCTTTTTTTCTATTTCTTTCTTATTCCAGGTTGTGGGAGCCTGTTGTAAAACCCTCAATGTGGTCTTGATCTATCCCATGTTTGAATGCTTCTTTGAATATCCTTTCTGACCATTTTGTATAGGGTTTCGGGGCCCCTTCAAAACCTATTTTTCCTTAATCAAAACAAGGAGGGCTCACGTCGGGTTCACCAAAATGTTCATGGGGAAAATGACATCAATGGGTCTAACAATGAAAACTAGGTATATCAAGTTTAACACTTTCTCCCTAAGCCATTCAATACAAGAGAAAGAGGAGCTTCCGAGCATAACTCTCAATACGACCTAGGTTAGATTAGCAAAGCCCAAAGGTGACAAGGGATGCAAATGCTAAACCCAGGCTATATTAAGGAAGTATACTAGAAAGGCATCTTTCATGCAATGTAATTCGATTATAGATATGCAATGAAGATGACAACATTTGAAACAATTGATTATGCGAGAAGTGTAAGATGAGTCTAGGAACCAAGTAAATACAATCAGCCCAATTAAGATACAGAAACAGATATATCCTAATAGATAAAACAAATAATAGGGTACTTGCCTCAAAATAAGTAATGGAATATGACTTTTTGCTCTGAAAATGGCGAATCGGATACTGTGGCAGAACTTCCGACTGTAGATCCACGATCACAACATAAAATCAGAAAATTTTAAAAATCTCAAGTTGTCGGGACCAAGTCAACCATGTCACCGTGTTCTGGAACAGGTCAACCAAGTCACCGTGTTCTTGGGACACTTTACTGAAGTCGACCTGAGTTTTTCTAGTAGCTCCTACTATGTAACTTCTAGATCTATAACTGTCCACCTGATAACCTGCAAATCTATGACATAATGTGTATGTGTGGGTGGCTATAAAGGGGTTTGCCTTAGTCAACCCCCCATTTTGGTGGTTTCCACCTCCACGAATAGCCATTAGAAAGATGTTGTGTGTGTATGTAGTGCTCATGAATCCTAGATTGTAGATCTAGAATGTAAAAGAGCTAGAAATGCGAAGAATCTACTCTATAAGTGAAACCCTAGCATGTGTGTGTATTTGTAAATGTAAATGTGCAAGATATGGAAAGTCAAAGATCAGATTTGAATATAGCATAGAAAACATACCAAGCCCCCAAGGCTAAAGTACTCTAACCATCTTCATGATCCCCTTGTATCTCCATTATGTCATGTAACTTGAGAAATGCTCGAATGCTTGATTTATTGATGAAGTCCTCACTTTGCAATGAAAGAACAAGCTCTAGCCCTTAGCTTCCACCTTGCAATTGCTCTATGTCAGATTGGGGTGTCCACACACACTTGTACCTTGCTTCCATCATGTGCAAATGAGGCTTTGGATGTCATTTTATAGTGAATTTCTAAAATTACCCCCGCGAGAGCCGACTACAGTGAGCGAGAATCAACAAAACCTTGCAAATAGGTCCGAGCCCAACAAATCCCAACCACGTGGGGACAGATCGTCCAAGTTGACCTATTCTAGAATAGGTCGACCTGTTCCCCAAGGTGC
The DNA here is from genome assembly GCA_027943335.1 of Chamaecyparis obtusa. Taxonomy (NCBI): domain Eukaryota; kingdom Viridiplantae; phylum Streptophyta; class Pinopsida; order Cupressales; family Cupressaceae; genus Chamaecyparis; species Chamaecyparis obtusa. The sequence goes on from BSBK01000706.1 coordinate 234,082, forward strand.
CAAATCCCAACCACGTGGGGCCAGGTCGACCAAGTCGACCTGTTCTAGAATAGGTCGACCTGTTCCCTGAGGTGCCAGGATCTCGGGCTCATAACCCAACTTCCAGATTTGCAAGGATTCCAGGTGTAATGTGTATTAGGGATTGACAATCCGAGGCTAAATTCAAGAAAATAGGGCCTAGAAAGAGGAGGTTGTCTAGAAATTAGATCTTTCCTCGGCCTATGAGTGAAAAATAGAGAAATTTAGGAGGAAGTGTTAGGTCCTACCTCAATTAAATGTGTGTGAGAGAGAGAGAGAGAGAGAGAGAGAGAGAGAGAGAGAGAGAGAGAGAGCAATTGTGCAATGCAAAACATACTAAAAAGGAGCTAAAAGATCATAAATTGAAGTGTGTCCAATTTAAGATGGTACATGAACAAGAATAACTAATTGTGTTGTTAAGCGTGAAATTTATTTAAATACCTCTTCTAACTATTATCCACAAAGAAATGGCCAAGAAAACTCCACAAATGATAACCTTCTTAGGATCATTAAAAGGACTATGGAGGGCAACCAAAGAGAATGACAATATACTAAACTCAAATTTTCCTTGTGGGATGATAGGATAACTCCGAAGAGGTCTACTAGACATTCTCCTTACATGTTGGTTTATGGTAAGGAGGCAAGATTGTCTATTTCACTTGAGCTTCTAGCTCTTGATATGGTAAAAAAAATGACATGATGAAAGAAAACCCATGAAAGAAAGGTTGGCTTAGTTGGTTGAGTTAGAAGAGGCGATAAATGAAGCTATGAAGAGACCCTACGTTCCTGTGGCAGGTATCCCAAGTACCAGATGCGACCTTTGGGTGTGCGGGGAGTTAAGTAAAATCGATGATGATCCCCATGGGTATGTACCCTGCATGCCTACTATGTCTTGATTTGCGGAATGCAAGGTGGTGCTGGCTTGTGGGGTGACCATTATGAAGATGTATACAAGGAGGGTGTAGACCCTGCATCCCTATGAGGGTCATCCTGAGTCCAAAAGGTACAATGTGGGTCCGCGGGGTGGCAATTTTGAATATAGTGACATTTAACCTGAGGTCCCCGAATGCCCGTGCTATCCAAAACCAGTTCAACCGCTAACTTGCGGGTGCACGGGTTGCTTAAAAGGGAAAGACATTGGTGACTGTTGTGGAGTCAAAATAGGTCAAGCGGGTGATTAATTGTCATGTGGCGCCATGTAAACAAGAAAGTGTTGGGTGGAAACAATACAAGAATGTTTGATGGTGCATTTAAGAAGGAATGGCAACATGTAGAGTTTTTGAATCAGGTGTGACATTTGATGGATGTGTTGCAAGGCTGAAATGTTGTGTACAAATCAAGAAATCATCAGGATTAGTCATCGAAACTTGTTGAGTGTCCCAGTGAGTTTGTTACAACCAAGAAATGTGGATATGAAGATCTCACAACTGTCAGATGATTGTCTCAGTGGATTTGACAACTTGATGCCACCATCATGGGACTTGATAAACGAGAACCATGCCTTAAGGTAGGAAAATAGACAAATATATCTTTTGGTATTCAAATTATGTGTTCAAAGAGAAGTGTTTCTCTGTTTGAAAGATTAAAAATGGAGCTTGTAGAGGGAACACATGAGTTCTGGTGCTAAATAATATGGTTGAAGAAAATCATGTTGCAAGGGATGTATAAAGACTACAGGTGTGAGCCAGTTGATACTCTTTCTTGTAGCTAGAGAGGTATTGAAATACTTGAGTGCTGCTACAAACGTCCTCTGTGGCTTGCAAATAATTTTGTTGGTGTTTCCAACTGATGATTGGGATGAGCCTAAGGGTTTGCCTTCACTATGGTTAGCCATCTCAGTTCAGTGGCCAATTAACAAGGATTTCTTAAGGAATGAGAAAATCCTACTCTTTAGACTCTGTAAAACTTAGGGGGTGGACTTTAGTAATAATTTGGATATTTAGTTAGTTTCAAATAAGTATTACAATACAGCAGATGACTCTAAAGATATATTACCCAAATATGTATACATACTCTTAGAATTGGCTCTATTCTGGATATATGTTGTTAATTTACATTTGAAAGTAACATATATCTAACCTACACCTAACAATGGTAAAGTAACGTGATTTGATTTTTTTTGTTTGATTCTTAAAGTAAACACAAATGACTTCAACAAAGACCGGTGCCTAATCATAGGGCAGAGTCTAAAATCAAGCAACTCATACATTCGTATAACATATAAACTCCAATCAACTAGACTAAAACATTTATGTTTTACAAAAATGAATCCACTTATATGATTGCAACATCATTCTTATTAATCTTTATAATATATTCAGCCTCACAACAATTTGCATACAACCTTTAACTCTTTCCTTGAAGAAGTCCCAAATAACAACAATACATCACAAAAGAATTGTATATTCAAATCAAAATATCCTTGATATTATTGATTTATATAAAAATTTGAACACATAACAAAGAGACAATGTTGCAATTCTTTAATTAAAACTGAAACTTAATCATAATTAAGATTTAAACATAAAACACATATCCATACCAACAAAACTATCTCAAATTAGCATAAAAATATAAAACATCTATATCCATTCACAAGTTGGGCCTCACAAAAGGCCAGTTGATGCTCTCTGATTACCAAACATTCTTCAAGCTATTGTTTTCCATTACAAAAAGGTTTTTATTGCTTGAATTGTTTCTCTAAGCGAGATAAAGCTCTTCAAGAGTGCCTCTGAGTTGTCCCATGTAAGCTTTATGAGGCTCAACACTCCTATGAGCAAATGTTCTCCATTAAGGATTTGGAGGAGGCAGTTAACTCTATATTTGATGACGAAGCACTAGGATGTGATGGTTTCCCTTGTGAATTGCACAAGTCTCTATGGCCTTGTATGGGCTTCGACCTTCATAAGGTTTATCTTGAAGCATTCCATAACCAATTCTTATGTAAATTGATCAACAAAGGTAACATCAAATTTATACTTCAACTGAGAGACCTTGAGGACATATGTAATTCACAACCAATCGCTATTAAATGTTCCATACAAGATTATAGACAAGGATTTGGCTCTGAAGATCCACCATATGCTTACCCCAGATTGTTCACCCTAAGGAAATTGGTTTCATTAAATGCAAATTCATCCTAGACAATATCATTGTCATTTGGGGAAGTATGGAATGGGCTCGACACTCTAAGCAACAAGCCCTCTTTCTGAAAATAGACTTTGCCTAGGCTTACAACCACATTGAATGGCTCTCTATGTATGGTAATCTAGGGTTTGGCCCTGATTTCATTAAATATATTAAAATCTTTTTTGGTGATAACTCTACTTGCATTACTATTAATGGTCACTAGTCTCAAGCCTTTAGGCTTCACTATTCCATCTGGTAGGGATGCCCCCTTGCTCCGTCTTTGAATGTTCTTGTTGTTTAAGGGTTTGGTTATTTGTTAGCAAACTCTATCTCCTCTAGGAAAGTCAAAGACATTGCCTTGCTTTAGTCATCTAACCAATTGGTTAATGGTCACTTTGTGGACGACTTATTCCTTGCATTTATTCAAGATGAGCAAAATATCAAAGAGGCCCTTTAATGCCATGACACCTTTTCTCCAACTTCTGGATAAGCCATCTAGTGGCATAAAACTCAACCTTATCCCCAATGCATTCTTCATGTGCCTCCTTGGCTTCTTAGTTATGGCTGGAAATGGATTGGTCATGAGGAACCCTTTCGATTCATGGGTGATCCCTTTACCTTCCAGGCTTTGCCAGTTGACCTTTGAAATTCAATCCTCGCAAAAAATGAGAAGAAACTCTCTTATTGGATCACCAAGCCACTCTTGCCTTCTAGTAAATTTCAGGTGTGTTAAAAAATTATTGTGGTCTCTCACATGTATTTCTCCTCTTGTTGGGGCCCCTCCAAAGCTTCTTACATGAAGTTGGAGAGGCATATTCATGATTTTTGTGGGCCTCTTTGAAAGACCACAAGGCTTTTTACCATGTTGCCTAGGAGTTTTATTGTCTCCTACAAGACTCTGGCAACCTTGGGCTTATTACTACTCAATGGAAAGAGTTGGTTCTTTGTGTTAAGTGGATTGCCGTGCTATTTTGGGGAATGAAGCTTGGAAATCCTCATGGATTGCATTTCTCTTGGTTTTCTATCCGATTGACCTACTTGGAAGGAGATTGGTTTACAAACCCTTCTATTCATGAAAGACTGGGTTCATATCGATGACACTTTTGTTGCCAAAAGCATTTGGCATGTCGTGGAAGTCATCAAGCCGTGGCTTTGGTGGGTTGGTTTTGGCTTTCAAGATGGGTATCTTTTAACCAACATAACATTTGGTAGTCTCTACTTATTCAAGGGACCCCCCTGTCTTGTTTTTCTTGGGTTTGAACCTTGAGGTTTCACAAAAAAAGGTATATGTACTCCCCAATATTCATTTGCTAGAGCCACCATGAGTCTTCGCTCTTGGGAAGATTTGAAAATCCAATATAGGCTCTCTTAGCCAGATTAAGAGATATTTGACATTGTCATGTCATTTCTTACTCTCGAAATGGTTCACAAGATTGGCATTCACACTATCAAACCCTAGTCGAAGAACTGCCATCGGTCTCCCAACTTCACTTTCTGCAACTACAAGTCATGTTTGGGTTACTAGTATCTCTCTTTGCACCTTCCTATGGTGCCTACTCTGAACTAATGGTGGCATTTGGGGTCACTTTTGATAGTTTGGCACTGTCGATTTCACTATATCTAGGTGGTTGTAATTGTATTCTTTTTCAAGGATTGCTTGTGGGCTCTTACCTCCAGTATATGGGTTCCTTGCACCCTCATTAATTTTGTGGCCAGCTATGTGACTCTGAGGAGTGACCTTGTGTCCTACCTTTTTTGTGAATATGTGTAAATATTAATAACATACATGCGTATTCATCAAAAAAAACTATTTACATTTTTAAATGTTGTAGTCTAGCTGAATTTGAAGAATAATAATAAAAGTTTCAAAAATAATATCATACAAATCCAAGGTTGCAATCCAATTATATATAAAGGTTCAAGTGTTTTAAAAGGTTATCTTATGAGATTTATGATAAGATATCATATCATATTCATGTCAGAAGCCTAGATATGGATAAATGTTCTTTTCCAAATGTGAATTTTGATATACTCTGAAATTTATCAAACAAGAAGCCCAAAAACTTGCACCCCACTTTTCTAAAACCCAAGTTGGAAACAACAAAAATACCATCGAGAAAGATAATAACACACCTATGTCTATTTGAGAATCGTAGAACTCTCCATTAATTTGTACGAAAATAACACAAATCTTGTATCTTGAAGTATTGAGTTATGCAAGAAGTTCTTGCGGGTATTTTCCCAAAAGAGTTTCCAAAATAAATTTGTTGTTTTTTATATTAAAAGCAGCCAAAAAAACAAGGGGGCTGACCCATTACAAAAGCAAGGCCCACCAATAGATTAACAGGCCATCAACAACATATAATCAACACAACAGGTGTTGACTAGAAATACAAATAAACTTATCAATACAAAGCACAAAGGCTTTTGCCCAAACAGAGCAGGCCAAACTCACACCGCAAGAGAAGAAGGGCAAGAGTTATTTCTATGTTGTCGGACAACTGTCCAAGCGATACTATCCTTAGGCTCCCCAACGAAGGGACTTCGTTGGGGCAGCAGTCAAAGTGTTGTAGAGGCTGAGCAGTGTCAGCAGAAGCTTGGTGTTGAGCAGTGGCAGAAATAGAGGGAGCGGAAATGTCCCCCTGGCCAGAGGACATAGCACCAACAGGATTAGGAACAATAGCAAGGGTTGCAGTAGGAGCAAGACGTGAAACAACCGCGCAAACCTGGCCACAATCTACTACAGGGGCTTTGTCAAGATTTTCCATGGGGGTTTCAACATCGTTAGCAATTTGTGAATCCTCGGAGGACTCAGAAAGAGAGTCATCAACATGGACTATCAAGTGATCATTACTAGCAGTCTTCCACCAAGTAGCAACACATTTGTTGTGCAAAAGAGCGCAATCAGTGGCCATGTGACTAATAGAAAAGCACTGCCGACAACAGAAAGGAAAGCTCTCATAATCAAGCGCTTGGGTCCATGGTATATCCCCAACCATAAGCACCATGTCTCCAGATAGCGGCAGAGAAACATCCTTATCAACCAAAATACGAGCGAAAGTAGAATGACCCAAAGTCACTGTGGCTTCATCCACCTTCAAGAACCGGCCAAGGGAGTTCCCAATAGCCTCAAAGCAAGACATCTCCCAAAAATGGAGTGGGAGATTTGGAAGACAAACCCACACGAAATGCACATTGAGTGGTTCAGTGAGAGGGTTGAATGAGACTATCCAAGGTTTGGCAAAAAGGGAATGATTTCCCCAAACCCACAACTTGTTCAGAATCAAATCACAATCTTCAAAAGAAGAAAAAGACACAATAAAAAACCCCTTAGCACACGGGTAGAGTTCAATGTCCCTTGAGACGAGGTTGCAATAGCTGGAAACCCAACCATGCAAGACCGGGAGAGAGGGCCAAAGGCCGACAAACCTACCAACCAGCCCACGTTGTTGGTAAAAATCCACATTTCCCACCACTTCAGAGCCACAGACAACCACAGGTGACGTCTTGGCACAAGCAATGGGACAAGCTTTCACCTTAGATGGGATGGTTTTAGTAGCAAGAGCGTAGCTCCTTCCACCACCAGCAGTAGTTTTATGAGGGGAGACCCCTCCCCTGATAGCTCCAGAGACACCAGCACCGGGAGCCAGATTAACGGCGAATGGGGCACCGAGAACAGAGTTAGTACACAAAAGAGAGGGTCCACCACCAAGGCGAGCACCCAGAAGAGTCTCAGATGGAGTAAAGTCAGAGTCCCTAGACCCAGCGGCAAGCAGAGGCACACCAAGAGAAGGGGCCAACATCAAGCAAGCCACTGAGGACAAGGGACAGACACAGGCAGAAGCAGGCATGTCCCCAACGTCCGCAGACCGGTCAGCAGTCACCACAACAACATGGCCCAAGGAGGCCTTGGTGTGCAGAGAAGAGGTAGATGCCGCAACAAAAGCACCCTCAACACCAGCGCACCCCAGCAAGGAAGAAGCTGGGCCAGCGGTTGAAGCCACAGGGACGCTCGACAAGCAAGGAAGGAGGCCACCGGCAGCAGAAGCAGTGGCAGGTCACCCATGTTGGGCAGAGTCGACGTCCTGCGAAGGATCATACAGCACACCCACCGGCAGCCCCAAGCCAGCAGAAGGTGGACCGCCAGCAGCCACACCCCCAGCCGCAGCGTGCGGCAGAGGGGCTCAGGAACCAGAAACAGGCCTGTGCGAATTTGAGAAAGCGAAGCGGGAAGCAGAGCCGTTAGCCATCAGTATAAATGTTAATAATAAATTTGTTGTTATGTTGGTTGTGTGCCACTATGTTTTCCTAATACATTTAGAAATCTGTCAACATTGTTTGTCATGCATAGATTGGTATTATTTCCCTTGGGATTCTTAAGGTCTAGTTGATTGGAGACAAAGAAAAATGTATTGATCTTGCTTTAGTTTTCTTCCATTCACCTTACTTATCAGTTATTGATGAAACCATCTACTGTAATCTTACAGAGAATTGTAAAGGGGAACTGTCATATTCTGACAAAGTATGTGCAATTTGAAATCTTTTAGAGAAGATATTAGTATTATAGTTCTCACGACTTTCTGACTCAAATCAGGCCGCAGTCCATGTCAAGCAAGTTGATTGTTCTTCAATGGTTTATTCTGCTGATTATTGACTATTTATTGGTGATCAGAAACAACAGTGGGAAAACTGGAATACAAGATTTAAGATCTTTGATAATCTTCTACAAATTGCAAACAATATTGGTAGGGTCTAGTCAATGAGGGGATCTTGCCTGGTCCTTCTCTAACATTAATTATGCTCAGTATGAGTTGAGAATGATCATGGTTGTTGACCATCTATGCTTTTATCTCCCTTGATAAACAAAATTTATAATCAACTCTATAGCACTATGAACACTGAAAAGAATCTCTCTCATGATGAAGTTGAATGTGCCTTGTGCAATTGGACTTTTGGAATTATATGATATTTTATTTGAGGATTCCAGTTTTGCGAGTGTTTTCTATTTAAATATGAACATTTTTGCAGTTGCTTAAAGGCCTTGTAACTCTCATCATGAATATGAACGTCCATCCACATATTCATTCTTATGCGAATTTACATTTATCTCTTCAAAGTCTCAAAATATAATCTTGATAGAGAGGATGACTTCTCAAGTGAAAAAATGCAATTAGGACTTCAGAGACAGATATACAAAAATTTGATGATTTTCATTTGTAGCTCCATTACACAACCTTCCATGTGATTTAGCTCCAATTGGAAGGCATGTACCAAGTTTTAACTTGGGCACGTGCTGAAAATATTTTTCACTGTACTAATGAAGCCAAAAGAATAGGAACTCTGCCTATACAATGTAATCTCAGTTTTTATGGCATTTTTTGCAGGCAGGCAGCTCAAGTGTTACTGTATTCACTGGAACCTTCCTAGATTTACAGAATGATAAAAGTTTAGCTTCTGAGAATTCACCTTTCTCTGTTAAATGAACACCAAAATTATTTAACCGTTGAATATCACGATGAATGGGTGACTGCCATGGTCCATCCCACAAACCGGGTGGAAGCAATGGTGTGAGAGCACATTGATCAGTTTGGTTATGACAGCTCAATTGTCCTCCAAAGCGATTCCAAGCATGCCCCCATCCTATCTGGTTACCCAAACCCTCTACCAACAAGGTACTTTGAAAGCTGCTGTAGAAAGAAAAATTGAGCGGATGTGCCAAAGCTTTATCTGCATGGAGAATGTCTAGCATTTTATTAGCATTGGTAATCAAACAAAAAACTAACTATTTATGAACTATGGGAAGAACATATATTGTACATGACTTCCTAGATAACAAATGAAAAATAAGAGAATCAAATAAGTTGTGAAAATTTGGCAAACATACCGAGCTTATTGGCTGCTGCCATGGCAGCAATAAGCTGAGCATATGTAGTTGCCACTCGTCTGTGAGCTCCAGATATAACTGCACGTGTGGCTCGAGATGCAAGGAAAAAGTCTACAAATGCAACCCATCTTGGCATTGGACCCCAGTCCTTTGATCTCATTTGAGGAAGCTGCAAATAATGTGGACAGCTGAGAATGTAACTTACCAATATAATAACATTGCATTTTTCTGTTATTGAAAAATTACTCTAATCGAGAATCAAAATATCCAAAGGTAAAGAGAGAAATTCACATCACATGAGCCTAGGCTCTGCCATTACATGGATCAGTGGAAACAATTAAAAGGGATGTTTGTCTTTAACATAAAACATCCTAAAGCATAGTGATATGAGTCATATTATAGAACATGGAATGTGTTTTCTCTTGATATGAAAAATCTCTGTCCACGACTGTATATGTTGGTTTATGGTTGTTGACTGTGATGCACCTTGCAGAGAACAGATTACAGAATTCCCTCAGATCAATAAGACGACGAATAAGAAATGATAACTAGTAATACCTGAATCAATACAACTGATTATCTAGCCAAAAATGAAGTGAGATAAAGAAAATGGGTCTGCTGCTTGGATAGAGAGCAAGAGTGAAACTTTGATCGCAAGTAGTCACAGAAGTTTCAGTTGTTGGGCATATCCAAATTCCATAATGAGAATTTAATTGATAAATGTTATCAGATTTCCATAATCCATTTGAATTCACTTATTAGCTTCTGGATTTGATTGTGTGGCTAATTTTAGCTTCAACATTTTGGATCATGCAATGTATCCATTCTCTTACATCCTGATGATGGATCACGATGTGTGATTTGAAAACTTAGAGCTAAAAATAGACACACAATCAAATCCAGAAGCTACTAAGTGAATTTAATAGTTTGTCCAAAAATGAAGATTGAATGATCATTATCTGTCTCATTGGACAAGCCTATAAAAATCTTTCTCCTAGTTAGCCTAGTTGAATTTATTCAAAATATTTGCCCAAAGAAATCCCATTGAAAAATTGTAGCCTTGATGATAGTGTGAATAATATGTTGCATTTCAAATTTGTAAAAGCATTAACCCCCAAAAAAGACATCACTTTGCACATTCAAATTTGAACGTGATATACTAAAAAATAACAAAACAACTTTTGATCCCCCTATTCTTTGAGGAATAAGAATGATATACCTGAGGGTAATTTGTACTCAGAATGTTACTGACATTTTTACTCGTATACGACTTGTAATCAAAATGAAGAACCTACATAAGAGATCAAAAGCTTAATATAAGAATATCTCTATTTAAAAAAAGTTCATATCCAGTAACATGCCTATTTGTGCAATCAGAGGATCTTATCTGAATTTTCCTCATATCATAGATATACAACCACACGCACCTCAGCATATTCTTTCAACCTGTGTTTGATATGCCCTACAACTGATGGTGTGTCAGTAACCAATACCACTCGAGGCTTTGCATCCTTAAGAGAAAGTTCGTGAAGGGATCTCTGAAAACAGTTAACAACTGCATATAGTGCTCTTTTAGACCTGGTGTAAAGAATCTGTTATTAGATCCCACTTTTCAACCAACTGCATGATTAAAAACCTGTTTCTAATCTCGTTTTAGAAGAACTCAAACTTGTTCATTGCTTCTATATCAAAGGGATGATTTAAAAGCACTAAAATGTCTTCAAATATGAGCTTTCTCGCATAGTGGAAAGTGCAGAAAACTGGAGAAAGTTCATTTACGCAAACACTGAGCACAATAAATGATGAAAACTACTCCTTTAAAAGACGGGCATATATCAAAAGCATGATAGGTAACCCATCCTATAAAACCATAAAAAGAATAGTTTACTTCCTAAAACTCTTCAAAAATCCAAACAATATGTCAATAAATGAAAACAAAAATACCGCTTTGAAAGACAGGTAGTTATCAAAAGCATGACAGGTAACCCAATCTATAAAACCATAAAAAGAAAAGTTTACTTAAAACTTTTTAAGATCAAGGACCACCTCAACTTGCAATAGATGTGAATTAGAAGAAAACAAAAAAGAATCATTTACAAAGCATGATAACTGATTATGATTGACTAATTACAAAACCCAAGAACTGGTACACTGGCATTCAAAAAAAACTAATCTACAAAAAAATCTGAACACTTATACAACGGTCCTTCTTCAGGGCCTCTCTGAGTTGAGTGAAAATATAAAGTTGAACAAAATTGAGTTAGTCGTAGGCATCTGAATTCAAATACTTGAATCGTTTTAAAAGTAAAACAAAGTGGAGGATCTACTCAAGAGAAATATTTGTATCAGTAAATATAATATATAACTATATTTTTTTTTATTATCTTAGATGATTTTTGCGTACTTAAGGCAACAGTATGTCCTCTGCAACAGCAAGTATAATGCCACTTCATAAGATTAAATACTCAAGGCAAGAGGCTGGCAAGCATCCTTGATATTCTAGGGTTTGGACTCCTTAAAAATTTAAATGCTCCTTAGTGAACCCTGGTACCATGTGCAGCATCCAACAAAGAGGAGATAAGTTATTTGAAAAAAATAATCAACAAACGAGCTAGAAGAAAACCATAGTACCTACTACCCCGCATTCTCATGTGTAAAGTAATATCTGGATCAGGACCACTATTTAAAACCCAATTCACAGCCTCTTCAACAGTGTGTGTTGGAAAAATAAGGACTTTCATTAGTTCTCCAAATAAATTAGGTCTGGAGCTTGGCATGCTTGGATCTCCAAGCAGCATTGAGGCAGCATCTCTCATGCCAGGATGTATATTCTTCAAGAAAAATTGAATTGCAACAGTATCTGTTGTACCCTTGAACCTGGCACGGAAATAACAAACAAAATAGTATCAAATCCTCTAGATTTTTTCCTTAAATTATTAAATATGCAGTGCTTTAATTTATATGCAGGCACAAGCATAGAGTAAAGAAGTGATAGTTCTGTTGTCTTGAATTCAGAATATGCCACGGACCTTACCAAACAATTGGTTGTTTCCATTCCCTCCAGTCCTCACAAAACACATGAGTGCGTGTTGGCATTTCAAAATCATCAATTCTCATAACAAGAGGCCTTTTGTACTTGCCTGCACAGTCTCTCCTTGCCCAAAGAAGCTTTATCTCTTTAAGACTAAATGTCTGATTTGAATATGCAATGTAACCACCAAACGAGTGCTTATCCCTAGAAATCAACAGGGAATTTCAGAGTAAGCATTAATGATTGACAAGACAAATCAGAAAATAAATTACAAATTTTGATCCAATTTCAAGTTCCTTCTTACTGAATATTATATTATTTCATTTCTCCAACCAATACATTTTCATTTGATAGCATTGGCGGTCTCTATTGTCACAGGCATGTCTACATCTTGTGTTACAAGAACTTGCTCCCAAACTAGGAGAAAATTCCATTACTTCATTCAAATCCAGAAAATAGATCCACTCCCCTTGGTATGCTTTTGAAGTTTGATGTGATTTTTTTGTTGATTAAATGTATTATCTGTCGTTCACAGTCAGTGATCCTTGAAGCCTAACCATTTAGCTGTATGCTTGGTATGTCTTCAAGCATTGCATTGTAGTCTCTACGGTGTTGAACTCTTAAGATAGTGCCATAGTTCCATGGAATTTTCCTGACGGGAGGACATGGGGATGCAGGGATGAATTTTGGCGACAAGGGACCAAAGGCCCAAATTTGGGGACAGCAAGGGTACGACAGTGGGTCAGCGCTGATATACAAATTGAGGTGAATTAAAATCTTCAAAGCAAAATCTGCAATATAACATTTTTATGAGTGCCCCATGAAAGGTAAAGTAGTTTTCACAAAGTCAAAGGTTGCAATTAGTATGTAATGGCATCCCCGGTGGAGGTGGTGGTGCTATGAGGGAACATTTCCCTGAATCCTCAGAAATGTCCCCCTAATGGGGACGTGAGATTTTTTTTTAATTGTGGAGGGAGGGCGGGGGGGGTTGGGGGTTCGGGGGTGGAACATTGTCATCATAGTGCACACTGCACACTTCTTGTTGTTCAAAGAGCTGCAGTAAACCTAAGGGCTTGAAACTATAATATGTCTTCTAGATAATAGAGCCCTCTTCCTACAATTAAAAACACATGAAATGAACAGAACATAGATAACCTGTTTTCACCAAGAATTAAAGGTCGATTCAATAGCAGGCCCAATGCTGCTGCTGTTAATATTTTATACATTTCATTGCCAAATCCAGCTTCTGACGATCTTCCAAACACAAAGTTTTGCTTACAAAACTTACTTGCAGGAAGTTCTCTGACTCTTGGAGCACCTGCCAAGAGAACCAAAAGCTGTAAGGTTCTATCGTCTTTGAGTAAAGATTAAGCAAAGAAAGAGCTTAATTTTAATTCTTTGTTAATGAGACTCAGGGCCCAAATGGCAACCTACACTACTTGCGTGTCTGTGTACCGAGGTCCGACACCCAAGGTCTTAAATCTGGCATGTTACAAGTCCCAGCATTATTCAAATCAGGACAATGGAATGTGTGAAAGGAAAAATTGGTTTATATCCTGGATTCTTCAAAGTTCCAATAAATATTCCAACAGCCAAGACAAGGTTGAATTTTTCAGGTAAAAGACAACTATGAGCAACGTGGAATCCAGTTATATTGTTTATGGCAATCTTGATCAACATTTCAAGAGTGCATGAATATACCACACTCTGGAAAACAAGGAAAATGGATTGTATCCTGGATTCTTTAAATTTTTCAATGGAAAATCTAAACACGAAGTGTAAGTTAGCATAAGAAACTTTTGAGCAATGTCAAATCCAATCATCCTAATCTTAAGACTAGATATTGGCTTATATTTACGAGTACATAGAGATGACAAAAACAATACACCTCTCAGAGGATGGGAGTCCTGATCCTGATCTAGACACTTCTTAAAGCCGTGATCCTAACACAGAAAAAGGGGTTGTAGTGTGAACTCTTTAAAACCGTGTTAAAAAATCTAACACCCAAGAGTAAGCAAGCATAAAAAACTTTTGAGCAATGCTGTAACTTAATCGACCTATTTACCCCACGACAACACCTCGTTTTATATTCATGAGCATACAGACAAGATCATTTCTCAAAGCATGGGTATCCCGAATCACCAAAAGCTAAGACACTTCTGAAAGCAGGAAAAAACAGAATGAAGCATCTAAACCTACGAACCCAAAAAGGGCTGCATCCAGCAAAGTCATTGAGAAGAGGAGCAAAGAGATTGAATTGATAATAATAGGACACATACCATGTTCAGAAAAGTAATTGTGAATCATTCTTCTTACTCTGAGGCTAGCTTCTTCTTCTCCATGACCTGCAAAGGCAACACCCATTTCCTCTACCGTAGCACATGTGGATGGGTATTTTTTATCCCCCTGAAGAAACGCAGAAGCTGATTTTTCACCATATTCTTTCTGGTACTGAAACCCATTAGACCTATTAGAGCTGTTTATGTAAGCTTGGTCTATTTCATCTAATTCATCATCCGATTTACTTTGATCATCATAATGGTCTGCAATTGTTCTGTTTGGGAGTTCATCAAACAATATTCTGTTATAGCCATCATGCTGTTCATGACTATTGTGATCTGTGAGGTACAATCCGTGGAATAATGTGCGATAAAAAGACTTAAAAGGGCCACAGAAAACAGCCAAATGAGGAAAGATCGATAGAATACATAAGAGAAAGAGAACGAGGATGAGATTTTGATGTTTTGATGTTGAAGACCTCTTTCTGACAGATCCCGGTGCTCCTGAAAACCTCATCAGTGACGTTAAAAAACTGATGAGAAGCTTGGGAAAATGAATGAATGTTACAGAGGAAGGAATACACATCGCTCATTAAGAAGAAACAAGCAAAGGAGAATTAGTGATTTGGCACGCGGACAAGATTTTGGAGAAGCGAAAAAACAGCTGTGCTGTCGATTTCCCTCTTTTGCGGGGTATTAATAAATTGCTTTGGATTTCCTCATCTTTCTTTTTTTTTATTGACCCTCGTGTGAACATTTGATGGTAATTTTGTGAGTTTTGTAAGTGGATAAACCATATGGACACCTGTTTTTGAGAATTAAAGATCACTTAAATAAATTTATTTATTTATTTGAAAGTTTTGAATAAATTTTTTAAGTAAATATGTCTAATTGAGAGATCTATCACATGTATATTATGATTTTAGTTATTGTCTATTTTTTAAATTATATATAATTGAAAACTTTTATTAAAAAATTGATTGTTGAAGTTGTTTACAATTTTATATTTTAATTGAAATAATGTGTTTGGATTCATTACTTAGTGGGTTGGTTAAGTATTGTATTTGTTGTGTTCGCCAAGGTTCAAATCCCTATTAGACCATTATGATTGCAAACTTGTGACCTTATTGGTTCATAGCTTGAGGTCAAATGTACTTTACATGGTGTCGAAAGGTCACATTAAAAAAATTCCCCCACATTTAAAAAAGTTTTTAAAAAATAAGTGTTTCTCTTTTTTAAATGACGTATTTCTTGTATTTAAAAGCATACTTAGTAGCTGAAGGTAGTTCACAATTTTGGTGGTGAGTTTGTCCCACCTTAGTTTGTCGGTTACATATATTTGAGTGAAGTCTTTTTTTTGAAGACAAATTTGCAAAATTAAAATATTCGTAGTCTTTTGAATAAATAGAAAAGGATCAGTGTTGTAATATTTATATTGGCAAATGGACCAAACAACTAGTTAAACCTTAAAGATAATTTTTCCATAATGATGGATAACTCTTTAAAAATACCGCGCACTAAGGTGTTGGGCAAAGAATACTGCAAGAAAAACCACATTATATTCTCAATAATTTCTCCATTTTCTACAAAGGCAACCTAGCAGCGGAGCATGGGGAAAGATGTAGGGCAGCTCAAAACCAAATAATACCTAATAATTTTGGAAATTGAGGTAAATTCCAAGGAGAGAAAACCAAGAAATTTGATCAAAGGTATTCCAAGGTTTTGACCCCATCAATGATTTTGACAAGTAGATGTTTGTGAGGCCTCAAGAGCAGAAAGAGGGTCCCTAGCACAAACATTGTCAAGAGGCCAAATCCAAGACAGAATACAGAGTTATGACCCTACATGCTAAAATCCTTAATCTAAATTGATCACACTTGCAAAGATGGGAATTCTTCGCTAAGTGATGAGGAATAAGGTGCTTAATGGAGAGAATAGAAAAGTGGTGGCTAGAAACATACAATGGTTGAGTACTCAATCCCTAAATAATTTTTTTTATGTCATTGATTGTATCAATGATTTTTTTAGAAGGGATATTTTGTATGGGAAACCAATATTTTTTTAGGGCTTCAACTTCTACTATTTAGATTAGGAATTGAATTTTGACCCAAACAATCATATCATGATTAAACTTCCTAAATGGAACTAATTAAAAAATTTGCAAACAAAATAGTGGAGTATGGAGGCCCTAGCTAGGAACAAAGAAGAATTGGGATCATTCATTAAGGTTCACAAAGATTTTTTTCTTTGGGAAAATAGGGAAAGAGCCAAAGATCTAAGTCAATTTGGATAGTAGCCTAAAAATCCTAAATGGCCTGGATATTTTAATGAAGAAGGGAAGATGGTTTTAAATAGTAGATTTTAATGAAAACCCCAAAATGAGGAAGATGTATTCTAGGGCCAGGTTTTCAAACTCATTGTTCAAATCAAGAAAATAATAATTTTCACAATCCTCAAACCCCCAATTCAAGAGGAAATCCTTCTCTAGATAAGGATCAGGTGATATCAGTAGACTCCTTCAAGTTCAAGATGTCTCTGGAAGAGTTAGAAGGTGGGAGCAATTCAAAAAAGAGGAAGTTACCCTCCACTCCTCCCCAAAAATATAGAGATCTAATCAATACCACCAAAGATATCATCCTTTTCAACAAAAACCCTAACTATAATTGGATAGGATAAATTAGGCAGAGGAGGAATTAGAAGAGTTGTTAGAGGAATAAAATTCACTTAAGGCAATCATAAACATGCAGCTAATAGAGGTGGCGAGCATAAACATTTCTCCTTCCAAAGGAGAGTCATAAAAAACTATTATTGGGATTACATAAATAGTAAAACCATGTGGCTCTATAGAATAAGAATTGGAGGAAGGTGAGATAAGGGGAAAAGATAAATTACCAAATAGACCTATTGAGGGAGAAGATGTAGATACTACCAAGGACAAGGGGGCTAAAAGGAAAATAGAACTCTCAAAAGTTTGATATGATTTACAAATTCCTTGGGATCTCAAGAGAATAAGAAAAACTGTTAAAACTAGGGTAAACTCTCAATCCAGAAATAGAGAAGGAAAAATAAGCCATATTCAAGCAACTGATGGAAGAGGGGGAGAATGAGGAAAGGGAGAATGACCTCTTATTTATGGATGATAGGAGACAAAAAATAAGTCTAAATAGGAGAGATTGGTTATTAAGAAAATTACTTCCAACAAAGTCAAACCTAGCTTTGGAAAGATCTCAACCAAGAAGGTAGGAAGGAAATCCCTAAACGAATTGAGAAGCATGGATGGAGATATTGGACAATTAAAGATGACAACTCTCGTGGAATCATGAAATGGAAACCCCTTCTCAAACACTATGACACTCCTTTCATGGAGTGTTAGGGACTTATATGCCCCTAACAAACAATGTATGGTTGAGTGTAGGATTGACTTGACCAAGGAAAAATTAATTTTAATACAAGAAAATAAATTATCCATTATTGAAGAGGAAACATTCACTAAAGGTGTCAGAAACTAGAAAGTGGAGGCAATTCAATCTGATGGGGCCTTTGGAGGGCTTGTGGTCATTTGGAATTTAGTTGCAGTCTGCTTTGAACCACTAGGAGATGGAAAATACTGGATTGGAGGTAATATTTTGAGCCTTGCTACCAATCTATAATTCATGTTGATAAACATCTATAGCCCAATATCTTGTATCAATAAGAGGGAGTTGTGTGTTGAGTTTGATAATTTCATGGAAATTCATCCCTTCCCACATAGAATTATTAGGGATAATTTTAATGCAATCCTCCATATGCAAGATAAAAGGAGAGGTGTGACAAAACCTAGACAATCATAGAAAGACTTCAAAGAGTGGTTCACTAGAAACAACTTTTTGGAGATAGAGCTAGGGAATGACACCTTCACTTGGAATGATAAAAGGTTGGGGTTCAACAACATTGCAAAAAGAATGGATACATTCATTTTTGGAGGTGATTTAACAACCTTTTTCTTCACTTTGGAAGGTATCATACTCCCTTGATCTATTTTGAATTACTATCTAATAAAGATCATGATATTGGGAGATGAGAAATAGAGTAGATCCACCTTCAAGTTCAAAAATATATGGTTCAAGGATGAATTTTTTTGGATCTAATAAAACTTTGGTGGAATGAAGAATATTCAAAGGTTCAAAGTTATTTTTATTTATCTCAAAATTGAAGCATGTCAAACAAAGACTGGTGTAATGGAATGAGGATACTTTAATAATATTTTCTCCACCAAAGAACAAGTCGAAGAGGAACTGCAAAAGTTGAATGAGGAGGTACTTTTGAATGGAGTCACACATGAAAGCTACTTGAGGGAAGAATAATTATTGAATGATTATCTGAACATTATTTCCAAGGAGGAGGTACTCTTGAAACACAAGTCCAAAGATACTTGGATAAAGGTAGGAGAGAGTAACACCAAGTACTTTCATAATGTAACTAAACAACACATAGATATGAATCATATCTCATGGCTAGAGAACTGAGATGGTTCATTCACCAAGGTGCCCAAAGAAATCAAGGATAAGATTGAGGATTTTTTTTAGCACTCTTAAATAATTGGAAGGGTTCTAACTTCAGTAATCATTAGGAGCTTCTTCATCATATTTCTAAAGTGATCAATGAGGATCTAAAAATTATCCTAAAAAAAAATCCTCCATCGTATAAGTAGAAATGGCTCTCAACCAAATTCACCTTGATAAGGCCCATAGGTCAAATAACTTCCATACAGGTTTCTTTCAAAAAAAATCGCATGTTCTTGTTGTGGAGCTTATGCATGCATTAGAGGTAGCTAGAAACTTAATAAGAATGCTTGGAGAGGTAAATAACACCTTCATTGTTCTCCTTCCCAAAAAAGAGGAGGCCACAAGGTTAGAAGATTTTTTGCCCATATCTCTCTATAGTTCATTATATAAGATCATGGCCAAGGTTTTGGTGAATAGGCTCAAACCACTTCTATCTCACATCATCTTGAAAGAGAAAATATGGTTCATTCCAAGAAGATCAATTTTGGATAGGGTAATTATTACCCAACAAGTGATCCATTATTTGTAGAAAACTAGGGATCTAGGATTACTTATAAATTTAGACATTAATAAATCCTACGATAAGGTTAGTTGGAGGTTTCTCTACAAGGTATTGGAAGCCTTTGGTTTCAATAAACAATGGGTCAACAAGATCTTCGCTTGCATTTCAAGCCCTAGATTCTTGATCTTAGTGAGTGGATTGCATGAAGGTTTATTTGAAGCTTCTGATGTTTGAGGTAGGGTGATACATTTTCTCCCTTTATATTCATCTTAATGGATGAAGCACTTAGATAGGCAATCAAGAACTCACAAACACTATGTCAGTTTTAAGGGATTACGGTGAGTAGAAACACTCAAGTTACACTTTGTTGATTCCCTAATGACACTATTTTTTTAGGCTTCCAAGAGAAAGGAAGCATATCATTTTCT
This sequence comes from Chamaecyparis obtusa, assembly GCA_027943335.1. Taxonomy (NCBI): domain Eukaryota; kingdom Viridiplantae; phylum Streptophyta; class Pinopsida; order Cupressales; family Cupressaceae; genus Chamaecyparis; species Chamaecyparis obtusa. The sequence goes on from BSBK01000706.1 coordinate 253,897, forward strand.
AAAGGTATTTTCACAATATGTTAAGGCTTCAAGTCAGGGGATCAATCCAAATAAATCAAAGGTATTTTTCTTTATGACCTCCCCTAGGAAAGAAATAGAAATTTTGAACATTTTAACATAAATAGGGGATCTGCCTTTTTCTTGTCTACTTCAAGTACCATCAGATTAGCTTCTTGAAGCTTTCTGTCATTTTATTATTTCTTTTGTTCCTCTATTTTCTCTTTGTCCATCATTTGGACTTCCTTTTTTGGCTCTTCTTCTTCTATGGTCTTTTGTCGCTTGTCTTCTCATGTGAGGATGGAGGAGGGTCCAATGTTTTCCTTTTCTTTCCTGGTCCACTAGCCATGGCCTTAGGTCTGTCTTTGGGAGGATTTTGGCCTTGTGTAGAATCTCTTGTTGCCTATCTTTGAGATGTTCTCCTCAAAGGTGTAGGAGTGTCATCTTTCTCTTTCTCATCTTCTTCTTCAACCTCCACCACTTGATGTGCCTCTGTGTTAGATTGAGGAGGGGGAATATTGTACTTCTCCCCAAGTTCTTCCACCTTTTCCTTGATAGTTTTCATTTCTTCTTTTTTTATACCATGTTGCCCTGCTAGTTTTTCAACAAGGGATTCAATTTTTTTCTCCCTTCTCCTGTTTACCATTTCTTCCCTAACTCCTTAGTATTTTTCTTCATATGTCCCCCATCTTGGAACATTGGTGTCTTTGGGTGATTGTAAGACATGTTGAATATGAGGTTCTAGGATAGTATAGTTAACTTCATATCCCATAGGAGTAGCCCAAGAATTTATAGGTTCTACTACCTCAAAGCATGTGCTATTAGTTTCTACCATGAAACATATGTCATTCTCATATTTTTCCAGTAGTCTCCAAGGGATCCTTTCCCTTTCATGCATTTTTTTCTGAAATAGTTTCATCATCCCTACAACTTCAGCATACATGTTCTACTCATCACTTCTTATGTAGCAATCATTGATCATCTGCATGGTGCATCTATCAGATATCCATAGATACATGTTAGGAAATTTTCTCATAACATGAAATAATATGTACATTATGATTGATCCAAATCTAAAATGTGTTGTCATATTCTTTATTCCTACCAAATTCTCTATTAGTTGTTGCCTTAGATCATATTCTTCATCTTCTACTACCATTGTATATTCCATGTGAATAAAGCTAGTTGATACACTGTTTATCTTGCTACTATACTGAAACTTGTATCCCATTATCTTTGCAACAAGTTTGACATTTTTTGAGTGATGTCATTTACTTGCATTGCTCTCTTATTCCATTTGCTTTTGGTTAATTTCTCTACTTCAAATCTGATATTTTTTTTTTGTAGAGGGAACTTTACTTGTCATAGGTAAACCAACGATCTCATACAATAGTTCTTTGGTGATCTTGGTTGGAGTTCCACCAATCCATATGAATTCATCATGAATTCTACTCGGTACAATTTTGATCCAGTCTAGTTCAGCAAACTCAAATCTTTCCATGTATTTGACTATAGGCAACCCATGAACCTTTCTACATTCTTCTCTTAGGGTTTTATATGCATTATATAACCCTAACATTCCATCAAATATCTTTGTTGTTCCTATAAAATCAATCTTGTTGTGGATATAAGCCCTGATGTCTTTAACATGAAGAACACCAACTGGAGTATGCGAGAACACACCCTCTAGGTTATCTTCAGTGGACTTGAAGGGATGACTCTTAAACTTGTATCTATTCCTCTCAAGCACATTAAACACCTTAGGAGTATCCATCTAACTACTTTTCTACTACAAATTGTATACACCTAAAAATGGTCATCTAGACTATTAGCCCCTTTTGCTAAATTATCAATTGCTTATTCTTGATCAAATCCTACTTCTATCATTTATTCGATTATTTTCTATGGGCTAACCATTTTATCCTAAAGTCTTTATTTATTTTAAAAGGAATTTCCTCCCCTTTTAATAAATTAAACAAAGCCCCCCACTTTTCCTCTTATCCTAAGTTGCACAAATAAAGCATTATTCTTATTTTATAAAAAGAAAAAAAGCACTTTTTGTCTCATATGGACACAAAAGTCAACTCTTATTTTCTCATTGGAGGATACTTGTGCACATGGATTGCTCCTCTTTGATGCTCCACCATTGATTAAATCTTTTGCCTCTTAATCTCTATGGTCCATTCTTTCTCATTTCTTATAAAAGGAGAGCTCTCTTCTTCATTCTAGATCCATCTTTTTATGCTAATGTTATGTTGTAGATTTTCTAGGTCACTTTGGAGCTTTTTGAAGATTTGGAGCATTCTTGGCTTTTGCATCTACATGTTATCATAGTTTCATTTCTTGCATTATATTTAGCTTAGTTTCCTTTATGCTTTAGATTACTTCATCTAGCTTAACTAGGAGGCTTTGTAATACTTGTTCTTTCATTTTCATAGTTTAGCTTGCATATTCATCTTAATCTAGCTTGCATTTGCATTCTCATATTGATTCTTGAGGATATTGGCATTCTTGCCCTTGTCTTCATTTGAATCTCCCATTGCATGGTTTACTAGCAAGGTTATTGGCTTAATAGCTCTAGCTGAGAGCATTCTTAAACACCCTTGCACTCCATGCCTAGGGAGCTATGGATCAATTTTTGAGACCTCACTCTTGAGTGTTCTTGATTGTAATGATTCATAGAAGTGCACTATTTAGAGTACACACAAATAACAAGATTACTTAAGTTTATGATAAATACCTAGCTTGTGCGGTCGTGTGAGGGTTTGCAAACACAACTGTAAACTCTTTAAGCTTCAACAACTGCTCCAAGCTATTCAATGCTCTTTGATCTCAGTGTAAATGGTGTGTATTCCGACTACATTGTTACCCTTATAGACAATTTGTCACAACTCCCAAAAACTGCCCATAAAGCTGCAAAGAGCTAATGGTAGCTCAAACTGGTACATCTTCTCCTAGACATCTCCAAACAAGATGTGATCTTGTCCATGATCTTACACAATAGTAACTAATCTTCCGTCAATATCTCACAGCTTAACTCATCCATATAGGGGCTCTGTATCTGGCTAGTGTTAATTTGACATGCTCCCCCTAAGGCATACATTGCCCATCAAAAATATGGTGAGGAAATGCACCCTAGTAATGATTCCACAAGACTCTTAGGACTCTTGTGAGTGCTCGCACTCTGTTCTTCATCTTTCTTGGCTTCAAATTCAATAGGTTCATTCTACTTGACCCATTTCTCCTTAAATTTTGCTTTTAGTTCTGCTAGATGTCTATCTTCTTCAATCAACTCCTTTTCTTTTGCGAATGGTCTGAAGGTCTTCTTTACTGGTCCTTTGAATCTATAGTACTTTGCAACATGTCCATCCTTGTTACACTTGAAACATGTCACCTTCTTCTTTGGCTTCAATTGGTTGTAATTGTACACACTAAGATGTGCACTTCTCTAAATCATTACTTCCAAGAGAATCCATGGATTGGAAACCTTGAGAAATCGATTTAGATATCCCTAGGCATGGAGTGCAAGGGTGTTAAGAATGCTCTCAGCTAGAGCTATTAAGCCAATAACCTTGCTAGTAAACCATGCAATGAGAGATTCAAATGAATACAAGGGCAAGAATGTCAATATCCCCAAGAATCAAATGGAAATGGAAATGGAAATGCAACTATGCTAAAAATGGAAATGCAAGCTATGCTATGAAAGGAAATATGCAAGTATTACAATCCAAGCTAATTAATCTATGTGAGCTAATCTAGAGCATAGAAATGAAGCTAATCTAGGAAAGCATAAATATGAAACTATGATGCAAGAAATGGAAGATGAATGCAAGAATGTCTTCAAAAAGCTCCAAAGTCTCCAAGCAATAATGTAGCATAAGGTTAGTATTCAAAAGATGGATCCAAGAATGAGAAGAGAGCTCTCCTTTTATAAAAAATGAGAAAGAATGGACCATGGAGATTAAGAGGCAAAAGATTTAATCAACGGTGGAGCATCAAAGAGGAGCAATCCATGTGCACAAATATCCTCCAATGAGAAAATAAGAGTTGACTTTTGTGCCCATATGAGACAAAAAATGTTTTTTCCCTTTTTGTAAAATAGGAATAATGCTTTATTTGTGCAACTTAGGATAAGATGAAAAGTGGGGGCTTTTTATTTAATAAAAGGGGAGGGAATTCCTTTAATTAAATAAAGACTTAGGATAAGATGGTTAGCCCATAGAAAATAATTGAATAAATGACAGAACCAGGATTTGATCAAGAATAAGCAATTGATAATTTAGCAAAAGGGGCTAATAGTCTAGATGACCATTTTTAGATGATTAAATTTGCCCCTTTTTTACTAATGTGTGATCAATCTGGGAACACATTACGTCAAAGAATAGATCAGACAAGAAGGCAAAAGAGATCTGACTCCAAAGTATGAAGTGCAGAGAGATAGCAAATTCTGCATGGTTAGCCTGGTAGCGACAGTACTGAACACTTAGGAAAGAGATGGATAGTATCAGAACTCGAGATGAGAACTAACATGTCAAGCACAAAGATAGATCGATCAGAGCAAATGTAATAGTCAAACATATGCTCTGGAGAATAGCCAATAGGATATGATGTGTCTGCCCCCTTAGGATCGAAAGTGAAATCAGGTAGAGGGAAGGCAAAAGCAAGAGCAACATGATCAAATCACTAGAAATCATAATCGAAGATGAAAGATAAGAGAATAACCATCAAGCGGTGAAGATATGCCCCAGTCAAGACCTTAGAGAGAGATGAATTAAATGAATGAAAGACTAGAAGGTTGAGAGAGATGGAGATGAAGAAATGAAGATGCCCCAGCGAAGATCGAAGGATTAGGCCTCAAATGGTCAGCCAACTGCATGGAAGAAGGAGAAATGTGAGTTTGATGATCAAGGTGAATTTGGATTTCGGTTTCGATCCTGAAATGAATAGAAAATGATGTGATACAAAAGACAAGAAGCGAAAGACATGATTAGGAAGAAGCAAAAGGTGAGTGCAGTTGACCGACAGGTCCATGAAAGATGAAAGGAGAGCTCTCTTCATATGCAAGATGAAAAACTAACTATCATGAACTTAAGTATGCAAGCTACTATGAAAAGTGGTTTACTTGCAAGGTCACAGAGCTTTTAGACTCTAATTTTCATCATCGAGCATTTTTGGTAGTGTCGCAAGATCATACAATACACACTAGTATAACTATGTGAATCTGAATATGATCTATATCAGATAAATATGTGGGAATCCCACCTAGGCATCAAAGACATATAGGTCAAGATGACTAGTGCAGTGAGATTACCTAAGTTTAATGTAGCAAGATTATACTCGCATCGAGACACAAGGAAAGTCAAGATGGCTATAAGTATGCACTTGCGAAAATAGTCAAGGATAACACCTTGTAGACCCTAATGTCAAGTGGAACAAGCATAAATGCTAATGAAAATTAGGACCAACAAAATATACCCACAAGTAGAAAAAGCAATAAAACATGTCCTCATGCCCTCAGTCTTCTAGCTATGCATCATCGAAAACTTCTTAGGGAAAGAACACTCATCAAAGAAATCATCATAGACGGCACACAAAGAAATAAAGTCAAACAAGTCTCAGCGAGTCAAGTGTTTAAGTGCATGTGTGTAGGTCATAGAGTCAAACTTTGAGTATCACATCTGCTAGTGAGAAATATTGCATCATCTAGACTGTGGGTAGGATATATGATAAGTGTTAAGAAACACTCGACGCTAGGGTAGTGTTGAAAAACACAATTGTGGTGGTGTTGAAAAACACCGTTTGCAAGGTGTCTAAGAAACCCAGACGTACAAAGAGACCCAAGATAAGCTAGAACAACATATGCCCCCTAGACTAAGACAAGAGTCAATTCCAGGCTAGGAGAGGCAAAGCAGAAAGTGGAGCGGAGGAGCGCCACGCAAGACTGATAGACATAGGTGCAAGGATCTCAAGTGGCGCTTGTTTCCAGGTTTTCACCACTTGATAGATTTTTTCAAGACTTTTTTCAATTTTTTTTGTATTTTGCTACCAAGGCGCCTGTTTCCAGGTTTTCACCAAGGCACTATTTCTATTTTTTTGAATTTTTTGATTTTTTTGGTGAGACATCAAAGCGCCTATTGCTAGGTTTTCACTAGGATGCTCATTTTTTCATGACATTTTATGCTTTTTAGGATTTTTTCAGCATCATATATGAATTTTTTGGAATTTTTTTAGGATCAATAAAAATATGTACAAAGAGCTCCAGAACTTCAAGCATAGTACTTCTTCAGATGTAGATAATTGGTAGGCCCAGTAAGCTCTACTTCCTCTAGCGTAGATAACTAATAGACCTCAGACCCAAATGCTACAGTGATAAGATAAGGTCCTAACCAATAGTAGCCAGCCCTAAGCAATTTCCAAGCTAACACAAGGTCGTTAAAGTGTGATCCACATATATCGTCATGAACATCGGCTAGCGCCTTCTCTGACTCCTCTATTTCTAGACACCTAAGGAGAGTTCCATCTAGACCCTTCCTATACAAATCACCAGAGACGAGGGTAAAGTGTGAGGCATGATGGATGAGATGGCACTTCAGATTTTTAGGAATAACATGATCTTGGAGATAGGAAAAGATGGTGGCATTGTAGGAATTGTGGGCAGGATAGCGTAATTCTTCCACCAGGAACTTAAAGCGTGATGTATGCTTTTTCAATTGTAAAATGGATGTCAAAGTAAGCATGACATTAGCAATTTTATTTTTAGATAAGTTCACCACATTCTTGTAAAGAATTAGCTTTTCATCTTTGATTGAATAATCATCATTTTTGAGCAAATCTTTATTTTTACTTTTTTTAGGTTCGGATACCACCACAATGTGGTTTTTGCCATCCGACCATTGCTCTTTTATTTTTATTTGATGATTGAGATACTTGATTTTTTATTCAGTCCTTTTTGTTGCTGGTTCGCTAGTGGAAGAAGTAACAGGTTCAATGGCATGTTGATCTTGGGTGGACCAAGCTATGAGATCTGATTTTGTGAGATGAAATGAAGTGACTGGTTCAATAGCATTTATGCAAGGGATGTCATCTCTGGTGACAAGAGAGGTCGAGCCTATAGGGTAAGCTCTGAAAGTGTTAAGATCTAGACTTGTCATAGAAGGACCAGCGTGGTCCACTAAAGCAATACATGAATTAAACTCAACAGACCCTACCTAAGACTCATCAACTACATCAGGTTGGTCACCATAAGTATGAACCACATCCACTTCCATATCCACTGTGGAAGATCCGTCGGAGAGAGTATCCCATTCATATTCATTTGAATCTGTTGTTACGCTTCTATTGGGATGCTTGCACCAAGAAGGTTTAGGACCTTTAGAAGTAGAGGCTTTAGCATCATTATTTGTGAGATCTCCTCTTTTCATTAATCGCAAAATGTTCCTACGTTGCCGACTTCTATGTGTAGCAGCTTCAGCTGTGTCCTCAGCAGGTATGTGTTCTTCTCCCCAAAGAAGTGAAGTAGAAGGAAGATTGTCTCCCATTTGAGTCATCGTGTGCAGTGGTGACTTATCTTTATCTGTGTCTGAATCACTGATCATGGGAGCATTTGTAGAACAGTCAGGGAGGTCATCCTCAGCACCATATCCGAGACCTATTGTATCCTTAGAGGGTCTGCCATTGGTATGACTTAAAGGCTCAACTAGGGTGTGCCCATTATTGTTTATAGGTCCTTGACCTTGATAACCCATTTGCTGCAAAAATTTTATAGCCTTTACCATAGCGCTTAGGGGAAATAGGAGTAGCAATTGTTGTACTACCCTCTTCTTCTGTGTAGATCCATTCCCTAACAACTTGTTCTTCTCTTTTTGCCTCTAAAGGTACGGATGAAGGAACAAAGGTATCAAAGATTGTCATGGCAGAAGTGGAAGGCTTTGACTTGTTAGGTCTCCCATATGATCTAGGAGAAGTAGGCATAGCAGCAAGGGAATCCAGTGTATTCACCCATACCAAGGCTCATCATCTTAAATGTTTTCTCAGCAGCAACTAGGGATGCAGTAGGATCATTAGAAGGTTTGTTATGAGGAACAAACATTTTAGCAATAGCAAGAGCATTAATAGCAACAAAATGATCCCCTAGAATAACAATTTCAGCTCCGTTATGAGGGAATTTGACACATTGATGGTATGTAGAAGGAACAACTTGCATGTCATGGATCCAAGGATGACCCAAAAGAATGTTATAAGCAAGTGGGATATCCAACACTTGGAACATGATATCTTTCATGACAAGGCCCACTCAAACAGGCAACGTGACAAGACCTTTGGAAGATCTTTCAACTTCATCATATGCTTTTATAGTGAATTTTCGCTTAGGATTGACAGTAAATTCTGACAAACCCAGTTGTTGTATGACATTGAAAGAAACAATATTTAACCCAGCACCATTGTCCATCAGGACTCAGCGGACTCGAGTGTGGTAGACCATAACTTCAATGTGTAAGGCAAGGTTGTGAGGGTGGTTAAGAGATGTGTCATCTGCTTCAGAGAAGGAGAGATAGTGAGGTGATGAGATGTGGTTAACCATAGCCTGGAACCTATATGGGTCAATGTCATTAGGGACATTAGCTGTACATAGAGCCTTTTCAAGGATCTCCTTGTGCAAAGGGGATAGCTCAAGCAACTCAAAAATGGATATCTGTGCTGGTGTTCGTTGCAACTGATGGACAAGATCATAGCTAGACAAAGCTAGAGGAGCTGCTGGTTTGGAAGATGAGGCTGGCTTGGGATTAGGCGCAGTTTTAAGGACCAATTTAGCTTGCCCCCTAGTAACAACATTCAGTGCCTCACTTCGGGAAGATGAACTACCACGTGTTTGCAAGACCAACTTTGGCATACCCTAACCGACTTTATTATCATCTTGAGGTCGCATCATAAGAACACTCTCAACAGGCTCTACCATGTTTATCACAGGCGAATTAGAAGTATATGTGTAGTTGATCTTAGCATCATGATTCTTCTTATTTGGTTGAGAGGACTCCCCCTTGTCATACTTAGGTAGAGGATCTTTGAAAGCCTGGTGATCATATTTTTTAACTAAGCCATCTGTGAGAATTGTGCCTCCATCAATGAGATCTTGCATAATATCTTTAAGTGTGAAATAATTGTCAGTCTTGTGTCCCTTGTTTCTATGATAATGGCAGTAATAATCCTCTCTCCACCAATCTAGCTTAACTAGCGGATCATAGGGACGAGTTTTGTCAGGAAGTGTAAGATAATTATTGGCAACCAAAGTCTTAAGAATCACATCATATGGTTCAGCTAATGGGGTATAGACCCGTCGTCAGAATTGCTTCTTTGGCTTATCATCGTATTGAGGCTTAAGAGCATCTCGAGTGTTGGCAGCTTCTTGTTGTTTTGCTGCATAGATGGCATTAGAAAGGTTGAAAGCAAACTCTTTAGCTTTAGGGACGTCCACCACACCATCATTAACAACATACTTGTTTCTATTCCAAGGTTTGTTCTTATCCTTGCCATTGCCTCTGGTATCTTTATTAATAAAAATATCCCCCTTTCTTATGGCCACATCTTCAATCTCCTATGCGCTTTCAACCATGTCATTGAAAGAGGAGAAAAATTGTTTCCTTAGATCATAATATAGCTCAGGCACTAGAGTGTTGACAAAAATGTCAATCTTTTCACTCTCAGGCAGTGGACGAGAATATCTAGAATACAATGATCTCCAATGTTGTAGATAAGTAGCAAATGGCTCTCCTTGATTTTGCCTTAAAGCGCCAAGGTCTATCATGGTGATAGGTTGTTGGATATTGTATGAATAGTGTTGTGTAAAGCGCATAGCCAATTCATCAAAAGTCTTCAAAGGAGGTGTCAACTTGGCAAACCATTCTAAAGCTTGTCCTCTTAAGCTTCTAGGGAACAATCGCAGAAGAAATGTGTCCTCATGAAGGAAGTCCATGCTAAGAGCGTAAAAGTGATGCACATGGTCATGGGGGTCACTGTTTCCATCATACTTATCATATTTGGGAACCTCTATATGCCTAGGAAATGGGACCATGTATAGACTTCTATCAAAAGGAAGAGCACAAATAGATTCCACAAAGGAAACCTTTGGAGGTTCTCTTTCTATTGCCATTTGAGTAAGACATTGATTTGTCCAATGTAGTTCCTCTCTAAGGACTTCCAATTTAGTTGGTACTCTTTGTTGGACAATTTGTCTGACATCATGGTCGGGAGGAAGCTTGTATCCTCTAGAAGTCATGTATTGGAAATATTGGTCTCCATTGCGCTCTAAAAGCTTAAGCATCTTTCATTGGGAGACTTCATCTTGTTCAAATGCAATAAGATCCTCACTAGAAATTTCATCAGCAACCTCTTCCTCATGGTGAGAGGGAGGTGGTCTAGGAGGTGAAGAAGGTATAGCAAAAGTTTGTCTCGGAGGAGACCTAGGTGGCATGTTGTTGCCATAATTGCCATGAACATCAAAAAGTGGTCTATGCTCATAACCACTAGTCTCGGGTTTCTCGTGAGACATGCCTATCATAGCCATGCACCTAGCAGCATCCATTATGTTCTCACTATGTTCCTTGTCTAAGCACTTTTGGTTGTCTCTATGCTCAAAGTGATCTTGAAAATTGTGAAACTTTTCTTGTTCGGGCAAAAAAATGTACACACTAAGATGTGCACTTCTCTAAATCATTGCTTCCAAGAGAATCCATGGATTGGAAACCTTGAGAAATTGATTTAGAGCTCCCTAGGCATGGAGTGCAAGGGTCTTAAGAATGCTCTCAGCTAGAGCTATTAAGCCAATAACCTTGCTAGTAAACCATGCAATGGGAGATTCAAATGAAGACAAGGGAAAGAATGTCAATATCCCTAAGAATCAAATGGAAATGCAAATGCAAATGCAAATGCAACTATGCTAGAAATGGAAATGCAAGCTATGCTATGAAAGGAAATATGCAAGTATTACAATCCAAACTAATTAATCTACGTGAGCTAATCTAGAGCATAGAAATGAAACTAATCTAGGAAAGCATAAATATGAAACTATGATGCAAGAAATGGAAGATGAATGCAAGAATGTCTTAAAAAATCTCCAAAGTCTCCAAGCAATCTTGTAGCATAAGGTTAGTATTCAAAAGATGGATCCAAGAATGAGAAGAGAGCTCTCCTTTTATAAGAAATGAGAAAGAATGGACCATGGAGATTAAGAGGCAAAGGATTTAATCAACGATGGAGCATCAAAGAGGAGCAATCCATGTGCACAAGTATCCTCCAATGAGAAAATAAGAGTTGACTTTTGTGCCCATATGAGACAAAAAGTGCTTTTTCCCTTTTTGTAAAATAAGAATAATGCTTTATTTGTGCAACTTAGGATAAGAGGAAAAGTGGGGGCTTTTTATTTAATAAAAGGGGAGGGAATCCCTTTTAATTAAATAAAGACTTAGGATAAGATGGTTAGCCCATAGAGAATAATCGAATAAATGACAGAACCTGAATTTGATCAAGAATAAGCAATTGATAATTTAGCAAAAGGGGCTAATAGTCTAGATGACCATTTTTAGATAATTACAATAATCAATCTGTAATTTGTAATACTTGGCAATATGACCAAAGTTATTGCATTTGTAGCATACAATCTTTCTAGGTTTGGAAAAGAGTTTCTTAACCTATTCCACTATCTTGTTGACTTCGTCCTTACTATCATTAAAGCTATTGTCTTTCATAGCATCATTTTCTTTACTTGTTTCATTATTCTTGGGTTGTTTATGTTCTACATCTTTAGTACATTCACCTTTTTCCATATTTGCCTCATTCAAGCTTCTCTTTTTGTTTTTTGATAAAATCATTTAGGTGATCATATGTAGGTCTACTAGACCTCATATTTGGTTTTCTACATTCTCTTATCTTATGTTCATATAAGTAACAGTTAAAATAAAAACTAGTAAACTTGGATTTAGGAATACCTTTTTCAGTTGATTTCTTTGATTGATCTTCATGACTGCAATCCTTGGCATTGTCCTTGCAAGGAGGTATCTTAGGTTCTGCCATTGTAGTATCAAAATCTGACTTCTTAGGTGAATCAAGGTTCATCTCAATTCTTTCTATCTTCTTATCAGGATTGTTATTAAATCCTACTCCTGTCATATCTCCAACAAGCTTCTGCATATCAATTTTCTCATCCAATTTCTTTCTACTCTCATGAAGTTTCTCTATGTGACCTTTGGTTTGATCAAGTTCACCAATAATGGTGATGCAATATCTTTCCACTTTGTCATACTTTTTTTTAGTGTACTTAGTTTATTTTCCAAAGTCTACAATCTATCCCTTGTATTGTATGCACCCTAAAATAGACTTTGGGCCCCATTCAGCAATTTATCAAATCCTTGAATCAATGTTTTCAAAAATCAGCATTTTGTCAATTATATCAATTTCCTTGATCAAATCCTATTTTCATCATTTTCAATTATTTGCCTTGGGCTAACCATTTTATCCTAAAGTCTTTATTTATTTAAAAGGAATATTTCCTCCCCTTTTAATAAATAAAAAGCCCCCACTTTTCATCTTATCCTCAGTTGCACAAATAAAGCATTATTCTTATTTTATAAAAAAGAAGAAAAATACTTTTTGTCTCATATGGGGCACAAAAGTCAACTCTTATTTTCTCATTGGAGGATATTTGTGCACATGGATTGCTCCTCTTTGATGCTCCACCATTGATTAAGTCTTTTGCCTCTTAATCTCCATGGTCCATTTCTCCTCATTTCTTATAAAAGAAGAGCTCTCTTCCTTTCTAGATCATTCTTTTTTATGCTAATGTTATGCTGCAGGTTTTCTAGGTTATTTGGAGCTCTTTAAAGACATTCTTGCATTCAAGCTTTGAAGACATTGTTGTTGCATTTCACTTAGCTTGCTTTCATGCTTTCATAATTTAGATTTCCTTTCATGCTTTAGAATAACTCATCTAGTTTAATAGGAAGGATTGTAACACTTGCTATTTCTATTTCATAGTTTAGCTTGTACTTTCATTTCCATAGCTTAGCTTGCATATTCATCTTAATCTAGCTTGCATTGCATTTCATTTGATTCTTGGAGATATTGGTATTCTTTCCCTTGTCTTTGTGTGGTTGACTAGCAAGGTCATTAACTTAATAGCTCTAGCTGAGAGCAATTTTACAATCTTCCAACTCCATATATAGAGAGCTATGGATCAATTTTTGAGACCTCATTCTTGAGAGTTCTTGATTGTAAGGATTCATAGAAGTGCACTACTTTTGTGTGTACATGTATTAGATAGTTCATTTTGTAACTTTTCTTTTTCTTCTTTTTCAGCATCGAGTTCTTTCATCAAGTTCAATTTTGTGACCTATAATTCATCCTTCAAGGAATCCTTTTCATGTCTTAGCTTCTCAATCAGATCTTTATCTGATAGCTGCTTAGTATGTGCTTCCATGAGATCATCTCTCAATTTTATTTCATGCTCAAGTTGTTGTTTCAACTTCTTGATGAAGTAATCTCCCTTCCTTAGTTTGTACTTCAGATCCACTTTATCTGCATTAGCAATGTCCACATCTTCCAAATCCATTTCATAATTCTTCTTCAAGTTTTCCAAATCCATCTTGATCTCCCCAAAGTTGTTAAGCTTTTATTTCAAGGGCCCGAGGCTCGAATACCAATTGTTAGGATTTGGTAACACTAAGAGGGGGGGGGGGGTGAATCAGTGTTATAGTACTTTACTAAATTCTTAAACTTATTTATCTTCTTCAAACAACATATAAAGATATAGCATAAGATAAATAAGCATGCAACATAAACAAACATAAAATAACTCAAAACACCATATTTGTTTTCGAGGAAAACCCTGTTAAGGAAAAAAACCTCGGTGGGCATGGTACCCACAAATATTTGCACTATAAGTATAATAACCATGTTAAGAGTTATGACCCTGTTAGGAGCTGAGTATTATAATAGGTAGGTCTTGGTTAAAGGATAGACCTTGTTAGGATTATTTTCCAATGTGATCCCAATTAAATAATCGACCCTGTTAGGAGTCCATCCCCGTTGAAGGTAATTAAACCTTGTTAAAGGTAACAAAACCCTATTATGGGTGTACAAATAGGTGCAACAACACTTATAGATAATTTGTTGTCCCGAATACAAAGAGTTGACAAAGTATTCCTTGAATAATTCCTATTTTTCTCCTTTCTCTTGATCTCTACTCTTCCCTTTAGATGTCTTCACAGTTCGCATCCATCTATTTCATCCATCTCATCATCGCACACTTTTACAAAAGTGTTTGTGTACTTATACCTCATTAGAGGTATATTACAAAAGCTAGTCGGATTTACTCTATCAAAAAATAATATTATTTAATGCGCATTTGCATGCTTCATTAACATCCTTAGTCGACCTTAGATCCAAGACCACATCCAAAAATAAATTTTCAATCGCTCACAAAGTCGGCCTTAGTGATCGCCAACAAGTTGTACTTTATTTACTGTCTTCGCATCCAATCAACTGAACATATCTCTTTGATACTGTCATATTAACATGTGAAACCTTACACGTGTATTCATCTATGTCCTGCAAGCATGTAACCAAGATTGCATGTCTTGATGAAGCTCCAGTGAAGTTCTCTATGCTTGACTGGGTCACAGGAATTGTTTGTGGACTTAGGACATTTTTCCTTCATTATCTGTATACAAACATATTGATGATATCCAATATGTGCAATCATAAATATGATAAGTGTTGCCATAAATTACAACAATGTACATATGTGCATGTGGTGACCACTTGCCAATAATTTTTTTGTCATCAATGCCAAAGGGGGACATTGTTGAACATATTGAGATATTGATAGCATTGTTATCCTTGATGTCAAAACCCTTATACCAGTTGCATATTTGCACCAGTTGGTTATCTATGTTTGAGTGGTGTGCAAAATAGTTTTTGTATATGTAGGTTTGGGTTATTATGATGATGTCATTGTTCTTATTATTGAAATGCATTTTTCTAGTAAATCTTTATATTTCAGAGATTGTAGAAGCATGAAGTTTTGGACAGAAGTTTATCATCTACTTAGTTTCAAAGTTCTTCTAGATATCCTTGCTTCCTGGACATTCATGCAGTATATTAGGAGTTGTTGGTATGACTGTTATATTTTATTTTTTGGACAATTTTTATCATGTTCTATACATTGGTTGGTTCAAAAATTTTGATGATCAAGTTATGGACTTGTTTGTAGTGTTCCAACAGTTCTAGAATTACTTATCTAAAAGTTCAATAATTGCAAGTTATATAACATGCATATCTTATGTGTGACCTATCTTCAGGTCTTTTGATAACACGGTATGAAGTCTTTGAATATGTGTGACCTATTATTAGGTTTGGTACTAACATGTTAAACTATAATTATAATATCTTTTTTAATGTATCTGAAATGTTTTGTAGCTAGGTCAACATATACATTTACCTTATCAAATGTATATATAAATAGAGAAATCATTTTGTATCTAAAGTGATGAGTGAGATAGAGCCAAAGGTGGTGTAATGCAAGTATGATTCTATGAGTGAATACTTGGCATTGTTGTATATAAGAAGAGGTTAGATTTGCAAAGATTTATTGTGATATCAAGGAGAGCCTTACATACGAAGTTGTAGAAGTTTTTGGATTGAAGTATTTTGGAAGAAGATCTGTAGTCATATTTGTTGTTGGCAGTGATTACTGTGCTACTAGCTAGAAGTATTTCATGCATATGCAGATGCAATTGTATCAGTTCATATTTTATCTGTAAGACATCTTTAGTAATACATCTTTTGTATAAGGGTAGTCATCTCGACTGACAATAAGCCTACTAGTAGTGAGAAAACTGATAGTGAGCCCTTTGTAAAAATCACCTTAACTGGTGTTCATTTTATGAGAAACAGTTTCTCTATTTTTTTCCCATTTTGAGTTTCTACGTTATGTCTAGTGTTATAGTGCTTATTGTTATTGTTCTTTCAAGTTCTTATCATCTTTAATTATTTGAATGGTTTATGTTTGTATCGGCTCAACAAAGTTTTAGAAAGTGCTTTGGAATAATTAATTCATCCTGCCTCTCAGTTATTCGACATGTTCAACAATAGTTAAATGCACAATGAGATCAACAAATAAGATAACAATGTATGAGTAGGCTTATCCAATCACCTATTGCACAAGGTTGAACACTCTTAGCACTATATCAACAATACTTGACAACTTGCAAATATGAAAAACTTGATTTATAAAAACAAGTTGTTGAAAATCCACTCCTAAACTAATCATATCTAAAAAAATAAAAAATAAAGGATGAGGGTGGTTAGCAAGAGATTTCAAAGAAATGAAATAAAAGAAACACCTAAGGACATCAACCATTCAAATACTTAGCTTGCATAAAGAAGGTTAGATTCAATCACATAACCATAAAATTTTAAGCTAGACATCCACAACTTATAAAATCCACAATGCAATCTTCAAAGAAAACAAGATCAAAAGATTTCTCAAATTTCATGAAATTGCAAAGCCATACCATCCATGTGCATATGAAAAATAAAATTATCCTCCAAGGCATCCATAGAAGTTGATTGAATCAAATTATTTACCACAACAAACAATAATTTAACAACTAGTACAAATTAAAAGAATTATTGGGTAAATTCTATGAACATACACATGACTCTTGAATCTGAAATTTTATTCAAATTCACAAAGTTAATATGAATGCACACTGAGAATGCAACATCACATGTCTATTAAGTTCAAATCAACAAATCCCAACCCTAATTACATCATAAATTTGAGTTTAAATAAAAAATTTAAACTCAAAATTAGAAATTTTGTAACTAGGGTTTTTGGGAATTTTTTAGGTCGAAATAAAACCAAAATAATAGTTTAGTTATTGAAAACTACATATAAACTATTAAATAATGGATTGACAACAAGTTCCATGAGTTTACAACTTGAAATGACCTTCATACAAGCAAAAACATGCCCTAAAATCATGGGATGAAATTCAAGTTTGGGCAAGGCTAAAATTGAACTTCCCCAGATCCACTCTTCTCACATTTCACTTGAGTTTTAACTATAACAAAAATGAGCTTTATCATTTGCACAACCATGAAGATGACTAAAGACAAGAAAGAAAACATCTATAAGAAGATCTTGTCTGAAAAAATTGCCACAACAGTGAAAGTGTGGCTTCTATTTACTCCTCCATTATTCACTTGCCAGCAAATGCAAACCATAAAAATGATCCCAAAATTTATCTATGTGAATTCAATGATGTGACATAAGCTCTATTGGTAAAATATATCTCAACTTTGCAGTTACATATGACAACTATTTTTAGTAAGTATTTTGTTTGAGGATGAGATTTTCCAAATTTATTTTCTAGAGGTTCATTTTGGATATATTAGCATGCTGGTAAAGTTTTGTGGCAAGATCATGCCCTATTTTGAAGATATTATTTTTTTGGTTTTATGAAAAGGTTGTGCGACAAACTCAAAGTCAATTTTGAAGGCCTTAGATGCTCTAAAAAGGGGTCAAAACTCATCTAAGATAGTACTATGCAATCATAGCTATATAGCACTTCAAGAGGTTTCTGAAAAGTGGTTATAATAGAAAATTAGATACATGGTTCAAAAATTGTGGCCTCTAAAAGTTGGGTCTCATGAAATAGGAAATATAAAAATAAGTTGAACATGTAAATGAGATGTAAAATGGATTACACATGTTGTTGTGTATTGACACATCATACAACATCTTTGATTGGGGATAAGATGGGCGCCTCTTTTGGGGTGGTTTTAGCCTAAGCTTTTGTAATAGTGTTTGACAGTTTCTTTTGTGGTGTGTGAGATGGAGGGTTTGTTTAAGACTCTTATAACTTTCAAGTTACTTTTGGATCTCAGGTTAGTGATATTCCTAAGAGAAGATTGCTCTACAAGTATATTGTAATATGTTATTGATTGCTAAATAATAAATTGGGCTACTTTTGGAGTGTGGGGTTTTCTCCCGAAAGGGTTTTCCCCACATAAATCTTTGTGTTATGGTATGAATATTATTTGTGTTTTTACTGTTAAGTTTGTGTAAATGTGAAAAAGATACGATAAAGTTTTTACATTATTCTCCCCTTAGGGTTGGTGTGGGAAGTTGCTCTGCTACTTAACTTCCTTACAAGCTCTATGTAGGTAGTTATGAAGGTGTTCATAGCCTCATAGATTTTGTTGATGTTTGGGGTCTGCACAACTAACAAAAGTTAGTAAACTATTCAAGAGTTTTATCAAATTAACTAACTAAGAGTGGGAAGCAAACTAATTAAGAACAAAAAGAAAACTACCTAAATGCACCATCATCATCTCACTCTAAACAAGAGCTCATAGTTTATCTCCCTTAAATCCAATTGAGTGTAGCAATCATCAAGTTTAAATCCCCTTTTTTGATCAATCATTTATTTTGGGGTTCAAAGATGACAACATCCTTGAAACTTTTGAGTGTTAGGGATGTGACATCCTCAAGACTATTGGCAGTCAGGGGTGTGGCATCCTTGAAACTTTTTGAAGGTCAAGGGTGTGGCATCCCTGGAACTTTTCAAAGGTCGAGGTTGTGGCATCCCCCCAAAAAATTTGAAGGTCATCCCCTGAACATTTTGAAAGTCATCTTTAAAAATTTTGGGGGTCGAAGGACTTGGAACCCCTGAAAGCTCAAAATTGACTTTCAACTATTCCTTTAAAAATTTTAAGAGAATATCGAGGCCTTGGGGATTGTGCACCTTGAAGGCCATTGAACCCTCAAAACTACAAAAGCTCAAAAACAAAAGACATAAAAAGGAAAAAGGAAAAAAGAAAACAAAAAGCAAAAAATGAAAGGGAGGGCAAAGGAGACTTCATCATTCGAGCTCTGAAGCTTTTATAATTTCTTCACAATATGACTTCCCCAAGGCTTAGATGACGAAACCTTCTAAAACCTATGAATGCAAGGAAACACAAGCTAACAAAAGAAAAAGGAAAGAGGGGGTCCCTACTTGTCCAAGTGGGTAAGTGGGGCGTAAGTTGTGAGGCATAACACTGGGCTAATTAATTAATGTTAATAATAAATGCAAATTAACCTAAACAAATAAAGCTAGGCAAAATAGCAATGTAATGGATGTTAATTTAGGAAATTAAATGCAAATAAGTTAGGTATGTGGCTTGTGGAACAATGATGATGATAAAACCTAATGTGGTGCAAATTCCACTCACATGGGTATAGAAAAAACAAATACGCCCACTGTGTCTGTTGTCCTTACATTATGTAAAGACCTATGAATAAATGGGGGTTGATTCCACACAAATTGATCAATAACATACCACATGAAGTCTTAATCTAGTGCACTATACACTTTTGCTATGTGATTTGTTGCAAGTTGTACTTCTTGCTAGTGATTAAGGATTGGTGGTATTTAACATTACCTTGGGGAAATGATCGAATCACAAGTGTCATGTTCTCTTAGGTGGAACCCCTTGAGTAAATTAGTTTGGAAACACTCGAAGACAACAACCTTTGGTCATACAAATTCTTGAGAATAATTTGATACACAATGGGCTTCCTTTTATTACTCTAAAGTGAAGTTTTCCTAAAATTATTATCTTCTTTAATCATTAGATTTCTGTATGTTAATGGAATGATCTTTCTTCAATTTGAACTAATACACATTAAATGCATTTAAATGTCAAGACATAACATTTGAGTGTGTTAAACATGCACTAAGTTAGCTCATGAAGATGACTAGTGAAATAAGTGAGAGGTGGGGAAGACTTTAAATTTGATTTTGGGTTAATTTCATGTGGTGGGAGATTGACTCAATAATAAAAAAAATGTTAAAATTAAGACGTTATAAAAAAATATAGAATTTTACAAACATAAATGACAAATCAAGAAATAACCCAAGTTTGCACAATTATCAATATATAACTCAAAATTTTGTAAAATTTACCTTTATATGTTTTGAGAAAACAATTTTGAAGATTTCCTATTATTATTTATTTTCTTTTATTTTTTAAATTATAGAAAATACTCATATTTATATAAACAGACATTCTTCTAAGTTATTTGTGGATTGTTGGAGCGTGCACGTTCCCTGGCCTTTAAATATTTCATGGCGGCTTAAAAATGTCAATCTTCGTCTTTGTTGATGTTCATTTAAAGCATTCCCAAATTGAACATCCACACTCTGTAAATTTTGTTGCCTGCGATCTGATTACATTGGGAGTTAGAAAAGATTTGTGTAATATAATGGCACCCGCTCAGAGGCTTTCTGGTATGCAAAGACAGGTCCTCAGTTTATACAGAGCATTTCTTCGAGCAGCTCGATGCAAAGAATCTCATCAACGCCACGCAATCCAACAAGTAGTCTCCGCAGAATTCAGAAAAAATGCAACATCTGTTGATAAAAAAGACTTCAACAATATCGAGTATTTGCTGCGTCGAGGCCATAAGCAACTAGACCAATTAAAATCTTCGTCTGCTGTAGGTCTCTCAGTTGTCGAGGTCAGATGATCTTTGTATTTTGTTTTTCGGTGATTCATTTCGTGAAATATATTGTATTTCAAGTGGTGGGTATTTGATGGAATCGCAATGTGAGATACTTTATTTGTGCCTGGAAAGTGCAGAGAATTTGGAGTTTTTAGGGTTCGTAGGAGCCCTTGTTCGTCTGTTTTATTTATTTTCTCAAATTCTTAGGATTTAAAACATGCAGAAGGCCTTGCGGGTCCATCTGATTCCTGCAAATTGCAGGGTTGGGATTTATGGCATTTTAGGGTTTTGCAAATTGCAGATGATTAAAGGATTTTTACAAGCTGCAGACGGTTCAGGGTTTGAATTGAGTAGGTTAAGTTGTCGGTCTCCTCTTTTAAAATTTGAGAGTTAGGTTTTTAAACGGTCTGAGTTGTTTGCGGCATATTTAGGGTTTTCTCGACAGCCAGGTGTTTTTTGCGGCTATTTTTGGCTTTGGCAGATTGTGCTCAATCCTGGCTGGAGATTGTAACCCTAACAACAGGCCATGATTTATGTTAACTATGAGCCATTTGATTAAAAAACAATTACTGTGAAGGAATATTCAACCCTAATAGTAGGCCACAATGTAGGTTTACCATAAGCCATTTGATGAAAAGGATCTATGTGAAAATAGTTGAACCTAACCAATGGACAAATAAGAAAAGTTCTTTCAAATACCAAAAAGAACTAATAAGTAAAAGTCTGTCTATTCCAGCATGTATGGTTTGGAAAAAACATTGAACTGTTGCAGTTGCCCAATTGGTTAGTGGAAATCACTCCATTGAGGTAAGTCCTGTTCAAATTTGAAAAATACTCAATTTTGTGACTTTTTAAACTGTTTACTGGTGTTTTCTTGGTAAATTGATAAACACTCTTGCCCGGGGTATTCTTTATGTACCATGGCACTCTAAAGCTCACAGACTGTATGAGGGAATGCACTATCAAGCTCAGAATAAATTATATAAAGGTAATCAACTGTCAAGCTGAGAGTGCTTTACATATCAGGGATTGCAACAACAATTTTAAATGGTTTTTAATTTTTTTTGGCTTAAAATGCCGGATCTCAGGATGTTATGATGGCAATTGCTTTGTCTATTTTGTGATTTTCCGAGAATAAATGTTAACTGCTATAAGAAAAAACCAGGGACTTGAATATGAATGGCAGTAACAGGTTTCTTCTTACACAGAGAACATAACTGTCTCATTAACTGGGAAATGTGCAATCAAGTTCCAAATGCTAATCTGCTATAAGAAAAAATTGAAAAATGAAGAAATGTTAGTTGAATATAAATGTAAAAACACTGTTTTCTTCTTTGTGGAGAAGGGCTTTTAATGTTGATAATATATAGTGAGAACAATCCATCCGATATAGATTTTGTCATCAGTCTTGTTTTACTTAAATTGCCCTGTAGATATTAAAATTCATTAATTTTATTGTTGTCAAGAATAGAATAAGAAAACTTTGGTATTTCATTGTATGATCGCATGTCAAGAAGTTGCTGATAACCGTCTCAATGTACCTTACCCACTTGGTCCAATCTCTGTGTGTTTGTCAGTCGGTCCAATCAACGTGTGTTTGTCAATTTTTTTTATTATTTTGATTGAAGGGAGACATATAATGGTATCATCTTTCCACAGTCCATAGATTGTAATGCAAATTGTTTTAGGATTAAACTGTGTATGTATTTTTGATCAATGTTTCAGATCACATGCAGTGATCCATCATCACACAGCACCTTTCAAGGTGCAATATCAGCTGATTGTCATCCCCAAATGTGAGCTCCAATCCTTTCAATAATTGTTTAAGGTGGTAATCTGTTTTCTCTATGTCTTTCCATTCCACGAGCTTATACCTTACAATTTTTATTTTCAAAATACCTTAATAATGATTGCAACCCAACTTTAAAACAAAAAACTTTCAGCTACAGGGCTGCCAAAAGTATGCACTACTTCAGAGTTCTAACAACTTGCAAAGGATGATAGGTGATATGCAGGCCGTTCTTAGTTATCAGTAACATAAAGTTATATGATAACCAATTTTGCATGTGCCTATCCCAATTTCATTATTTTTTAATGATTTTTAATACTGCGGTGATGAGGAATTAAAGTGCAATTTGATGATAAACGCTTAAATCATTTTTTTGGTGATTTCACCTACATTTTTTTTGAATTATTTTGAGAATGACATAGACGATAGTGATTATATTAATAAGTTATAACCATTTTCCTTAGATTTTAGTAATAATTTTGAGAAAGGCGATCCACTTAGAGGTGATCCACTTAGTATTAGTTAAGAGATGAAAGAATTGATTCGAGTCTTAAAATTGGCAAGATATTAGGTACTCACAATTTTGTAGGTGTGAAATTGAAAAGTGCACATTGTTCATTTTAACCCCTCATTTTAACCAACACATGATCTTGACTCATATGTTGCCCTCTATAATGTGAGGTTCAAAGTGATCATCAAAAGATCTTATTGTTACATAGAGCAGTTATTGACATTTAGAGCATAGTTTCTTCTATTAGGTTCAAAATTGTTGGCGTAGGTTTGACCTAGAGTTAGATTGGCGTGCTTTGTCAAAACCAAATTTTTATTTCCAAGTGGCCATTATTTATTGTCTCTTGTACACAAACTTTCAAATTGTGGACTAAGGACAATCATGAAAGGACACTACTCACAAGTCATTTGGAATTAATTGAAACCAAGGAGCATCATTTAGGATTCATTTATCATCAAGATACCTATTACAAATCAACACATGCTAAAACTTGAGTTGCAATTTTTATTTACCACCCTAGCAAAAACCCTTCCACTAGTAGTGTGAAGAACAACAACATAAATGAATTATGTTATTGATTAAGTTTAGCAACCTAGCAAGGAGACTAACCCTTACACAATCACAACATCCAAAAGGTGTCAAGAGATCAACAACACATTAACAAAGGTGTTGGCTATTACAAGTGAAGGATTTACAAGGTTAAGAAGAAACCATTAACAATACACTAGCAACATAGCTAGTAACCCAATTCATGTTTTTCTAACATGTGATGCATACCATTATTCCTTTTTTTTGGAATGGCTTCCGCTCTCGCCCCTACGACTAGGGTTTCTTTCCCGTCTGGCGTCTCCCGCTTTTCTACTCGCACTCTTCCTTGTCTTGTGGCTGGTGGTTTGGGGCCTTTGGGTGGGGGTTCTGCTATCCCCATTGTGGTTCAGCTTGTGGCGTTGAGAAAGATTGGGCCTTCTCCTGCCCTTGCTACTAGATTGTTTGCTTTTGCCTCCGTTTTGTCCCCTTCTGTGCCAGTTGGTAGTGCGTTGGGTGGGTCTTTGCCCTTGACTCCTCCTTTGTCTTCGGTGGTGGTTGGTGCTTCGGATGATAAGGTTCCTTCTCCTAAGGCTAGTGTGCCTCAGGGTGTACCTAGCAAGGAAGCTTGCCCTCCTGGTGCTGCATCAGGTGTGGTTCCATTTGTTGTTAGGGTTTCTTCTAGGGTTGCAAGTTTGATGACTCATTTTGGTCATGATCAGAGCATTGGGAATTTGTAGGGGTTGAAAAGGTGTTATGTTGATATTGGGGTTATTCTTGCTACTAAGAGTATTGCCATTGATCTGGATGCGGAGATGAAGGAGGATATAGACCATAATGTTTCTATTTTCTCTAATCATGGCATGATCTGTCAGTGTAGGGGTCTCTCGCCTAGCCTACCTCAACCACATGCTTGGATCTCTCAACATTGGGAGCCTCTCCTCTCTGGTATGGTATGGTACATAATTTTCCTATGACGAAGGGTTTTTTATAGCTAAATTTGACAATGTTGAGGACAAAAATATTTTTTGTGTGTGGTAATTTCTTTAGTTGGGAGGATAGATTCTTGTTAACGATTAAACCATGACATGTTGATTTTAATATGTCCCCCGAAACGTTTAATAAGATTCCAATCTGGGTTTGACTTCCTTATCTCCCCCTCCATCTATGGGTGGACTCTCTTTTAAAAGAAGTGGGAGAAGCTCTCGAGGATTTTTTGATGATTGATGTTGATTCATCAAATATTTATCATTCTACTTTTGCCTGTATCGTGGTTGAAATGTATGTGTCTAAGGGCTTGCTTGCTAAAATCTTAATTAGATCTTCGAAAGGTAGTTAGGTTCAATCTTTGGACTACGAAGGGCTTCCTTTCAAGTGTAGAAGATGTTTCAAAAGAGGTCACACAACTTCTCAGTATGGTTTAGAGAAAAAGAAATTGGATGCCTCGTGGTAGAAAGGTGCTTTTGTATAGCACTATATGTTTGTGAAGCAATTTGAAACTCAAAGGAGTTTCTCATAAGTGGTTGCAACAGATTCTCAGAGTCTTGTGGATCCTTTGCTAGGCTCTGGTTTTGGATGGGGGGATTGTTGAGGACAGAGAGGTTGTGTCACCTATTGTCTCTCCTGATGTGCATGGGAAGGAGTCTTTGGTTGATGATGCTATCATTTCTAGTGCTTGTGCTCCACCGATTGTGAGGAATGATTGTCTTGCTGACTCTTTTTCTCAAGTTGAAGATGTTTGTTTTGTTGGCCTTCTTTCTCAGGATGGTGATGCTCCAGCTTTGAGTTTGTTGTCTTGGCAAAATACTGTTGCAAAGGTGGAAGAGGGTTCGATTACTGTGAAAGGAAAGAAATTTAAGACATCCATGCCCTCTTTTGACATGACCCTATGTTCCTACAAGGGAGATGCTAAATGCAAATCCTGGTGGTTCATTGCTATGGGTGACTGGGCTGGAGTTTCTCTAGTCCTGTCTTTGGTTTTGGGTTGCATGCTGGCTTTTTCTATGCATATTTTGTTTCAAGTTGTGGGAGCCTGTTGTTAAAACCCATATTGAGGTCTTGGATTTGTTCTTTCTTGTTTAGATGGGCTTTCATAGTATATCTTTCCTAATCCTTTTGTAAAGGATTTCGGGTTCCTTCAAAACTTGTTTTTGCATTAATAAAAAACATAGCTAGTAACCCACATCAAGAGTGGGAAGCCAATTCACTCACAACGAGGGGAGGAGAATGAGAGATAGAGTGATTTTTCCTTCGTCGACCAACAATCATCCAAGCGATACTATCACTAGGGTTGCCACCACACAATAGTGGAAACCCCATTATGGGACAGTCAACACCAGAAATAGAGTGTTGGCTACATTGTACATCAACCACCAATGGTTGGATCAGATCAAGAGCGGAAGTTGGAGAAGGGTCGACACGGTCAAAAGGGATCACACTAGTAGCAAGAGGTGGAGTCAAGTCCACTAGATTAGAGGAGGCCATTTCAACAAGAGCGTCACCATGGGGGAGTCATCATCAACCTATGAGGAGTCCTCAAAGGTAGAATTAGACGAAGAATCGAAAGCTCGGGAAGTCAAATGATCATCATTTGCATCCTTCTGACAAGTAGTAGCACATTTATGACACAAAAGAGAATAGTTTGTAGCCAAATGGTCAATAAAGAAGATTGATCAATTATGTTATTAGTAACCATTTTTCATAGATTTTGGTAATAATCAGAATGGGATTCACTAGGTATTTGTTAAAAGGGAAGGGTTACTCAGAGTCTTAAAATTGGCAAGATACTACACAAAACAAGGTGTATAGTTGGAAAGTAACTCATCATTATACACCACTTTGCATTAGTGTTGTAAGTACATTTTGTAGAACATGATTTTGACTAACATGTTGCTCTCTAAACTCAAATTGATCATCACAAATATTGTATCACTACATAGAGCATCTATTCACAAGAGACCATAGTTTTCTCTGTTGATTCAAAATAACTGGTGTGGATTTGACCTAGGATTAGATTGATTTGCTTTATCAAAATCTCAATTTTATAATGGGCCTAAGCCAACCCGTTTCTTATTAGCTATTATTTGTTATTTCTTGTGTTAAGACTTTAAATTATGCACTTAAGCATAAAATAAGCTTTGTAAGTCATGTAGAATTAACTAATAATCAAGAAGCATCATCTAGGGTTCATCTATCACTATGACCCCAGTATGCCCAATTATTACCAGGGATTGGTTCATAGTTATTATTTAGCTTTTCAAATAGGCCCTTGCATCAACACATGGTAAGACCTAAACTCGTGCGCTATTTAATTCCAACATAGGTTGCATAACTCATCATTGTGGCCATGTCATCTACATTATTTCATGTCATCCACCAACTTTAACTAAATTATTAAAGCAATCAAGGTGTTGAGTCTCGAAATCAGTACTCCATTTCTGAGACAAGATCTCACTTTCAAGGTCAAGGTTGTCATTGTTAAGTTGAAACCTATTCATCCATAGAGTATGGAGGGTTAAAGGTCAACTTTTTGAGAGCTGATTTTCTCTCCTATATTTTGAGCTCAACTGAGTCTAAAGATGGTGTTCCTAGATGTATGCTTTAATAGGTATTGAATCAAACAAAATGAATAACTAATAATAATTGCAACCTAATCTATTTGCATTCTTGATCCCAAATACTTTCACTAGATTGAGAAATATTAGTTGCAAATAACCTCTATTTAGCTTATATAATTGTATAGACATAACTCACATGAAATAAATCCATATAAGGCTCTCTCAATAATGATTCCTTCATGAATCACAATAGATGGTTTGATCTTTAAAATATCAATTAATGTTTTGACTTATTTTGATGATATTAGATTGGTTAGGTGGACCCATGATCAATGTCTATCTAATTGGGCTACAAATTCAAATAATAGGAAGGAAAACATAGATGAATTGATCTACGCATTTGTACCATGAAATTACAAGTAAATTTGAGTATACTCAGTAACCCAAAAATGTACTACATTAAACCATATGAAGGGAACACAAAGTCTGTTTCAACAATGGTAATATTTTAAAATGTTCATAATACAATATGTTCAATACATTTGTGTCAATAAATTTCATAAGAGAAAATTTTGACAAAAGTAAAGATTTCCCTAAAAAAATATAAAGAGAATGTGTAATGCCAATTTTGTTATATCCTCCACATGCTCCACAACTTCATTGTATTTTTGTAGGTAGACAAGGAATTATTGAAGCTCTATACAAACACCTAAACCTACACAATCTCCATGTTGGTGCCCAAAAATGATGGATCACTTTTGGCTAACTAATAGGTACACACTGATACCTCTGCAATTTTGGCTTAATCTAGCCAAGGTTGGTAGGCCTAATTTCACTTTGAACTATTTAATTCTCTATGTCTCACAACTGCGTATATAACAAACAAAGTTCCTCCAAAGGTGGTGAATGATCCTTTGAAGAAAGAAACTAATCTCCTAAAAATCTCTATTCTATAATACTTGACTAAATGGATTATACTAAATAATTAAAAGTAATACTTTTGAAATAATGATTTAATAATTTACAAACCACAAAGTATGAACCAAATGACAATTTCCAAATTATAATTAGATCAGTGCCTTCTAAATACTTGAGCTATAGAGTCATAAAACTTTCAATCCTACATACAATCAGAGACGGTTTTAAGGTAACTCACTCCTGTAAAGCGAGACCATCACCCTACAAGTTTCTATTGAAACAAAATTTAAAACAACTTATACAATAGGTCCTATGATTTTTAACCCAACTTAAGAGCTCGAAAGGAAATAGTAACAGGTTCTCAGACCATGCTACCATTATTCAAATTGTACAAATTAGTCATAAATGAAAGCATCAAATAGAAAAACATAGTAGGATACCCTAGTTCATAGAGTAATCTGAAAGATTAATTGTAAACATATAACTTATAACCACTAATAAAAAAGAAGAGCACTTATCTTTATTAATGTTGAAAAAAATAGTACGTTAGAGTTCATATTGTAGTTTTGATCGAATTATATCCTATGAAAATATATCGTGTATTGTGTTGTCTCTCTTTACATTTTACATTATGTATATATACATTTTTGAGTGGCTTTCACACCTCTTTAGGGTGAAAAGACACACCCTTATTACAAATTGTTTTGAAAAAATGATAAACTAACTAAAAAATAACTACCTAACTTTCGGATTTGGGTTTGGTTGCAAAACCAAAACACCTCTTGGAAAGCTAAGATTTTTATGGGAGATAGAAAATTTGATTTCCCGAATTGGGTCTTTTTTAGATTTTTAAAATTCGACCAGCTTCTGCCTTTGTCGACATCATCTTTGCAGCAGGTCTAAATTCCAGCATTTTTTGAAGGCTTTGATCATAGAATTTTGATTGTTCCTATCACAGAGCTTTCTTTCTTAATCTCTCAATTTTTAATTGAAAATTAATGTAATTTTCATCCTATTTCATGTACTCCACCATTAATTATTGGGCATGGAGTTTAAGAGGCTATTTTTTAGGGTTTTATCACTATGTAGGACTCCAAATTTTGCCCAAAATTTAGAGCTCCAACACTCCAACCACCACCAAAAGAATCAACCTCCTTGAGATGACCACAAACTTCACATATATGCAACAAGGCGAAACCCTAACCTATGGTATTGTAACAAATTGAATTCCACAATGTAGATGCATACTCAAGATGGATGCCCAAGATGAAAGATAATTGTGCAAGGTAGGCAAGGTAGTTAGGAGAGCTTTTTGTATTAATAGTGGCTAGGTGGGTGAGTAAACACTGTCATTATATTTGGTGCTTGTTGTCACATGAATTGCACCTTGTTGGATACTAAATCTAGCATTCCAATGACACAATGGAAATAACCTTAAGTGTGGGACCTTTGTGAGCGAGGTTGAACCTTAGGAGAAGGTTGTATCTGGGCCTTTTATTGCTATATCTTTTGAGCTATTGTATAAGGTTTCAGGTCCTTTCAAAACCTGTTTTTACTTAATCAAAACAAGAAATAATTACAAGCCAAAATTACTTCTTCATCTCCTATGCTGCATATTAGCTTCTTAACCTTCAACCTACAACAAGAATTAGCGTGACTTCAAATATTTAATCTACCCAAAATCATTTTTCTCCAACTACAAACTTGCAATTTCTTCTTCCCCTCGAATTTCCTAGAAATCTAAAAAGAGGAATTCCTAAAATGAATGTTGAAACTTACTATTCAACCACCATAGTTACTAAAACATGAGGTTTGATAACTTCCAAAAAGTCACACCCAAACAAGTGAAAGACATCTTCCCTACTTAGAAATATGCTTCAAAGATTCTAGATGCTTTTTCAACTCCACCTCCAAACCTACTAGAAGATTAGTCAACTATGCTATCAACTCCACTTAACAAGACCCTAAAATTACCACTTAATAACTCATCCTTGGGTGCCCATTTTTGAACATTTAGCATTAAGGAAAGTATCTTCAAGTCAAGGCAAGTTGCATCTCTTATTTCCCACACCCAAAAATGAATATTCCAAACTTGAGGAAGAAAATGCCAAATTGAAATTTGAATCTCTTGTCCACCATGGATGCTCCTATCATCTGGGTGCAAGTATTGGTTCAACCCAACACTTTAAACTCCAACTCTAATCCTTTTAAATCACTTTTGTAGAAGGAAATGGGAAAAGAAATTGTAGAAATGTACAAGAAATCAGCTTTGTAGAAGGAAAAGGGAAAATAAATTGTAGAAATGAATGAGAAGTGATACAACAAGATAAAAATTGTGTCCCATTATTGAAAAACAACACAACACATCAATGGAAATAATTGGAGAACTTCACAATCTTGAGTTCGTTAATTTGTATAAGTACATACGGAGGTTAGGGTTTGACATATTTTAGAAGGAAAGAGACATTCACAACCAACAATCACAACAAGATTTAACACATTATATGAATATAGAAATAAGGAGATGCATCCATATCATAGAGAGAAGGGGGAAGGGGGGTTTGGGTAATTTTCATTAATATGAAGGCTAAGGCAAAGTTACAATGACAGATGTGCAAGAATGCAAGGCTTTGCAAAGAATTGTAATAGGAGTAGAAAGAGAGAGAAGAACCCTTAGAAAAGATTACGAAATTGTCTCTATAGATCAACCAAAATTGAGATACTACGATTGAGGTTCTAACCATAACTCTATTAGGGTTAACAAAACCCAAGGAAATCAAATTTGCAAAATAAAATAATGAATATATCTATTGTGTATAGATCAATTCTAGGAACACAAATATGGATTGCAATAAATATTGGTCCCTTGAAGGGGCAACCATTGACAACAAGCAAGCTTTTGAAGTCTTTTGGACACACTTTAATATTTGAAAGGACTCGTGTAAGCCAAACACGCACAATCGTGAGAAAAAGTAACTTCCAAGGCACGGGGTGAATAGATGCATTGTTCAGTAACATCATGCATGAAAAAGTAGTGCTAGAACATTAAATTTGTCACTGTACTTAGTCGTTTGAAGTTTGAATCTTGATCATTAGTTCTAAAGATAACATGCTATAGATGCTTGAGAGGGGCAATGCATTTTAAAATGAGGTCATTGATCAAATAGATCAGTGACTACCACATCGCCCAAAAAATGTAGGAAAGACCAAAAGTTTCTAAATGCCAAAAGCCCAAAATAAAAGATATTTTGAAGACTTTGTCACTTTGAATTTATTAGGACTTAAAAGTTATGAGAACCTTTTCGAGGCTTGACGAGGTTGTGAGTATTATGTGGGAACTCGATAAGGGTTTCAAAACCATTAAAGAAGGTCGGAACCAAAGGAAAATGTGTGTCCCTTTTGAAAAAAAAAATGACTTCGTTAGAATTTAGAAAAGTTTTGAGAACGTTGTTGAAGTCTAAAAAAGGTTTCTGAAACCATGAGGATTTTCCACCAATGAAATCAAAACAAAGAAAAATCAAACCTTTTCTAAACTTTGGAAAGTTCTTAAAACCTCATTGAAACTTGACGACGGTTTTGAAATTGTAAGTGAATGTTGACAAGCCATTGACTTCAAGAAAAATGATTGAGAATAGCATGCTTTAAAAAAAATGTCAATGATTGAAAGATGTTAGGACTTGTAGGGATTTTTAAAACCATGTTGAGGCTTGATGTGGTTGTAGAAACCTTGTCAAGACTAGACACAAATTTCAAAATCAAGGGCTTCTACCAAAAAACTTAAGATTTTTTTATTTTGATTTTTTTTATGTGGGTTTTTGGCTAAGAGCAAAATAATCCATCTAGGGTTTCTTAGATGGGACATAATTGATGGATCACAAGGGTGGTATGAAATGTCAACATTTTAGTGACCTTTGCAAGATGTTTTCTTAGTAAATATAGAATCTAGAAGCCTCATTAGTCCATTGGGCACAAATTCATGAAAAGGGGACTGCAACAAACAAGGTCTGCCTCAAAACACAAGAAAGGCATGCCACAACATGTACATGCCTATACTTAGAGGAAACATAAACTAGAGAAAATACTCAATTAAGGAGAATGCAAGGTTTAAAACAATACTTCTTGCAAAATAACAATTGACCTAACCTAAACTACCCAATAGGGAAAGAATATTAAACAAAACCATTAACAAGCTTATCAAAGTAGCTTCCTTTTCTGATGAGCTCGAGATGTCTTTCACATTCATGGAAAACTAGCTAGAAAAGAAAAAGTAACAAGCATCCAATTGGCTATTGGAATACCTCCCAAAGGCATAGAATTAAAAAACTCACATTTGTGGATGTTGTCCTCCTAAAGAAAACCCCCAGGTGAGCTAGATGCCTGATGGGGCATCCTCTTGAAAGTTTCAAGTCCGAGCAATCAACATTGAACTTATGATTGTGCTTTGCTTCCCTAATGTCCTACTGATTAATAGGGGCTAGTCTTGGCGACTCATCTAACGGTATGGCTATCTCCTATTGTTGTTGTTGCTACTACTCATGACCTTCTAGTCTAGGAGATGGTGGCTTGATGTTCACCTCTGAACAAAAATCTTCTAACTCAACATAGATTAGGTCCTCGTCAATCTCCTCCTTGCTACTTTATGTGACAGGAATTGTCTTCATCTTATAGTGGTCCTCATGATGGTTTGAAGAAGCACCAAACCTAGTTTGAAGAAGCATCAAACCTTTTTTCTTGGAATGTAGGCTTAGCTATGATGTCATACATAGGCTTATCAACAACTTCATTCATGTTAGATTTATCATTTTTAATGACAAGATTGCCCTCATAATTTCCCTCTTTCTCACATGGTTCTCAAAGATCCTCAACATCTACCTACTACACCAAGTTCCCTTTTGTTGTAGGCATACACACACCCTCCTCCTCGTAGCTAAAGAAGCAAGGAAGATCATCAAATGAGAGGACTAAGTCCTCTTCTTCATTGTCACTTTCTACCTACTTGATAGCATGTTTCTATAGTTGATCATCCTTAATATTATTTTGCAACAAGCTCGATTCTTCATTCTTTCAAGCATGTGAGAGCTCATAAATAATAGACTACAACTCCTTCCCCTGCTCGGTAGGCAAGTCAGTTGAGAATGTGGGTTTTTTTTGCAAAGGAAGTTGAGGAATGTGAATTTTCTCTGTGGAAATAAGCCCTTGAGATTGGTGATCTTGTGGGACAAAGGTTGAGAGCCTTTGAAACTTGGGATGTCGAACCTAGGAGGTTCATTTGAAGGTTTAGAGGGTAACCCTACCTAAAGCTTGGAATTTCAAATTTATGATCTTTAGGGGATGACCTTTCCTTTATTAGCTTACTAATTTGTTCATCTTGAGCAAAGATTTGCCTTGTAAAGAACTCCTCACATTGTCTTTAAGCTTCCATTAATTGTTTGAGTTGAGCCTTCTAAGCAAGTTCATCAAGTTTTAGGTGATGTTTCTCCCTCTCAATATCTTTTAGTTTTTCCTCAAGCTCAGTATTATGTCTTTTATGTTCATGTTTGCAACATTACAAGGTTGCATATGATAGTAGCTATGTTGGTCAAACATAAAACAACCACCTTGAGGTTGTTGATGAGGGAGGTATAAAACTAGTATTTACATGGAACAGGGGGAGAAGCATGTGTTATCCATGAAACAGTGGATTGCATCAAATATTAGTTACTAGAAGCAGCCTTCATTGACAAGAAGACAACTTTTAAAGTCTTTTGGATGCACTTTGATAGGTGAAAGGACACTCTTACAAGTCACAAAGAGCATGGCCACAAGCAAAAGTAACTTGTAGGGCATAGTGTGAGTAAATGCATTGTTCTATAATATATAGTTGCTAGAACATTAAGTATGTGGAGTCGATCAAATAGACCAAACACCATCACTTCATCCAAAAAAAACACAATTGAAAGCAAATAATGCACAAACACCTTTTCTTCTATGCCAATTCCTTTGCTACCACACTATAAACACAACCACAACAAAATACAAACAAAAATAATAATTGTACCACAAAAAAAAAATAGACCAATTTATCTTAGATTAAATTTGAGGTATGTTTAATTTTTTAACTTGATAGTATTAATGAAAAGTAATTGATTTGAGAGGTAAATTTAGAAGTGTTGGCTTTAGGTGATCATGACACCCCCTTCGAGCAAAGGACCAAGGAAATTTGTTCCCAAGGTATTTCACGAGGTAAGGTCTCTGTCACTCCTGATGTTATTTTGCCATTGCCAGACTTTGATCAAGCATGTGAATGGCTTGAAAATTTTACTTTAATTCGCTATTTTGCAGGATTGGGTTACCAAGGCTTGGATCCCTCATGGAGTCCGCCTAGATGGTATCCAAAATTTGACCAAAGGTTTTTTCCTGTATTGTTTTGGAAATCCCTCTCATGTGGAGGGTGTTCTAAAAAATGGCCCTTGGTTTGTGTTGGTTCTCAAAAGGGTTTACACTACAAAATAGCTACTAGTACTTTTCAACAAATTCTAAGGAGAAGCCAACTCCAAATAGAAATTTCCTAAGAGGATTGGACCAAATGACAAGGATTAAAAATCCTTCTGCATTTTAGGCTCTACAAAACCAAGGCGGGTAAACCTCAATGCCCTTCAATACACACTTTACAAACTCAAAACATGGTATTGCATAAACATATATATCTTATATAAGGCATCAAACATGGCAGTGAGATACTAGATGATGGCCAATCACCCATTGAACATCAACCCGCATGAAGCATAAGATAGGGTAGGACAACAAACTTTGCATAAAAATAAATGATATTATGTGATTTATAACAATTTTGTAACAAGAAAATATAAGGAATATGAGCAGACAACACATATAAATCTCACAACTATTTGAGATCAGTGCCTCATCCCATTGGACAATGGAGTCATCAAGAGCAAAGCATCATACAACAAAGTTATTCAATATAAAATTATCTAAGAAATATTGCATTACAACATCATTTAACAATAGTCTCAACCCAGTCTACTTATCAAAATCCCAACAAATCTGCAACTTCTAACAATCATTTAATTGATCCATTAGACCAAAGCATGAAAGACAATCACATATCTCACAACAAGACACTAAGGAAAATAAGACTTTTCTTTATTCTTCTTAAAACTTGACTGGTTTGTACAATGGAGAGAATTGAACCAACATTGTATTTCATTCACCAATATCATGCTATCTCTGTCATATAATATTAAAACAACTAAAGACACCAAAAACTAACAAAAGGAATCAACCTAGATTCATGAAATTGTTTTGTGGAAGATTTACAACACTACCCGAACTAGAAAGCTTGCTACTAGAACCAGATATGTTTGGAGCCAAGAGAGTGGTCTGCCAAAACAAAAAAGTGGAACCCAGAACCAAAAGGTTGGAACCCTTAGAAAAGAGAGATGGAAAGAATATATAGACAAAAGGAGATCAGATCCAATCTGATATTGCCACTTTTCCCTCTTCAATTTGATTGGCCAAGATATTTTCTCCCTCCTACACTAATGACCTTGGGATTTCAAAATTAATTGGAATGCAACAAGCTTCAGGTCAAAACCTAAAACTAACCTAACAAGATTTGATACATAAAATCACTACACTAGCATGGTATGCTATATCTTAACCTTCAAACCTGAACAAACCGCTAGCTGATGAAATTGGAAAGTTATGAGCCATGCCAATATCATGCCCCAGATGGGCCATCAAATTTACAGAGCTAATGTGTGTCAAAGATTTTTAGAAATCTCTACAAGCCCATCATTGACTGGCATTGTTGCAGAACGCGCAAGGATGCAAGATTTTGGGCAACCTCCCTCCCTCTTTTGGGAGGTTACTGCATAATTTTGAGGTCTCATCGACCTCTTCTTCATCTTGTACTTCTCTACAAAAACATCATCAATAAGTATGAGAGTGTTATCATGGTGGATATTGAGTTTGCAACACTGTTTTTCTATAAATATCCCTTTGGCTATCACTCTCCAGTTACATATCCCTCTAGCTATGATATACACAACTCCTTCCTTCTATCCTAATAAACTTCATGCAATTGTATCTTCACAAATTTGGCCATGTTCTAGAAGTCATTTGCCTTCTTTAGAACATCTATTTCTATTAATATTTGAATAATGATGTCTACTAGGAAGAAGAATTTATAACTTCTAAATTCATACACACTAGAGAAATCTTGTGACTATACTCCTTGAACCAAAAAAGTTGTTTGTGTATAATGTTCTACA
The DNA here is from genome assembly GCA_027943335.1 of Chamaecyparis obtusa. Classification (NCBI taxonomy): domain Eukaryota; kingdom Viridiplantae; phylum Streptophyta; class Pinopsida; order Cupressales; family Cupressaceae; genus Chamaecyparis; species Chamaecyparis obtusa. Next base: position 290,012 of record BSBK01000706.1, read on the forward strand.
TATCTTTGCCTTTACAATATCAAATCTTGTTGTCAGCCCACTATAAACCTGAAAATCTTCATAATTTGTTTTTGATTAAGGAAAACAGGTTTTAAAGGGGTCCTGAAACCCTGTACAAATTGGTCAAAAAAAGATATTCAAAGAAGCACACAAAGATGGAATAGATCCAGACCAAACGAGGGTTTTACAACAGGCACCCACAACCTGGAGAAGAAAATGGTGCCAGTAGAAAGGAGCTAGAACCCAGACAAAAGAAGACGTTGCGAAAAAGATAAAACAAAAGAGAATCAGCAGCTCAGAGACTTACATCAGACAACACAATTATTTCTTCCCCTTCTGGGAATGAAGGGACATCTCAAAAGAGGGCTGAGGTTTAGATCTTTTTTTCCCTTTAACAGAAGTCCACCCATCTTCCGCTTTCTTAGCCAAATCCTGCCAAGAAGATGAATCAAGGATCGAGGCGCCTAAAAGTGGGGAAACAAGAGGTTGTCCCGAAATAGGGCTGCCAGAATCCCGAGAAGCTGAATCGAGAGATAAATCTGTAGTATCCAGTCCAGCATGAACCAACGAAGCAATAGACGCCTCACCTCCAACAGAGGCCCGAACAACAGAAACCCCAGGGCCATCACCCGGGGGAGAGCCAACAACTGAAATCGGGGATACAGGGGCCTCAAAAGCCTCTAGAGAAGATGAAACAACCTGTGAAAAGCTTCGAGCAGTCGAGGCCTTCGCAACAGTGTAGTGGTGGGAGGAGGCTCCCTTCCACCAAGAAGCATGTTTTTTAACCTTTTCCAATCCGCACTGACCAGCTAAGTGACTAGTTTTGAAACAACTCCTGCATCTGAAGGGGAGGCCTTCATAATCTAGGTATTGAATCCAGGAGCCTTTAGGATGTTGAAGCTTTATTTTTTCTGGGAGACCCTTGGAAGAATCCAAATCAACCAAAATCCTAGCATATGTGGAATGACGAATATCATATGATTCCTCATCAGCCAACAAAAAATCCCCAAGAGCCTCTCCCACAACCTCAAACAGAGAATTGACCCAAAAGTGCAGAGGGAGGTTAGGAAGCCGTACCCAGGTAGGCACCTTGGAGAAAGTCTCTGTAGAAGCATCAAAATCTGGGTGCCAAGGCTTCATCATGAGCATGAAACGGGTGTCCCAGCTAAAGAAGTGATCACAAAGAATCACCTTCCGATCAGCTAGAATCTCAAACTTAGCTATGAAGAATCCCCTCGTGAGAGGAAAAATGTGAACTGTTCCAGAGATAATGGGTTCCCACAGGTGGGTGATCCAGTCATGCAGATCCGGGAGACTTGGCCAAAAGCCCTTGAACCTGCAAATCAAACCATGTCCCTTGAAAACCGATGACGCAACATCTATATCTTTAACTACCTCTTCATCCAGAGGGATGATAAGAGGATTTGAGACTCGGAGCGCTTTAGGGGGAGAAACAGAGGCAGAACTCAAAGTTGCCCTACCCGGAGCAGCCATGGAAGGATTGCGAGCAGGGGTGGCTACATCAGCAACAACTGGCAGAATAGAAACCCTAGTCACAGTGGGAGCTGCATTCGAAATCACTCGAGAAGCAATGTCTGTAGCCAAAGTGGGCTGCAAGGTAGCAGCACACTTCGCAGACACAGAGGCGACATCATTAGAATCGACAGCCACAGGAGCAGCAAAAACCCTAGACGCTGCACGGGCGGGAGTGTCTCGGGCAACAACCATTTCTCTCGTTAAATCTTCAAAATTTGTTGGCCATAAGTGACCCCTTGATTTTTGTGCATGCCACATCAAACTCCTCCATTTATGGAAAACCCATCACGTCTTTGTCCCTACTTCTGAAACTCCTTACTTCCCCGTGAAAATCTCGTGATAGTATGATGTCCTGCCACCATTTTAGCTTTCAACCATTGTCCACAAACCCTCATATTGTGGGCGACATACCATCGATCCTTTCCTTGCTGACAAATCAAACGATAATCACTGGTCCATTTGAATGCCGACGTTTCATGTGGAATGTGGACCGATAAATCAACAAGTAGAAATGCCCAAGTCACCACCTCATCATCTAGCACCATCTTTATCAACATGGGCCAACCACAAACACGTGGCAAGATTTCATCTTCCCACGCTAGATAAAGATTGATTAAGTTGGATCACGGGATCACAAGAACCGTTGATCCCTTCCTTTCTTTAACCATCACTCGCAACACAAACTCATCCTTATGAAATAAAAGTCAATCACCTTTTTGACTGAATCAAAACATCTTCGTTGATTTTACCCATTTGCTAAATGATTAGCACATAAGTTGCAAATATTTTAACTTCAACATAATCAACAACTTCAACATTAAAAAATTTGATATTAAATTTGACCAATCAACCACCTCCATATGTCACCAACTGTCACGCATCTTGGTCCCACACTCTTAGTCACAAAGGAACCAATACACGCGACACCATCTCGTGATCCCTCGCTGAATAATCTTCAAGCAAGTTTGATCACGAGATCACAAAGACCGTCGATCTTTGCAACACTTTATTCTCTGAGCACTAATGATGCACAATATCCGTCGAGCACATTTTCAGATAGATTAAAAGATCACCATTGAAAATAAGCATGTGTTGAAAGATGGATGTGTTAGTAATCTGATCTTTAACCAAAAGGAACGTCAAAACCAACATAAGATATCAATGTAAACCGTTGATCAATGAATAATTTACAAATGGCAAAGTCTCACCATCCCTCGATCGATTGAGTCCATCCATGACATCATCACGGGGTCACAGGGCGAATGAGAAAACAACATGTAGCCCACCGTTTGAAAAAGTAAAGGGTCCCACCAAACATGAACAATTAATCCATAACACAATGAAATAAAAGGAAAGGCAACGGGGCAAGACCTTAGGAAAATACAACTTGGGGCACGAAAGATTAAAAAGGACCCACACTTAATTACTTACGACGCTAGATTTTAACAAATAGGTCCCATTTTAATGATGACAACCCCCTTTGCCTTATGAGACAAAAAGGTAATGACAAAAAATAATAGTGTAGGGTTTAATGAAAAAGGTTTTAATTTATTCAAAACCCTAAACCCTAACAAAATAATAGGGGTTAGAAATGATCACAAGGGTTGATGACAAGGTGAAGAACATACGTCCTCAGATGATAAAGCATGAAAATCACAAGGTAACTGAATGCATGAAGGCCAGAACATGGCACCTACTCAAATCTTCAAAGGGGTCCTCAAAAATTTCAACAGTGGTAATCTCAAGAATTTGAGAGTACCAACAATTTGTTCGCTCTTCTCTCCTAGTTTTCCAACCTTGGTCTAGAGACTTCATTGTCTTTGATGATATGAAGCTTAAAGTCCCTGTCTGGATTGAATTTCTTGGTTTGCCCTTGCCATGCTGGCCTTTTTTGCAAAACATTGCCCAGACTTTAGGTTGAGTAGTTTGTTTAGAACTCAAGCGCTTATTTCATGCTTGCCCTCAGAAGAGGGTTTGTTTTGAAATTGACCTTGCTAAAGAACTTAAGGAGACAATTAATATTCATATTTGTGGGAAATGTTTTTCTTTATGTGTCATGTATTTGAATTTTGCCCAATACATGTTTTCGTTGTCAATCTGCAAAACATAAAATTAAGGATTGCCCTTTGGCTACTCCAGGACTAAGTTTCCTCCCAAGGAGTTTGTTGCTTCTCACATAATAGAACCCACAAAGGAAGATGACTCTTGGACAACTGTGGTCCGTAAGGGCAAGCAACCTTTGGCTCCTCAGCCTCAATAGGACTCACCTGCTATGACATCAGTTTCAAAGGATTCTCTGTCTTCCAAAGCCTCCAAGTCTATCTCCCCTACATAGGGTGTTTCAAACCTTGCTTTTTAGTGGAAATCTTTGTCAGTGAAGGATTCTTCAATTGTTTCACATGGCCATGTTTTGGGAACTTCATCTCCTCAAATAGCTCCAGTTGGTTCTGATACTCTGGTCTCCTTGCGTCATCGTTATCGCAACCCTCCTAGGAAAGAGGACATGGTTGACAAAGGACCATGAAAAGACAGGTGATTCTAGGATATCTCTATCCAATTTTTCAGTTTGGCTCAGAATTTCTACATAACAAATTCTCCTCTCTTGGGGACAAGGATAGCATGAATGATGGTTTTCAATGAATTTTCTTTCTTGGAATGTACAAGGTCTTACTGACCTCTCTCCTAAATACTCAATTCGAGATGTTCTTTGTAGGTTTCCCAAACTAATGTATTTCACCTTCAAGAAATTAAAATGGCTAGTTTTTTGCTTGTTGTTACATGTCGTGTTATTTGGCCACACAATTTGGGTTTTTCATCTAGCCATGAAGCTGGTAGAGGGGTGGTTACCCTGTTAGTGCCACGCTAGCAAAATTCAGTTATCAATCATGGTGATGACCCCATGAACAAAGTGGTTTGGATTCTTATGAAAATAGACAATCTACCTTTTGGTATAATCAATGTTTATGCTCTCAATGATGCAGTGGAAGAACATACTTGTGGCATTGGTTAGCTAATTTATTACCTTCGACCACTTGGGTTCTATGTGGCGATTTTAATATGGTTGAGGTGGCTTCTGACACGGATGGCACTTCATTTCATTGGACAATTGGTGAGTGTGAAGCCTGGAAATATGCGTGTAATAAATTAGGTTTTTTTATCTCAATACCAACCGCCCCCTTTCACATGCAATTTGGCATACTTCGAGCAATTTCAGAGATGGTTTTGAGAGAGCTTTTAAACGCCTTGATCGTGCCATGATCTCCTCTCAATCTTTTTTCTTTTCTTTTGGGACAAAGCAATCTTTTTCAATTTTACCTTTACCTGATGTCACCATGTCAAATCACTTTACCATTAAATTTTCTATTGAGTGGTGTGTTGCCTTGCTGTGTCCCCCTCATTCTCTTTTTTTTTGTGTCCCCCTCATTCTCTTTTTTTTTTAAAACACCTCACTACTGAGTCATCCTCCCACTCTGGCCCACATTTAGAGAGTTTGGAATTTGCAACCTTGACTGATTCAACCTTCTAGTTGGATTTTGTGGTGGAATGATGTTATTCATCGAACCACTAAATTCCTTCTTTTTTATGGGAAAGAACTAGCTTAGTTTTGTCATCAGTCTTATGATTGGACCACCAAGGATTTGTGTGCAACAGTCGAGAGCTTGGCAACTCACTCTTTCTCAACTGAATTACAGTTCAAGGTGGCGACAGTTCGTCATCAAAAGTAGGTGGCCGATAGTTATGCAGCCATAGGTGCTCAAATCAAGGCATGTTTGCACTGGTTAAAAGTGGGAGATCGGGCTACTAAGGAGCTCTTCTCTTGTCTACATCCAAGACATTCCTCTCCAAGTATAAAAAAGATCAAAGATGGTACTTCAATTTTAGCTGAAATCCTAGACATTCTACAAGCTTTTATTAATCATTACTAGCAAGTGTTTACTACCCAATCCCCCACTTCTACTAGTCAACAACCCCTTGAGGATTGTCTTTCAACCGTCCCTAATTGTTTGTCAAACCCCCAAAGGTCTTTTTGTGATCAAACCTTGTCTATTCAAGATCTTAAAGACACGACTTTTCTATGGTTCTCGACAAAGCCCTTTGGGATTGTGTGGGTTCAAATCTTCATCATGTTTAGCTTGAAACAATTTAAAATGGTAATTTATGAGTAGAAATAAATAGAGGTAATATAAAATTTATACCTAAGACTAGTGATCCTAAAGATACTTGTAACTGGTGCCCAATTACCTTGCTTAATATTTTTTACAAAATTATCGCCAAAGCTCTTGCTCTGAAAATTCGTCATCTCCTTCAGATTGTTCACCCTGAACAAACTGGATTCATACAATCCAAGTTCATTTTGGATAATATCATAGTTGTTAGGGAAAGTATGGAATGGGCTCGCCATTCTAACCAAAATGCCATTTTTTTGAAAATAGATTTTACTAAAGTTGATGATTCCTTCCCCACCCTCATTGAGAATAAAGAGAATATCCAAAATATTTTCTCCAATGCCTTGACACTTTCTGTTTGGCTTCAAGCTCTACTATCCAATGGCATAAAACCCTTTGTTATCATCATTCATTCCTTCCAACGCCTCACTAGATTCTCCAGTACAACTGGAAGTGGATCTATCATGGCAAGTTTCAAATTTGTTCCAAAGTTCTCGCAGTCACATGTATATTATTCTTCTTGTTGGTCACCTTACAAAGCAAATTATAGTAAGCTCGAGAGGTTGTTTCGATATTTTTTATGGGCTTCAAATATAGAGAGACGCGAATTTCACCAAGTGGCCTAGGAATACTCCTACTTGCCTAAGCAATCAAGAGGCCTTGGCCTCATCTCCACTCATAGCCAAGGTCAAACCCTATGTCAAATGGGTTGCTCTCATTCCTCCTCGAGGTTACATTTTATTAACATATGGCTTGCCATCACTAAACCATTAGGGTCTCAACTTCATCGCTTGGGTATTCCAAATCTTTGTTATTCATTATGTGGACAGTCTGAGTCCTTCCTACACTTGTTTTGGTTTTGTCATACGACTCAAAATTGTTGGATTTGGATCCATGATTTTTTTTTCCCATTCTGCCCATAAATGTTCTCTTGACATGTGGTCCTTCTCAAAGATAACCCTAGCTTTCTTTTCCTTTTCTGCAATTTTGGCACACTTCTAGATTATAAATTCTCTTTTCTATTTGTAAAGAGAGAAATGCGGTGGTTTTTTCTAAAGCCTTAATTGATTGTAATGTATCTATTTTTGCTAAAACATGCATATGCAACAATGGTCACTAGCAACATGTACCACTCGAGCTCTGCCATCGAATGCTCACTACAATATGAGCTAAATACTACCGATTGGCTCTCCTCGTCTAAAGGCTTTCCGAGGTTGGCCTTGGCTATTTTTGCATGACACGAGGACAAACAAGTAGAGGAGGATGTTGCAGATGGATGGACACTATCGAATCTTGAGATAAACACTGAGCCAAGATGGGGAAGGAAAAATGAGTCAGACTCTCCCACTATGACCTTAGCTACTTAACAAGGTTTCTCTTTTGGACAAGACCCATTTTGTTTTATAGTTTTCTCCATTTAGGCCCTTGTTTCTCTAAACTTTGGACTTCTACCCATTTGACCTCTAAGGAGTGACTTTTCCTCCTATATTAATATTTACTTATGTGAATCTAAACTCATATGTAATTACATCCAAGAAAAAGTAATTGATTTGATTAAATACGTGTTTGGTATGAAATTTTAAATCTGAAAACTTTGATAGTATTCTCTTTTGTTCTCAATTTTAGTCTTGTTTTGAAGCAATTTCATACTTGCTCGCAAAAAGATTGGTTAAATTTACAATTTCAAGTTTGTTAAAGTTCACAAAAGATTTATAATTGGAAAATAATATTTTATTATAAAATGTATATATTTATTACACTATAATATGCTTTTGGATTGCAATAAATTTTTATTAAATATATAATACAACCATAAATGATCACTAGGGCAATTAAAATCTTTAAATCTTTTTAGTATAAGCTGAACATTATCTTATCACAAATAACAGGATTCTTGTATGTGCACATTGTGTGTCACTTGCTTTTACCACCTATTTTGAATAAATATATTTTAAACTAAAAACAAGAGAAATCTGAACAAGGATTGGTACAGGTTTTGAATCTTTTTGATGAAATAACGATCTGCAACTGACTCCATTTTGATGAACTCCTGTACCCAACATAATATACAAAGAAGTAACGAATTTTAATTGAAAAATAGTGCATCCATGATTGCAGATTTTTAGCTCAGGTATCAAAGAAGACGTGCAATCCTATTTCCGTCCCGTAGCATGTGCTGAGATTCAGCACAGTAGCACATAAAATTTTTAACTTCCTATGTTTTTGGCATTGCTTTGTTCCAAAAAAGCTTGCTTTTGTCTGTAAATAAATTCACTAAAAATGTAAATAAAAAACAAACAGCGAAAACGAAATGTCTCAAACCCTCACGTATTTGTAAACTCCTTGATGTCTGCGAAACCCCATGAAATCGATCTAGCCGTATGAAAGTATCCAATGTAAGGCCAAAGAATCCTTCCAGACGCATACATAACCCGTACTCTTCCCAAAAATGTCCAGATTCTGTATACATGATGATGAAAAAAATTACAACTGTCAAAAACCCTAGCGCCTGCTACGATTCTGCTAATGTCTACAAAGGAGAATAAAAAGTCTGTCATGGCACATTTAGGGGCTCTGAATACCATCTATAATCATGAATTTGCAAGTACCATTTGCAAATACAGAGACATAATTTAATGATCACAGAAATCACGGAACTAATTAAGAGAAAACAACGAAGGTAGTAAATATAAAATCCAGGATACAAATATCAAGCCGTTCGTGATGATCTCTTTATTGCAGGTATCGAAACAAGAAAGTTTAGTAAATCTGCAAACCCTCTATGTGAAAAGTGTGACAAATTATCCAAGGGAAAAGAGAGAATTTAAACCAAAAAAAACAATAAAATTCAAAGATAACCTAAATCGAAGAAGATTTTAAATCAAAAATTAAATCTAAAATCATTTATGGACAAAGCTTCCAAAACTTTCTTTATGAATGTGCGCGGCCCTGCAACATTTCATTCCAAAAACGAGTGGAAGGAAAGAAATGCAGAGCCGCCCGTGAACTTAATATCGCTTACGATTTTGTTGAGAACTGATTGTGCATATATCATCAGCACTCGACCGTCGATAAGCTTCAAAAGATTCCCCAAAAAAATAAAATCAAAACGAGTATGAAACTGTTAAAAGGCAGATAATACAATGGGATCTGACTGACGTGCAAGTTTTCATCCAAACACTCATTGAATGCATTCAGCCTTGCGAATTTTCTTCATTTCCCTGAATTTAACACAACAAAATAATCCTTCCGAACAACCAAATTGAATCACAAAATGAAACACCATATAGTGTAGAAGAACTGAATAATTTTAACTAATATGAAGCACTGCACTCCCCTGATGTCTTCTGCACACCAACTGAATCGTGTAAACTAATATGGAGGAGACGGAAATAAAAACTAGGGTTTCGTTTAGGGTTTGTACAGTCGGACTTCAACTCCGTTACATTCTAATTAACAGAAGGGAAATTAATATCTTACGAATTTATAAGTTCCTTTCTTTATATAATACTAGACCTCTTGGGGGTATAATTTTTTCCACCACACAAAATTAGAAGTCGAGATTTTTAAATTAATTATTTGTGTTTGAATTTTTATTAACGTTTTGGATCACATTTAATAATTCATTATCACCAAGATCTTGATTTCTTGTAATATTTTCAAATTTTGGCATTTTTTTAACGGATTATTTTATTTTTAAATAATATCTAGTGTGATAGATATTATCAACACGAATGACATTAAACAAATCTTTATGTATAGAATTTAGACATGGTTGAAGGATACAAGGGACAACTAGTGTGGATTTGTAGACATTTGAAAAGAATATTATAATATATATACTCTATTATCATATGAAATGAGGTATCTAGTGTAATAGGTCTTTAGGGATGGGTGAAGAAATGGTATGATGGGTTTTCGCTCTACATTATCATTTAGGATAAATTTGATGTTGGTTATATCGTACCCCACCATTATAAGTATGAGTAGCTATAATAAATGTGAGTTTTTATCGATGATTGAAGGATTGGAAGGTCATTAGAATCAAATATAATTATGTTAATAATATTATGTTTGGATTTCAAGATTGTGTCAATCAACAAAAGTTTTTATAGTTGAATTGATGTAAAATTTTATTGGGTCTTCTATAAGATATCTTGTAGGTATCAAATGTGTACATTAAGTCTCGTGGGTGTATCCTAGCTTGAGTATTTGGAAGTTGGTCAATAATGTCATCCTCTTTATGTGCCTTAGCAAATAACTCAAAAGGAAGGCACTAATGGTTAAGTTGGTTGAGGAGGTGGGTGCTTATATCTTTGTGTTGTTTGATTGTATGTGTGTCCTAAAACATAGATATCATGGATAAGATTGTTAGCTCAAAATGTATTAGGCTCGTGAATATCAATGAATCTATGTAAGAAGTATATGTTGTAAAGAGGTAAACATATAATAAGTGGATCCAATACCAAGAGCTTCCTTGAAAATAAGTGGTTTAAATAGGCAGATGTGATAAAAGATAAGAGCTTGACTATATAAAAGAATATGTTGTGAATTGAACCATATTGTAGGAAGAAATATAATAAAGAGCTAGAAGGCTTAATCTATAAAGATGACATAGAAGAAAGTAAAAAAATTGTAGAGAAAAATTATAACAAGCTTGTATCATGAGCATTTGTGAAAGATGTATCATGTGTATTATCTATGACGATACTATCGTCGTTGAGGAAATCTTATATTTTGTTTTTTAGTGCTTGACATTGATTTGTAGAATTGCACAACACCCTATGATATGCATAAGAAGAAAGTAGGGTATGACCATGCTTGTGAGGTTTTTTGTATTTTCATCCCAAATTGCTATTGAATTTGCCGAATGAACTTCTACAAGGACAAGTATCTTCTACAACAATAAAAACCTTCCAAGAGAGAAGCAAAAAGAAGTATTAGATTTCCAATATCGATACAACACAAAATATAAATGTGCATGGAGACCAAATTATATATAGGCAAGGGTGGGATGAGAAGGTAGTTTGGGTAGGTGAGAACCCTACATATGCATGTGACAAGTGTCCTAACAAGTGTCATGTGCACATGACTAGAGACATCTAGACATTATCCCCAAGTAAACCTAAACAAGGTATGAAAAGTATTTAAAAGGGAAACCAAATATATAATAGATCTCGTGCATACCAACAACCCACTTAAGTGCAACTTAGGGATGAAACAAAGGAAAAGTAAAAATCTACTAAAAGTTGATTAGAAAAAATTGGGCCTAATGGGATACTTATGCATTAAAAAAACTCACATAAATAACATAAAGGAGAAAATTCATAAGAGAAACTTTGCCCTAAAAGAGAGAAAATAAGAAAAGATGTGAAGGAAGAAGGACTTGAGAGGATCCCAAAAGGACAACTACCTTCACCCAAGCTTTAACCACAACTAAAGACAATGAGGCAATTCTAAAGGTTTAGTGAATATGTTTGTAACATGCTTTTTTATGTGCAAATACTCAAAGTTATGAACATTATCTTAGATGAACTACTAAATGAAGTGCATATGGGCCTCAATATGTTATTTCCATTGATGTTCCACTAGTTTGTGAGTAGTGCATATGTAGCTTTAATTATCACACCAAAGAGTAGTAGGGTAATCAATAGGAAAACTAAACTACATCAACAGTAGTTGAAGTCAAAGAACCTCCTAACTAGCGATAATTTCTCCTCTATACTTAGTCTTTGTCTAGATGATAATGTAATAGCTAATTTCTTCTTTCAAGTTATAGAATTAAAATTAGAACCAAGGTAGAAGATAAAATCAAAAGTATACTTTTGATTCCAAATAATACTAGCCTAAATTCAATTAGTGATGCTCACAATCTAAAAATATCTTGATGTGTAGAGCATGCAAAAATGTGAACTTATCCTTTATGTACCTCAAGGTACACTTGGCCACCTTCTAGGGACTCTCACAAGGATCCTGGAAGCAATAAAAGACAATGTAATTTTTAATGTGAATATCAAGATGGTTATTCATCAAGTACAAAAAATATAGCCAACAAATTATTTATACAATGTAGCACCAACTCTAGACACAATGCAACTAGTAGATAGGATGATACCTAATTGAAATGGGATGGGGCGGGCTTGCAATTAACCATGCCAAATCTATGAAGTATACCAAGAGGATACTTTTGTTTGACATTGAAAATATTCTTACAAGACTCAAAGACTTGAAGAATAAGGAAAACAAGTAAAATCTCAAGACTAATCATATCAAATTAATCCATCAAAGCTCTTTAAATGCTCTAAATCATGGTAGTGGAACTACTCATAAGAATCAATTCATCCGTATAAAGATCAAGTATCAAAAGGTCCTCCTCGTGCCTTTGAGTGTAGATTATTATATTAGAATGGTGGCACATGAAACTATTATCAAGAAAACTAGCCATCTTCTCATACTAAGCTAAAAGGTGGCTTGTTTGAGACCAAAAATTAAATTTAAGAGCCTATAAAGAGGTAAAGGATCCTACACAAAACTTAGAGGTTACTCCACAAATATCTCTTGTTTAAAATCACCATGTAAATAAGTAGTATTTACTACCATATAGTATACTAACAATCCCTATGATGTGGCAAGTGAGTGGGAGACAAATATATCTATTTTAGCTATAAGAATAAAGACTTAGAATAAGCAATGCCTCCAACCTATAAAAAAATATTAGCCAAAAGATAGACCTTATACTTTTCAATGGGTCCATCCATAGCATATTTAGTTTGGTAGGATCACTTACAATGAACCAACTTTATTCCCTTAGAAAGAGGTATAATATCACATTCTTGAAAAGAAGAATACACCTCTTCATAACATTGTACCACTTTAGAATGTTTGGTTTGTTTAAAAAATTTGAGAATCTTCTAAATTACCATGACTTATAAGATTGACATTGGTTCTTTGTGAATGAGTATAATTAGAGTCAGTGGGATCAACAACTTAATGTTCAACCTACTTAATCATAGTGTAGGCCCAATGGGGCAAACACTATGCACCAAGAGGTGGTGGATTAGGACTAGCATCATCATCATACCCGAGAATAAAAGTCCTTGAGAGATGGAGGAGTAGGAAGTGAGAGAGTGTTGGCAAGTGATGTTTTGGGAGCACTAAGGATCACTTAAGGGTTGTCATTTATGGCAACACTTATGGTGGAGTGATCACATGCACAGAGTTGTGATATTGGAGACTCAGTCATGAAAATGACTAAGTACAAAATCAGGATAACAGTATATTGTGTTACATTTTTGGTCAACGAAGATAATATATGATGTATTATGGCTTGTGAAGTTAGTAGAAGACATTTTGGGATATGTATAAGCTTCAGTTAAGGTTGCATGTGTTTTGTTAAAGAGATTAGGAAGTTACAGTGTTATGAAGGTATGTGAAGATAGAGAATCAGTGAAACGGGACATATGAGTAGTCACGATGATTGAGGAAAGGTTAGTTGGTATGGAAACATGCTAAGTCAAATGGATGTTGTATATTGCCAACACTTTGGTAATATAAGATCGTTGACTCTATGTTTATCATTTGCATAAGTAATTGTTATGTTTTGTAATGTATTTAGAGAGCCAACTAGATGGAAGAATTAATACAAGTATAGAGTGTTTTGTGGAAACGATAAGTGATTGTGATGATGATGTGATGGATGTAAAGAGAAGATGCGAGATCAGAGATTGATAGAGCTATAACTAGAACTATCAAACAATAGTCGATGCTTGTATAGTTCATTTTTGAAGAACATTTTGTGACAGTATTCTGATTGTAAGAGTTGTAAGCTCACCACCTTTAACAGGGTTTTTGTATACCCCTAACAGGGTTTTGTATTCCTTTAACAAAGAAATGTACTATGTAATACTCATCTCCTAACAGGGCTAGATCTCCTAACAAAGATTCAATATTTTAGTGCATAGTTGTGGGTACCATCCCCACAGGGGTTTTCCTTTGGCCAGGGTTTCCTCGAGAACAAATAATGGTGTCATGAGTTATGTGTTATGTGTTTATGTTCTTTTCATTTCTACATTAATATGGTTTATTTGAAATTGGTTGAAGTTTAAATTAAAGTGTTGTAATATTGATTCACCCCCCCCCCTCCCCTCTCAGTATTACCTAATCCTAACAATTGGTATCATAGCTTTTGGCCCTTGGAGATAAAGCCTAACAACTTAAGGGAGATCAAAATGGATTCAGAAAGTTTGCAAGAGAATTTTGAAGTAGCACTTGATGACTTGGACAAAGAAAAGGCTGAGAATGGCGAACTGAAATTCAAATTGAGAAGAACAGAAGGTTTCATCAAGAAACTAAAGGAACAATGTGAAATTTTAAGAAGTCGAAAATAAGACCTTATGGATAAGATCAAAGAGGATTCAAACAATGATACATCAGACCAAGTAAAGAAGCTGGAACAAGAAAAAGAGAAGATAATTAAAGAGATTCAACATGAAAAAGATGCAAGACACAAAGTTGAAGAGTCACTAAAAGAAGCAAATAAGCAGGTAGGACAAATGAAGAATGAACTTGATCACTACAAAGATAAATGTTTGGAATTAGAGAAGTACAATCAGATCATAAAATGATAACTCACTCAATCCAAATTGCATATTGAGAAGTTACACATGAGCAGTGATAAGATTTATGAAAAGAGAGAAAGACAGAAGCCTAAAGGAGACATGACTAGAGTTGGATTCAATGAAGATGAATGTTCTAAAACTAATGAAGAAACACATGAAGCAAAGATTGAAGAAAGACCTAGAGATCAAACAAGACCTTTTAGAGGTAGATTCTTTGGATGCAACAAATTTGGGCACATGAAAAGAGATTGTAGAGGTAACAATTCTTTCAAACCCTTTTCTGGTTATTGTTATAACTGTTATAATTATGGACATAAGAAAGTAGAATATAGAAAACCTGATCAGTCCATATAAAAACAAGATTACATCAGAGAAGAGTTAGCATCCAAGATCACATGCCTAAAATGCAATAACTTTGGGCATACTGCAAGGTATTGTAAGCTGCAAGTAAATCAGGATAAGAGGAGACCTCATACATGTTACAAATGCAACAACCTTAGACACATAGCGAAGTTTTGTAGATACAATGGAGAAGACAACATAAGAGGACCAAGAGGACCACCTCATGTGGTTATAAGGAAGAATGTTGGTGACAGTGGTACAAATTTTACTGAGTAAATGGATGAGTTTGAGAATCATTTCAAAAAAAGCTACAAATGAATAGGATGAGAAAGTGTGGAAGATAAAAGAGTTCAACAAGGCATTGGTTGAGGGAGAGATAGTAAATGGTACTATGTCTTCACGTGATGATTTCATTGAGACATCAACCTATAAGGTCGCATGGCCTTAAGGGGAGCATTTGATGCAGATAATAGATTATATCCAGCCCCTAATTATGTGGAATAAGCTCATGCGAGATTAGATATAGTATGAATAGACATTATGGAGTCTATGTTTGTGATCACAACACTTGAAGATTCATATTTCATGTTCGCAAGATTTGTGTTGACTAGACCGCATGGGAAGTTGAGCTACTTGTGATTAATGCTTTCACTCAACCTATGATGGATAAAAGAGCTTGAAGTATATCATTTCAGCACCATTTGATAATCAGTGACCAAGGAGAGCAGAGTTGTGAAGCATTTCAGTCATCTAGTAGATATATTGTGTGATCGCTTGAAGCAACGTTCTGGATTTTAGCGTGTTAAAGGTATTTAGATTTTATACTCTTTTAGAAGATATGGATGCACCTATGATTTTTGATGTAGTAGATAGACCAAGGTACAAGTTTAAGAAACATTTGTTTAAGTCTTGTGAGGATGATCCGGAAGGAGCATTTTCACAAACCCCTTACAGCGTGTTACATGTTGAGGATATTAGGGCATACATACACTGCAAGTATGAGATCATATGAGATGTTAATATCTATAGTGAGCTAGATGGGATGATAGAAGTAGATGGAAAGATGATAGAAGAGTTTAAACACTTGGAAGACTAGTCCATTATTAAGTTAACCCTACTGAATGAGTTTCATTAATCCGAATGCTTCAAGATAATCCTAAGAAGAATCCATGACCAACTTATATGGATTGGAGAACAACCAGTTAAGATATGTGAACAAATGATTCATGAGATAACTAGATTAGATAATGTCGGAGCCCTTCCAGTAGTTGAGAAAAATATCAGAAAATAGGTGGAAACCCTAACCCATTCTAAGTGGTATAAGAGAGAAATGACATTAAATGATATCTATCAGCAAGATGTGAGATTGGTGGCAATGATATTAGGTTGCAAGTTCTTTTATAGCAGTAGACCTAACTTTGTATCACTTGGATTCATTATGATGGCTTATAGAATGGTTAAGGAAAATAAGAAATATAACTTATGCCAAGTTCTTACACAACAGTTTTTAGAAAATGTGAAGGTTATTAAGAAAGATAAGACAAAGGAATTCAGGTTTGGATCACTATTGGTTCATATGTACATCCACATTATACACAAATTCCCTGGCATGCACCCTAGAGCATGGAAAAATGATGTACCTACCGGAATTGAAATTTCTGAGAGCTACCAAAGATACAACAAGAATTAGGTAGATGGATAATTATTTGCTATAACCAAAATCCTTCAAAGGCAGATGAATGAAATATATAGGATACCTAAAGATATAGTTGAGAAATATAAGGACACTATTTGTTTCATGGTTGAAACTGATTGTGTGTGCTTTGAGGTAGTTGAGCCTAGGAAGAAATGGTGCTCCCCTATGGGGTATGAGGTCAGTTCCAAGGTTGTAACAATGCAAGTTGAGCATGTATTAGCAACAGAGATAGACACTTCTGAAGAAAGATAGGGAACATATAGGGAAAAGTCTGAAAAAGTTAGAGAAGAACAAGATAAATGGACAAGGAAGAGAAAGATTAACAAAATAAGAGAGGACATTACTACAAAGGTAGGAATCACTAGGGAGCAGCTGAAGAACATAAGGACAAAGATGATATATGCATCTTCTAGAATGGAAATTGATGCACCTCTCACTTCTGGATCTGAAAACATAGTAAGTCCTACTCTTGATATTATTGGTTTATCATCTACACATGAGAAGACTACACAAGAAATTGTACCTACGAGCACACCTAGGAGATCTACGAGATCTAGAAAACAAAGCAGCCCTAAGTAACAAGAGGTAGAAGTGGAAATAAAGAAGAAAGAAGAGACAATGATTGAGAAAGAAGAAGAAAAGGAAGTACAGAAGAAGCCAAAAAATATGTGGAAGCCAGACATTCAAATGCTACAAAAGAGAGTGTTAAGAGATGGGAATTTGAAAACCATAAATAGATACTATGAAAGGTATGACCCTAAAATCAAGCAATAATTGAAGACACTATAATTAAATACTTATTGGGTTTCAAGAAGAACTTGTTAGAGATAGAGGGAAGCATTGCTAAGGAATTGTATAGAAAGTTGGAGATTAGAAAGGAGTTAGCACAGTCCAAGGATGAGAACGTAAGAAACAAGGCCATTGAAGACATGTTGCCTATTGTCTCAATACAAGAAAGGGATAGAATCATCAAAGAAATGAAACCTTTGTTGAGGACTAAGGCTAGACTGGCGAAAATTATGGCAAGAAAGTATGATGAAGTCATAGAGGATACTCAAAAGGCACTGGATCAAATCATTATGAGTGACATGCCTAAGAAGACTTCACCTCCCAAGGTTATCAAGCCTACACTATTAGGAATAGGAGAAAGTTCTAAAATAGCAGAAGAAAGTGAACAAGCTAGCGAAGTTGATAAGCAACCAGACTTCTTCATTTATGGTATGCCTATATCAATAGGCACTTCACTTGATACAAGTGACCCATTTTAAGACAATGCAGACAATGTGATGATAGTTGAAGAAGAAGGATAGTTAGAGGAAGAACATACAGTGAAGGTACATGAGAAGGAGATACAACAAGAAGAAAGGTACGTAGAGGAAACAAGAACAGAAAAAGTAGTTGAGGTAAGAGTTGAGCAAGAACAAGAACCAAACACCTCATCTACTCTATTGTTGGTAAGTATGGCCAAACCAGTGAGTGTAGATGTGGAGATCATGGATGAGGATGAACTCATGAGGTTATCCTTCATGGATTTTGCTAAGGCAAAAGAAAGGTTAGTACAAAAAGAGGACTAAAGAGTAAAGGTGATTACTAGGGCAGTGGAGACAGTGAACAAAATACTCCCTACACCTATTTTTTTTCAAGGAAAGGATGAGGCAAAGAACCTAGACATGGCATTGGATAGCTTTGACAGTCACTTTGAGTCACTGTTGAAGACCACAAAGGATAAGGAAGAAAAGTGCTTCCTAGAAAAGAAGTTGAAATAAGTTTGTCAGTCCATCTCATGGGACTTGGACATTCTAAAAGAAACTACACTTAAGGCTAAGAGTTGTGTAGAACAAGGAAGAAAGATATACAGTTATTGCATAAATCCTTGTAGACATGTGAAGAACATTGAAGATATCATAGCCAAGGATAGGGCTACCCTAAATAGTTTGATAGATAGTTGTGAAACCTCTTCACAAACTGTATTGGAGATGGATAAGCAGGCATCCAAGATATTGGATAAGATTAGTACTTTGAATACGGAGAAAGGGAGAGTAGTGGAAAGATTTGGTATGCTAAAGAGTTTAATCACTCCTAAGCTATCAATTCTTGAAACTCATCTCACAAAGATGGAGAAAATACAAGGCTCAATGACAAGTTCCTTACCCACCGAGCTAAAGGTAGCATAGACAACATCCTATGCACTAAATGTATTGATCTATGTTAGTGAACTTTTGATTAAGCCATGGGTTGAGGAAGTGAAGACCTTGTAAGACTCCTTCCAAGACATTCTGAGATTAGTGAGTAAGCATTGAATTCTTATATGCTTAAAATTTTAAAATTTTACAAGTACCTTTGCCATTGATGTCAAAGGGAGAGGAAGAGAAGAGAAAAATGAGAAGAGGAAGAAAAGAGAAAAAGTGAGAAGAAGAAAAAGATGTAAATAAAAGAATTTAAAAAAAAAAGAGAAAAAGAGAAAAAGAGAAAGAGAAGAGAAGATATGTATATATGTAGAAGGAAGATAGTGCTTTGACACTTAGTCATTTTCAACTAAGTGTTGTCATCAATGCCAAAGGGAGAGATTGTTGGCAAGTGATGTTTTGGGAGAACTAAGGATCACTTAAGGGTTGTCATTTATGGAAACACTTATGTTGGAGTGATCACATGCAGAGAGTTTTGATATTGGAGACTCAGTCATGAAAATGACTAAGTACAAAATCAAGATAACAGTATACTGTGTTACAATTTTGGTTAGCAAAGATAATATATGATACATTATGGCTTGCGAGGTTAGTAGAAGACATTTTGGGATATGTATAAGCTTTAGTTAAGGTCACACGTGTTTTGGTGAAGAGATTAGGAAGTTACAGTGTTATGAAGGTATGTGAAGACAGAGAATCAGTGAAATAGGGCATATGAGCAGTCGTGATGATTGAGGAAAGGTTAGTTGGTATGGAAATGTTCTAAGTCAGATGGATGTTGTATATTTCTGACACTTTGGTAATTTAATATCGTCGACTCTATGTTTATCATTTGCATAAGTAATTGTTATGTTTTTAAATGTATTTTGAGAGATGACTGGATGATAGAATTAATATAACTATAGAGTGTTTTGTGGAAGCGATAAGTGATTGTGATGATGATGTGATGGATGTGAAGAGCAGATGTGAGATCAAAGATTGACAAAGATATAACTGGAACTATCAAAGCATAATAGATGCTTGTATAGCTCATTTTTTAAGAACACTTTGTGACAGTATTCTAATTGTAAGAATTGTAAGCTCACCACCTTTAACAGGGTTTTGTATACCCCTAACAGGGTTTTGTATTCCTTTAACAAGGAAATGTACTATGTAATACTCAGCTCCTAATAGGGCTAGATCTCCTAATAGGAATTCAATATTTTAGTGCATAGTTGTGGGTACCATCCCCACCAGGGTTTTCCCTTGGCTAGGGTTTCCTCGAGAACAAATAATGGTGTCATGAGTTATGTGTGTTGGAATGGGAAGATAAGGGACTTAGAGGGGAGGGGTGAATCAGTACCCTCAAAAACTTTTAACTGAATATTCAATTTGCAAATAGTAGTATCTAATATATCCAACTGAATCCATTGTTTTCCACATTCATTCAATTGACTTGGTAAATGTAAAGTGAATGAAAATAAACAATAAATAAATCACATAACACAAGTATTTTGGTTACACAGAAACCCTTGTTATAAGGTGAAACAATGGTGGGGATGACACCCACAAATTCTTCACTACTGCAGATAATAAAGTATGTCGATTAAGGCTACAAGTTGTGATCAGTTCTGGTGATCTTACCCTATTAGGAGTAACAATTAGATTGACTAGATCTACCATGTTAAAGGATTTAAACAACACTACTTGAGTGTGTACTCAGTTAAGAGATTTACAAACAAACTGTTAAGTCTACTATGTTAGGAGAGTTTACTAACTCTATTACAATGATTAGAGAATAACATAAAATATCTGCAAATGACAACTATACTTTGTTTAAATCATATCTATGATATACTGAATGAATATCACCTCTATGTGTAGTAATATGTCCTCTGTTCTTCTCAGTAGCCTTGACTGTTTCTGAATAAACTGACTTGTAACTCTGATCACTACTCATACATGCAAACCATGTTTGAATTTTGATGTCTTGAAGGCAGCTACTAATTCATGGTCTCCTTATTCCTATTATTTACAAAATGACATCAACTAAAATTGTATAGCAAACTTCTATGATTACCATGACCTAATTAGGTTTACATCATCTTATAAAACCTAAGATCTACGATGTACAAAATTGACCTAGATCTAGCTTTACATATGAAACATCATTGCATTCAATGATTACATTTAGAATAAATAGTCCTTGATCTTAGTAAAACATTTTATGAATCTATGTAATCATTTACATAGGTAGATGTGCCATTATTGATTACTGTGTCATTTCTTGAATTGCTTGGTAAACACAACCTTTCTTGCTCGGTGAATATAATGGCGCTTGGTATCCAGACTGCTCGGTGTTTAATGGCGATCGATACTCAGTATACTCTGATGCTCAGTAAAACTGCTCTGGTGCCTAGTTAAACCTATTTCCATTTAGTTCTCGGTATTGCCTTGTGAATAATCGGTATGAAGGCTTGATTGTTTAACCGACTAGCATATTGTAGCTTGAAGTTCTTCCTTTTACCAACTGATCAACATAGATAACCGACTGATCCAATTTAATACTAATGACAACATCTAATGCTCAAATAGAGATAACAATATCCCCCTTTGGCATTAGTATCAAAACTTGTAATGTATATAAGATGATATATCTCAAACTATCATTTCTTCATATATACATGACAAAAATTACTCAAAACTCACTCAAAATCTCCCCCTCGGTGCATGCTCTCGGTATGTATGTAGTACACTTAACATATATATTTATACACTTGGCATATACATTATATTTCCCCCTTTTTCAGATTAATGCCATAAACAAAAATGTGTACTTACATCCTGTCAAAAATGTGCTTGTGGGTTTTCATGAGAGAATCTAAGAGATTTGTCCATTCCTCTTTCAATTTGGTGAGAGAAATATGCTCAAGACCGACTTGTGCATGCATGTCAAAGATGTTATCCAATACCAAAATTTTTGGTGTTGCAACTAAGGCTTGTGCCTTGACAATATGTCACTAAATAATTTTTAGATGGGGAAGCAGCTCTGCCTATAGCTCGGTGACTTGGTCACTTATCTTATCCTCCTACTTCCTCAAATCTGCTCTTAACAGCCAAAGTTCTTGTACTTTGAGTATATGCTTATAAAAGCATCTGGCTCGGTTAAGGAGACATTTTCACTGGTTTGGATTTCGGTGTCCATCTTCTTAATCTTTTCACCGATCTCAGTAGTGAAACTTTCCACAGTGCATAGCTTGAATAAAATCTAAATTATTTTTTTGAGTAATGGATTGGAGCTCAGTGATTACCTCATAAAGCTTTACTTTGTTTATTGCCACTTCTTGGCTGATCTTTTCTGCCAATTTATCGTAAATTTTATGATTCTTCCCTTTCTTCAAGTCTCTTTTTAACATCAATGTCTGGGGCATTTATTTCTTTTGCAAGAGTGGCAAGCTGGTCCATTATGGGTGTATCTTCATTGATCTAAACCTCAGGTACAACCTACTGCAAGATGTCTCACACATCTTCAAGAATCTTCTTTCTCTTGCACTCTTTCCTCAACTTCTCTTGAGCTGCCTTCCTTATGCATAGCTCCCCATATTTTCTTAACTCCTCGGGGTCTAAGGTCCTCGGGTCATAGTCAGGTATTTCAATGACTTCATCAAGTGTGACTGGCCCTTTTCCATGCTTTGTCTTCTTATTTTTAGGCTCTTGGGGTGAAGTCTTTACAAATGGAACAATAGCCTTTACCTCAACACTAGGTGTATCTTTCCCGGTAGACACAATATCTTCCTTCTTCTGCTCCTCGGTAACCTATGTGTTAATTGACTGAGATAGAGCTTCAGATGTAGTGTCAGGTGGTGTTGTCTCAATAGGCTTAGGGTCATCTTGGCCCTGTGAATCTGCCTTTTTCTTTAGGCTTTTTTTTGTCTCTGTAGGTGTGCTTGTTCCTTGTTCCCCTGATGTGTCTTTCAGTTGCTCAAGGATTGAGCCTTCGGGTTCCTCAGAAATAATTTCAATTACTTCCATCAGGATAGGAAGATCACCTGATATAGAACTTACTGTTGGCTTGATTGGGGTTCCCTCTTCTTGTGATTGAGCTCCAACAATGGTGACATCCTCATCAGCTTCGATGTCGTCAGGATCACCATTTGTGATATCCTCAATGAGTACATCAAGTGCATTATTATCAATCCCTTGAATTTCAACTTGATTTGGTGCATCCTGTATTAAGCTCATCTTCTCGGTGACATCTGTTATATCAAGTACCCCGGTATCTGATATATCAACACTGTATTTTGGTGCCAGGTCTGCATCATCAATATGAATTCCCTTTCCTTTTCTCTTAAGTTTCTTATCGGGAATAATGGCTAAGGCCATCTTTTCTAACTCTTCTCGAGCTTGTATAACTGAAGTCCAAATGAGTTGATTGTTCTCATCTACATCTGCCAAATTCTCATCCAGTATCTGCAGTGCCCAGTTCTTCACTCAAAATCTATTTGAATACTTATTCATTGATTCCTCTATTTCATGAACTGTTAATGTTGGCATTGCCAAAACTAGGGATTTTTCCCTCATTCTTTTCTCTGCATTCAAGGCATATGTCCATTTTTGTGAATTTCTTTCTTCTAGTGCCTTGGGTAAATATTTGGAAAATTCAATTGGTACTCTCTTCAATCTAATTATCATCTAGATGATAGCCTCTTCAACTTTGTTCTGGTCTTCGGTTGACAAGTGCTCATACCGACCAATTTCAGGATCACTTAATCCTCCATTTTCAAGTATTTCTTCAACAACCTCATCAATTGACTGACTCTTATTTACAACAATTTTAAACTGGTCATTATCATCTTCATCATCATCTAAATCATCTTTCCCTCTAATAAATTTCTTTCTTTTCTTAGGGGCCTTAGTAGAAGATTTAGTACTTCTCTTTTTGTAGGTCTTTGTCGGTGTTGCTACTGTTGGTCTAGATATCTTCACAACTCATTTCTTCAGTGGAGGTGAGGCTGCAGTTGTTGATAGTGTACGTTCCCTTTTCTGCACTTCTAACCACTTCTTCTTGGGAGTGGGGGAAGGAGAAACTGGTGTAGGAACTACATCATTGTCTGACTTGGTTTCTTCACTATCATGTGGTTTGTCAGAGAGAAGTAAATGACCTTTGGTTGCTACCTCAACTGGTATACTCTCAGATGATCTAGCATCATCACCAAATTTCTTAACCAAATTTTTCATCATTGTCTTTGACTTCTTTGCTATTTTACCGATAACTAGGCCTATTTTAATTCTTGTCTTGACCTCTTCATAAGTTTCAAATTTGTTTGCTTTAGGATCCTTTGGCTTAGCCAATAAATCCTTTATTGATTTGGAAGAAAAATCAATATTTATTTCATATCCCATGGGGGCTGACCATTTTTTCCTAGGCTCCACTGCCTTAATCAATATATGATCGGTGTCAACTAGAAAGCAAATTTCTTGTTCATAGTCTTCAACTAGTTGCATTAGAATTTTGCTCTGAGAATTCATTCTACTTTTTGAATTGCTCTAAATAGTTATCTACAACACTATTAAAATTATCTCCTAAGTCCTTAATCAATTTTGTAATATGAACTATAACTAGCTTGTCGATTAACCATTCCACATTACCGACCAATGGGAAAAATATTTGCACATAAAAGAATATGCAAACTAGCAGGGGTCCAAACTTACATGTATTTGACTTAGCCAATCAGATTGTCTTCATTTTCTCTTGAATATGCTTCAAAAGCAACTTGGGGAGGTCCAACTGAAAACCTTTCTTTACCATTTTGAAATCTATGTCAACAACTCCACATGGTACACTGTTCATTCTACTCGACTGATATATCTTGTAATTGATGACATGAGCTACAAATTTTACTGTTGGGTCTTTGATTGTGCTTATCTTCATAGCTCGGTCATCCCACTCGACTCCCATTTTCTTTTCAATTTCATCTCTCGGTGCATTGCGAAGTGCTTTTGTCTTATTAGTGGTAGGATACACGATGACAACATGAATCATGTTCTTAGTGATTTTAACCGGCTCATCCAACCATAACTTCCCATCATGAAATCGACTGAGAACAAACCTAATCCACTCGGTCTTGAAGACTCTCAAAAAATCTAGGGCATTAACCAGTCCTATTAGTTTCAATTGCTCATGTTCGGATTTCAATTTTCCATCTTCTTCACATAACCTCTAATGGGTTGCATACATTTCAAAATCACCAATTTCCCCTATCTTGCAGTGGATGTATGATCGCATGTCCTCAACCAGTAAAACCATAGGTGGTATGCTTGAGAAAGCTCCCATTTGGTCTATTTGTGATGCAACTTCAGGATGAAGTTTGTATTTGGGTTCATTACATGTTGCAAAAACTATAAGATTAACTTCTTCCTCCTCTACAAACTTAGATTTGTTTATCTTCGATGCAGACGCTATAGTTTCTTGTTTTTAGGGTTTCAGCAAGTATGAATGAACAACTTAGTGATAACAGTACTTACACGAAAATGATGACAAAATCACTCGGAAGACTTTGAAACTGCGCTCAAATACTCTGAAAATCCTTTTCTCGAAACACTCTGAAATCTATTCTCTCTTCATAAATGCTAGTGAAAATGAACTAAGTTCATCACATATTTATAGCTTTTCCAAATTCCCTCTCAAACCTTTTTACAATAAATGCTCGACCTAATTAGAGCTCGATGACAACTGTCAAACTCAATGTGTACTGTAAAATACCAATAGCTCAGTTAACATGTAAATTTTTCACTTGGTTAATACTAATACTCGATTAACCTTCCACAATAATCATCGACTGGTAACTTCTCACTCAATCTAGCATATACCGACTGTAAACTCTTTAAAGTTCAAAACTTGTAAAACCATAATGCATCTCAATTTATGCGGATTTGGTATGTGCACATTTAACATAAGGAACTATATGAAAAATGTGATCACCTTAAATTATCAGTTCCATACATACCTTTTTCATCTTAGGTGGAGGTGCCGATGTCACCCAATCCAATGGACAAGGTTTCACCGATTGTATTTCTTGACTCAACATTATCATTTCATGCCTTCGCCACATAGTGTTTCTTATTCTCATGATATCTGCAATTGTATTGCCATTTAAAAAAAATTGTGTTTCTAGTGCTCGGTCTCTGCAATATTTACTTAGGTGACCGATTTTGTGACAGTGTAAACATGCCATACCGGTTCTTGTCCAGCTTCAAGATTTTCTAGCCCACCTCTTCCTCATACAATTAACTTCAATATATCCATACCTTCCACATACTGTGCAGTTAAACCATGTGTTATAATCCTAGTGTAAGCATTACCTTATCTTCTCAGTTGATAGGTTTTATTCTGTCCTTTCAGTGTCCAGACTTGCTTCATCTTTGTTCTGCATTCTTGTAAGCTGTGTCCATGCTTGTTGCAAGTGTGACAATATTTCTCCATGTAGGGTTTTTTAGGAGTCCTATTCAACTTAGATCTACATTCATATGCTTGATGTCCAAACTTGTTACAATTATAACAATTACCATTAAATTTAGGAGTGGTTTTAGGTTTACCTTGTACTTTACTCCTACAAACATTTGAAGTGTGGCCCGGTTTACCACAATGATAGCATGTCAATGTCTTAGGTGTTTGAATCTTGTTGTTATTCACCTATTCAACTTTCTTAGATGATTCTCCTTGTTCGATGTATCCTAATCTAGTAGTACTTCCAAGTCCTCTATGACTGATCAGAAAATCATCAATTTTCTTGGAACTATCTTCAGCCTTTTTCATCATCCCATTATGTTGTTGTTGCATCTTCACTTTATTTCTCAATTTTTTATTTTCTTCCCTAAGTACTCCAATGTCTTCAAGTTTTCTTGATAACTCATTATTTACTCGGCTAATCTCTTGGCTTACAACAATCATCTGATTGGATATTTCTCAATGATGCTTAGTAAGTCTCAATATCTCAGATTCCTTCACTTGTAACTGTTCAGTGATTTGTCTTCTATCTTCAACATTCAAATTTCTCTCTTGTTCAGCTTGTCTAGCATTATTCATCACATCAATCATTCTTACCATTTCTATTTCTTGACCAATCTGTAGGGCTTTCACTTGTTTAGTCAAATAAAGATTTTTCTCAAATAAATCATAAATTGCACTTTTAGAAGTGTCAGAAATACTACCTGAACTGGATCCAATATTCTCAAATGGGTCATCAATATCTTTTGCATTAATATGGTTTATTTGCAATTGGTTGAAGTTTAAATTAAAGTGTTGTAATATTGATTCACCCCCTCTCAGTATTACCTAATCCTAACAAAGAGAACTAAGTGATGATGTACCCATCAATGTGAAGTTCCTATTGAAATGATCATTTTGTCAAACACGGGACAACTTAAGTAATAAGATAAAATACCTTGTAGGTCTTCACATTCTTGTGGTAGCCAAAAAAAACTATGAGTTGAATCTTTTTCTCCATAGAATTGTATTAACAAACTATAATGAGTGTCTAAGCCTTGCTAATAAATACCTTGAATGAAGAAAATTTAGGCTTGACATGAGTCAATTATAATTCATGACATACACTACTTATGGGGCATGCAATTCTAAATGTAGTTAGCATAATTCAGTTCTTTAGCCATAAAAGTGGGTGCAAGGATGTTAGTTTGAATCATTCAAGTAGATCTCCCATAAATATATATCTCTTCATTCAACCATATTTGTCATTCTATTGAGGAGTGTAGGGGAAAAATACTATGATAAATACCATACTCTCTACAAAATTTTGGAAATGTCTTATTCACATACTCCTCCATTATCTCGATAGATACACTTAATTTAAATACTAGATTGGTTCTCAATAAATGTTCAAAAAGTCCTAAAAGTATAAAGGCCTTGCTCTTTTAGTTAATAAAGTACACCCATGTGTATCATAAGAAGTTGTTAAGAAAGGTGAGTGCATACTTGAACTAACTCAACGCGTACCTTGACATGTGAGACCATACCATTAGGAAATAGGTATTGATGATGTTTGTCAATAACACAACCTTGAAAAATCCTCCTAGTGCATGAAATCATTGGAAAACCAATCATCATATCCCATGTAAACTTAATTATTGAAATGGTAATAGCATTTGTCCCATATTTTTCTCAAAGAATCTATATGTAATGAGGGATGATCTTTATGAAGACTTGAAACCATGAAACCTATACAAATGAGAACAATGACCAATAGTCTTTGAAGATATAACAATCTCAAGATCCTACAACTCTCGAATCTCCACATCATATGGAGTAAGCGTGACTCCTTTTGCTAGAATGCCAAATATAACAAATAG
Organism: Chamaecyparis obtusa; assembly: GCA_027943335.1. Taxonomy (NCBI): domain Eukaryota; kingdom Viridiplantae; phylum Streptophyta; class Pinopsida; order Cupressales; family Cupressaceae; genus Chamaecyparis; species Chamaecyparis obtusa. Next base: position 317,901 of record BSBK01000706.1, read on the forward strand.
AAATCTTTAGAACTATTAGAAATATCTAGAACCAAGAGAACACTATAAATCTAACTACCTACCAGTTTTATAGGGCTTGATATCAAAAGTAGACTATTTAAAGAAATAAATATTACTCTTGAAAAGTGAAAAAAGAAAATCATGTGAACGTGTTAGATGGAAAGAAGCATCTAAATTAAGTATAGAATCATGTGATGATAAATCATATAAATCATCACAAAAAAAGGCTTTTCCCTTTACATGTGAAAGAGGGTTTAGAGATAAAATCCATAACATTGCATGACTTCCTCTAAAGTCTTTGACCTATATTAACATCTAGATTTGTTGTGTTGAAGAATCTCACAAAAAATACACGAGTCACTTGCCTTCTTCTTCTTCTTCTTTTTTCTTCTTTTTTAAATCTTGGAGGATAGCTCAACAAACATAAAAGAGAGTGATTTTTGGTTTTATCATCGTTTGTTAGATCCATATTCATGTTTCCCTCGATTTTAAAATTTTGTATCAAAATTGGTAATGGTTATCTTACTTCACTTGTTATGATAACTAACTCATATGATCCAAGAATGTTTAATCACCTCAAGTGTCAAGTTGTTTGTTATATTGAAAAAGCTCACCCACTGTTGTCATAACAAGAAGCCAACATCTCATGTTTCTACACATAGCTTGAATTATTCAAAATAATTAAATCAAATCAATATGTTTGAGATTGTAGAAAATATTTTTTAGGGGCATTCCTTACTTTATCATATACATTGTGGCAATTTTTTCAATTGAAAAATAACAAACACAAAATGAAAACTTCTCATTTAGAAGATTTCATTTTTCAAAATATTGTCAAGAAGTTTGTCAAAACAATTAAAATATGAGCTTTTAGATGTTTGGAGCAAAATAAATAAACATTGCGCTATTAAGATTACTACGAATGATCTTATCAAATTTGGAATCAAGGCATACTCCATATCCAAATTTATGAAAATTTTAAGTTTACTCAGTATCCTATAATGATCAGTTGAAATTGTCGTTATCCAAAAGTGTAGTTATAAAACCATTATAACTCCCAACATGTACTTTTTATTCTAAAAATGAAAAATGTGTTAAAATTTTTTGTAGCTCCACATCCATGGTTGGAATCCAAAATGCTTGTCAAAACCTTTAAAATCCCCACATACATTTTCAAAACAATGGGAAAAGTGAAGTTAAAATTTTTATGAGTGAAGTAGTTGTGAAAACCATTTAAAAGCTCCATATACATATTTCAAATCTCTTTCCATTTTATCCTTCTATTTGAAAGAGTTGTGTGAGAAGCTTGTTCTAGTCAAATTTTTCCTTCTATTTTCTTTAAGATTGTGTCCCCAATAGGAGGATGAAATCCAATTAAAATTGATTACTTCTGGTAAAGTTTGCAATGGGATGATACATCGAGAGAAGCCATTAGATTATCTTCTTTCTCATGTGCATCATCTTCTTGTCATTTAGCCACATAGTAAAACTACTCAGCGATTTGAATATTGATCAATATGCTTTGGACTTCCCTTATCACACAATAATGAGTCTCATCCCATGATTTTCGTGCAAATTCCTTCTTCAACATAAGATAGAGCTTCTAAAGGGGCAAGTTGAAAGAGTATCCTTGGCAAAAGTGAAGAATGGATATATGTAATCAAACACAATTAAGAAGGTTTTTTTTGTATGTTTTTTTTTCATAGATACCAATTATGGCAATCTCTACTTCTATGCAAAATTAATATTGTGAATAATTTAGTTTTGGACATAGTGTCCTTTGTAGATGTCATCTTTATTTGTTTGGATAAAAATACTCATTAAAAGAATTTATTATAAGTGTAATCTATGATAATGCAAAATCATGTAAATGCTATCAAACACAAAATATGCTTAGATAGGGGAACTTCATTGTCACCTATATAGTCAATAATAGTTTGTATGATGTTGGGGGAGAATGTGAAGGCCATCCTTATCCTTTGTATCTATAGAGTTCTGTGACCCTAACAAAACTATATAGACCTTTATGTATAAAATGAACCCCTCAAATATTCTTTTTGTCGAGGTCATTTATCAAGGTAAAATGGTTTCTCAAGGAAGGTGATGTGTTAAATTTACATTCCATCAACAAACTTATGGACCTTAGTCAAAGATGACATAGTTAATGGTTGGCTAACTTCAAGGGGATTGCAATATATGCAATATTTGTCCTAGAGGTAACTAGTCGAGCATTCTTGAGATATGTTGGAGATATAAACATTGAATGTTATATTATTTACTCCCTTAACACATAATGGGTAGTAATGGTAATTTTATTTGCCTCTATAGTTTCCATAGTTACTCTTCTTACAACCTATGTTTTTTGTACAAAAGTATCGGCTTTTGCATGGTAGAAGTTTTTGTTGGAAAGTATTTGGTAAGGTACTAAGCGGGGGGGGGGGGTGTGTGAATTATTACTACCAAGATTCTACACTTATTTATCTTTCTAAACATAAACTGATAACTAATAAAGTACTTATATTGATAATTGTATTATCTTTTACTGATAGCCTTAGTAATATTTAACAGATAACCGATAGCATGTAAATTTAAACATACAACTCATAATCATTCAAACACTTAACACAATATTTTGGTGTCGCAGCAAACCCTTGGTCAAAGGGAAAAACTATGGTGGGAATGATACCCACAACTTATCACTGCAATAATAAGATGCTCGGTTAAGAGCTTACATAAATGGCATATTTTGAATGACTTCAACCTATTAGGAGTGTCTAATACCCTATTAGGAGTATTGAAAGTCTAGTTAAAGACTACTTTGTTAATAGATTTTATCCCACTTATACAGTGTTCACCCGGTTAAACGATTTACAATAAGTTCTGAAATAGAACTTCTAAGTCTGGTTAGAGACTACCTGGTTAAGGGATTTCATAATATTGTTGCTAAAATTGTTAGGAATAAATCATTAAGAAATTTGACTTGTAGATGCTTTCACCAAAGCTTGTTAGATCTTGTTTTGCTATTCCTCTGTTCTGATATCTAATCCTTACACTTCTCTTTGCATCCTTTGAATTGTATCTCTGATTGTTCACTCTTTCACCATTATCATCACATCATATCATATCATTCTCTTTGTCTTCTATATCTTCTTATAATTGCTTGACCTAATTAGGGTTTCTCGATCTTCCATAAACCATTTTTCTAATTTAATGTTGTCCTCGTTCATAACCTTTTCTTTCTTTCCACCACTAACGCTTTCTGATAACTCTTCCTTTGTGCTGATAATACTTATCGATAGTATCTTATGTTGATAAGTCTTTCCTTACTTTATCTATACACAAAATGTTATTTTTCCAACAATGAAAAATTTAACAAAGTCATCATCGATTTCCTCTTAATTTCTTGTTGAGGATTTTGTCAAGTAACAATCTCCCCCTTTGGTATTGATGGCAAAACCATAAAACCTTTCTATTCATACTTCATCATTTTGTATCTCTCCCCCTTTGATATTTCTCTCCTTAACGGTTATTTACAGTGTTTCTTTTCAACATACTTAACATAACATTATATCTCCCCTTCTGATACTTTCTCCCCCTTTGATAAAAATGACAAAGGCAAAAAAACTATGTCCTTTGGGTGTCCTTCTGACTCTGCTTCTGCTAGAATAGTTCTATGTTAGTTCTTGATAATTGTAATATTGTGCTCCATTTCTTCTTCAAATTATTTATGGCACTGATATGTCCTTTGACTCTTATTATTTTGTCAATATTGTCACCATCATCCTTATTTTCTATTGTACCCAGTAAATCAATCGTTGCTTGTATCTATTTTTGCATTTAATCCATATTGATAGCTATTAAGCATGATTCCTCATTTACCGTTTTACCTTTCTCATATAAATCCTTATACATTTTTGTTGCTTCAGTCAACAATTCCTTTAGATTTTCAAGTTTCTTTGATAGTGTTCATGTTACTTCTACTAGCTTATCTTCTCTTCTGTCAATATATAGATTTTGATGTATCTTTTCTTCTAATTCTTATTTTACTTTTTGATCGTCTCTTATCATATTCACATAAGTGTTCATCTGTTCTAAACTTGATTCTTCTTTATCAACTATAATTTCTGATAGTAAGCTTGAATTTTTTTTTACTATTTTCTTTATATTCTTTTCCCTTTGTTTATCCTTCAAATGTCTTTCAACAAATTTTCTCTCTTGGATTTTTTCTACATATAATATATGTTCTTCATAGAGCATTATTTTAGGATCTCTCTTCAATATTTCAAATTCAGGTCTTTCATCTAAGTCTTCTTCTTCTTATTTAGATTCTAAATTAGTTTTCCTCTTTAGGTTTGTTGTTGTTATCATTTTCATGTTTTGCAGTGTCCTTGCAAGTTGTACTTCCTTAGATTCTGTTAACTCATCATTTTCCAAATTTATTAGTTGTTCCTCAATTATTTCTTCTTCTGATATCTCACTGATAGTAGGTACCATATCGGTAGCGTGTGTCATCTGTACTATTTCAGTGTATGTAATTATAATTAATGGTGTTTGTTGTTCCTCAAACTATTCAACTTCCTCATTACTTGTGTCATCATCTAATTCATCTTGTATTTCAATTGGTTAGCTTTCTTGTCCTTCTTCAAATATTATCGGGTTGTCTTCACTTGTCAAATCTATGTCCTCTTCTTGTTCTAACTTTTGACTACTTTCTGATTCTCGCACTTCTAGTAATTCAACATTAAAAATTGTTTTCCACATTTTTAGTCCTTCCAATTCTACTTCATTATGTGATCCTATCAGTATCTTCATTGTCCTATTCTTTTTAGAAAATTTATTTTCATTTTTCTTCATTAGCTGATCAATCTCTTCAACATTTGTTTTTGGCCTTGCAAGTATAAGCGTTATTTCTCTGCTTTGTCTTTCCTATTTTGTAGCTTCATCCCATCTTATGTTGATTTTTTCAAGTAGCTCCTTAGGAATAATTTGTCTTAAGTTATTTGGGAATCTTAAGAACTAATGAAAGTGAAATATTAATTCATATTCTACAGTTTTCTTATCTTCTTCTAACCATGTCATGTATTTGAATTCATGTATCTTTTTGATATTGTCATACTTTCTTATTATGTTTTCTATATCTGTAGGTGTTCTTGAAATCCTTAATTTTGATGGTTCTAACTCTGTTGTAGGTTCATTTTTCTTTCTTCATGTTCTTATGCTTCCTTTACTCTTGATTGACTTCTTGTATTTCTCCTTTGTGTATCTTGTGTTGTTCTAGATCTTGTTCTCTTTACCAGTGGTGATTCTTCTTCATCTTTGTTGTCTATAGTTTGTTTCCATTTAGCAATCTTGTTCATGATTTTGGCATAAGTATCTGGTACTATATTTGATTTCTATCTTTTAATGTACTATTGCTTCCTTCTTTTAATTTCTTCTCATCTGATGTCATTCTTTTTTATACTTCTTCATAGGTTCCAAACTGATTAGCTTCCATATCCTTTTGTGGTCTCAAAAGTTGCTTGATAGTAGTTATTAGTTCATTCTCCATTGTTTCATATCCAAATGGTTGTAACCAAAATATATGTGGCTCCACCGCTTTGATTATACAAGAGTGTGTACTAACCAAAAAACATATATCTTTCTTATATTTTTCAACAATTTGAGGTGGTAACTGATATCTAGCATATATTTTTCCTTGAAATTCTTTAAAGTAACTCCAAATTACTGTATTGAAATTGGTTCCCAATTGTTTAATGAACTTGTTAATTTGATGTATAACTAGTTCACCTAATATCCAATTTACTTTACCAATACTAGGAAAATATTTTTGTATATAGAAAAATATACATTCCAATAGTTCTCCAAACTTTAATCCTTGTTTCCTAATCTTTCTTAAATTCACCATTAGTTGATTCTGCATCATTTATGCTAAGTCATATATGTTGCCATATGTAACAATCTCATATGCAACTTGTAGTGCTCCTCCCGATATATTTTCCAACTAATTTTCTTGATATATTTTGTAGCCAATAATCATTGATGCAAATTTGATTTCTTTATCCAATATGTTGCTTACAACAAAAGTTTTATGATCTTGCTTGTATATGACTATACCTTCAATTTTTGTTTTAAGATCTAGCCCCTTTATGCATTTTCTCCCATTAGATGACAATCATGTGATTGTACTTATGATTTCCTTTGTTATTTCAATTTGTTTGTCTCCTTCTAGTCAAACATAGTCTCCATATATTCGAATAAATACACATTTGATCCATTCAACATCAAATTTCTTTGGCATGTTTACGATGTGTGTTAACCCTTTTGTTTCCAGATATCTATACTCTTCACTCAACATTCCTTCCTCTTTGTATAGTTCCTTGTAGGCTGATATTATATTCTTATCTCCAATTTTAGTTTGTTTGAATTGAATAAATGATCTTACATCTTTTGTCAACATGACTCTGCATGGTATTCTTGATAGTTCTCCAACTCTATTTACATCTATATTTTTCTGAGTACTTAACTAATATTTTGATTCATCCTCTTTTGATCTTTCAACTAATACCTTTCTTTCTATCATTGTGACTTTTGTGTTTTCCTTCACTTTTTTGAGATTTAGAGTTTTAGAGCTTGCAGTCCAATTAATGCATTTGATTCCTTTCTATGGAATGAATTAGCTCAAAATAGTATCTTCTCAAGCTTTGTTCTTCGCAGTAGCTTTTCAGAATGTGACTTTTCATTATAGGTGTCATTATATATAATCACAAAATGTTCAATGGCTATTTGAGATAAAGCATTTATTGTAGGCCAAAATTCTCTTTCATACCTATAGTTAATTAGTTCATCAATAGCAATCTTATACTTAATATTTTTTAAAAATTTTTCTATTCTCCTAAATATCATTGCATTTATTCTATGCTTTTGAATACTTCAACTCATAATTTTATTTTAAGGGACTTTTCAAACATTTCAAAAAGTTATGTCCCTAAGAATTTACTTGTTTTCTTAGTTGGTAGATGAATTCCCTTTTTCATCTGACATAGGAGCTTCCCTTGGTGGTGCATCATTTTCCTTCTTTCGCCATGTCTTCTTCATGTCCTCTCTGACCTTATCTTTATTTATGATTGTTTTTCCTTTAGTGTCATTTGTGGTAGTGTACCGATATTTTTTGTAATAGGTGGCATGACTAAACTTTGAGAAAATATAACATGGTAGTGCAAATGATCTCCACAATTCAAATTTTTCTTCCTAGTTTTCCTTGTTGCATTCAGATGCTCGATGTCTAGATTTTCTAGAATTAAAACATGTAACAAAATTGTTTGTTTCTATTTTCTGATAATGAACTGATTTCCTTACTGTCGGTGTCTTAGTTCTACATTCTTCAGCTTTGTGTCTATAGTACATTTGTAACAATATCCTTTGAAGCTTTTCTCAGATGTTCTACTAATAGTTTCAAATCTACACTCAACAACTCTATGACCAAACTTGTTGCAATTATAGTAGTAACCATTAAAGAATGTACTTTTAGGAAAATTCACTTGTCTACTTCTACATACATTAGCACTATGACCATATTTTCCACTATTATAGTAGGTAGGCTTGTCAGATTTCTTACCTTTTGTATCACTAGACCCTTCAAAGGTTTGTTGTCCAGACTTTGATGATTCTCCGATCTCCATTGTGTTGTTATCAATATACCCCGGTCTGGTAGTGTCACATGGTTTTCTTTGATTGTGTACATTGGTGTTCAACATGCTTAGTTCATACTTTGTGAATCTAGCATTATATTCTTTTTCAGTTTTTGAGTTGTTTCTCAGTTGTTCATTTTTTCCCTTTTGTTTCTAATTTTTTGCTTGCAGTTGTTAAATCTTGTCATTGATATCTCTTATCATGTCATTTCTCACTTGGACTTCTTCTAGTTGCACTTGCAGGAGTAAATATTTGTTTTTGATTGTCTCTTCAATTTTTTAAATTTTTTTCTTCAGTTTCTAGAATCTATTTGGCACTTTCAATAGTCCTCACTCTTTCCAGTACTTATGTCATTCTCAAGGCTTGACTTTCATTTTCTTTTTTCATTTGACTAATTTTCTCAAGTAATTCATTGTTCTTTTCTAATAAGTCTTGTATAGCTGCATCAACTTCCTCAGAATTGATATTGCCTTCTGATAGTCTATCAAGATCATCAAGGCTCATATGTAGTCTTTTTGTCAGTTACTTTATTTTTTAAAATGATTTTCTTAGCTCACTCTTCAAATCTTGGATTTGTTTAGTAGCACCTTCTAGAGCTTCCTCCAATTCTCTTTGATACCTATAACTCCCCATTATTCTAGATCTACTCTTAAGTTGTTAAACTTTCCTCTAGAGGAACAATGCTCTAATACCAATTGTTGGAAAGTATTAGGTAAGGTACTAAGAGGGGGGTGAATCAGTACCACATATATTTTACACTTATTTATCTTTCTAAACATAAATCGATAACCAGTAAATTACTTATATTGATAATTATCTTGTCTTTTACCGATAGCCTCAATAATATTTAACTAATAACCGATAGCATGTAAATTTAATTATACAACTCATAATTATTCAAACACTTAACACAATATTTTGGTGTCGCAAAAAATCCTTGGTCAGAGGAAAAAAATGTAGTGGGGATGATACCCACAACTTATTACTGCAATAATAAGATGTTCAGTTAGGAGCTTACATAAATGTCATCTTTTGAATAATTTCACCTTGTTAGGGGTGTCTAATACCCTGTTAGGAGTATTGAAAGTCTAGTTAAAGACTAATATGTTAAGAGATTTTATCCCACTTATACAATGTTCACCCGATTAAAGGATTTACAATAAGTTTCAAAATAGAACTTATAAGTCTGGTTAGAGACTACCCAGTTAAGGGATTTCACAATCCTGTCACTAAACTTGTTAGGAATAAATCAACAAGAAATTTGACTTGTAGATGCTTTCACCAAAAGCTTGTCAAATCCCATTTCACTCTTCCTTTGTTATGATCTCTAATCCTTACACTTCTCTTCGTATCCTCTGAATTGTATCTCTAATTGTTCACTCTTTCACCATTATCATCACATCACATCACATCACATCATATCATTCTCTTTGTCTTTGACCTCTTCTTATAATTGCTTGACCTAATTAGGGTTTCTCAATCTTCTATAAACTATTTTTCTAATTTGATGTTGTCCTCGTTCTTAACCTTTTCTTTCTTTCAATCACTAACGCTATCTGATAAATCTTCCTTTATGTCGATAAGTCTTTCCTTACTTTATCTATACACAAAATGTTATTTTGTCAGCAATGACAACCTTAACAAAATCATCATTGATTGCATGTTGAGGATTTTGTCAAGTAATAGTTTTCATGTTACAAACCTATGTAGTATGTCTTGAAGATTATAAATTTGAAGAGAAGTTATCTGTCCCACCTTTCTACCATAATCTCATTCTATTTACATAGAGCCTTGTCTCACATGATGGGAAACTATTTTTTGTGTACACAAACATGATGCAAACTATGTAGTTGTAGATCCCCCGATAGAGAATGTAAACATTACATCAATATTTAGTGTATGCATTATAAGTGATGTTAGAAAATAAGCTCATTTTTAGAAAAGGTTAGAAGAATTCTAAACAAAATAAGATTTATCATTGAAAAATATATTTTAAAGAAAAGGTTAGAAGAATTCCTAATAAAATAAGATTTATTATTAATAATAGTGGTTTAAAGGATTGGTTACAAAATTGAAAAGTTATAAAAATTTGGAAATACAATGTAATAAATTTAAGTTTTTGGCTTAGTTATTAATAATTCTTAGGAAAAAAAGTGAAGTTTTCACTAGTACAAAATGTAAAGAGTATGTGAGCTATTTAGTTTGGAAGAATAAACGAATAAAGACGTGGTTGGTCTATGAATTAGAGTTCATTTTATTTATTTTTATCAATTTCTCTAATGTTGAATTTATCATCGTTTCTTCAATATACAATAAAAAGTAGTTGTTTTCCTTATCTCAATGCTCTCTTTATGCATTCAACAAACGAATCATTTATTTTGTTCTCCCTTTTTTAGTTATCTTTCATGTTTCTAATTTTAGTTTTATTGCCTTTCTTGCATTCTAGTTAAAAGCATACTCATTACAATGCTCAAATTTTATCATAATAGGGAATTGCACCTCTAAAATTTAAAGGAAGACTATTGAGAAAAATAGCTTATGTAACTATTGGTTTATTTGTCCCTGCCTATTAAGCAATTCAAGAACATTTTTCAAGGTGGAACTATAGTGAGTAGTTTTTTTACCAATATTTTCTTGTAAGTTAGTTTAGGGGACTCCCTTCCTAAAGGATATTTTATCTTTGGATTAAAGCCTTTTTCTACCTTTGGTTGTGTATGTCGATCCACAAACACTTGATTGTAAGAACTAGGAAGTGCATCCAACCATATAAGTTAAATCTAATTCTTAAGGTATTTAGGGTGGAGTAGAAGTTAGAGAATAAACCTAAAAGGATCCCTTCAACTGAGACAAAATCAAGAAGATACATTAGTTATCATTTTTTTCTTTTCAAAAACCTTTTAATTATTACGAATAGAACTTGGCAAGGAGATTATCAATTGAGTGATAAATCATTAGGAGAGAGTGATGTGAAATTTACATCTAATTGCATTGTGTAGATCTCATTAATGGTGCCAAGTAATTAATTAATTTTGTCTCAACTTGTCCCATATTTACTTTGTTGTTGTGTACTCCATGATGCAAAATAATGGACTATTTTAAACATGCAATCTAATCAAACCCAAGGCTTTATCCAATATTTTTCTGTATGCAAAATTTGTAAACTTCTTAGTGAATTAGAGTGGTTTGTCAACCAACATTTTTCATATTTTATTAGTGTTTATTATTTTGGATTGCATCCCTTGGAGGATTAGTGTGATAATTATCCTTCTAAATAATATAATGGAAACACTCCTAGGCTATGGATGACTTGAGAAATTAAGGAATCTTAGGAGAGGACTATCTCCCCTAGTATACCACTCAAAACTAAAGTATTCTAGTACAGTTGCAAGGAAAATGGGGATGAACTAAACATAAAGCTAAATTCAAGACTTTACAATTAGGTGATACACTGGAATATTTGATGACTTATACTTACTTGAATATACATAATTATGACTAAAGGAAACAACACACCATACAACTCATAATTTAGTACTCTTATGCATAATTATTCCATAAAGAGGTTTTAAGTTTATATTAGCTAGATTACAATGAATATTGTTCCAAATTGAAACTAGAATAAGCTTCACATAAACACAAACTATGACCCAAAAAAAGATTTATTATTGCATATATTGAAAGAAACAAGAAAAAAAATTCAAGGATGAATGATTTTATCACAAAAAAAGTATTGATTGTTTCATGAGTTAATGTAGTATCCATCTTGTGAGAAAATAAAAAAAAAGTCTTTTAATTGATCACAAGAAGTCATTACAATTGGATATAAGTTTGTTTTATGTACTTATTCTCAAAAGAAGAAAACATTCTACAATTTAAAACTTTCCTCATTAAACCAATGTTACAATGCTTGAGAATTATAAGAAAAACTTGTCACATCAAAAGTTATGTGAATAATGAGAATTCCTTTTAGATGAATCTCTGGAGTGTTTTGAATTCCCCTAAGATTGGTGCTAGGGTTTTGACCCTCTCTGCAAACACGGAGGTTCATTTTTCTCCTATCCCTGGTAATGGATTCTTTGGTCCCAGCATTGGATGTAGCAAGGTGTTGATAACAAGTGCACAACATAGTAGTGAAAAAGATAGCCTAGTGGCTCGGTCACAAAGGAAGGATTTTGTAGGTTTTTGATCAACAAACCCTCTGCCAAAATATGTGATCCTCAGAATGGTAGGGCTTGTGAAATATTCTAGGAGTCGCATGGTGGTGTGGAACCCTTAACATAGAGAATGAAGGTGTGTAAAAAGGTCAAAGTAGATGTTAAAATTGTGGTGTTGGTTCAAAACAAGATGTCACCCATAGAGGTAGATGGATTATGGTGGATGGGGGCCCTAGAGCATCATAAAACCACAAGTTTAAGCCAATCAAGCAATGTTTAGGCTTCCAGAATCAATTTTTAGATGGTGTTGGAGGTTCTACCATCCCATCATCCAAGAAGGTAGTAGTGGAGGTGAATTTAGAGACAAAAGTGAAGATTTCTTATAAGTGTTATCTCTAAAAGTTGAACCCTGACTAAGTTCCAAAACTTAGTCACTTAGAGAAACATGGAAACACTCATAGGTAGTGGGTTTCCCAAAATTGGAGTGAATCTTTGGATTCTAGGTTGGTTCCTATAAGATAATTCACCTAAAGTCTCAAAACTTAACTTTCTGAGGAAAATGGATAGAAAGATGAAAAAAGCTACAAAATGACTGGATGTGAAATAAACTAAACTCAAAATGCTTAAAATGAAGTGATACACCAAAATAGTGAAAACTTGCAACATACAAAAGAATGATTTCTTGAAAATACACCTAAATGCAATCATAAATCCACACAACCCATTAATTCATGCTCATGCATAAGTATTTCATAGAAAGGTCTAATAAATTATAGGTTTAGGAAGGAAATATAAACTTTCACTACACAAATCTATGACAATTTCTTTAACACAAACTATAACTTGCAATAAAACATCTGCAATAAATAGGAAGACAAAATACTGCATAAAAATGATCTCCAATATATTCCCGCATCTGCAAAAAATGAGTTGCAAGGAAAAAATAGAATGAGAAAAGGACTTGAAAAATAGTCACTCAAGCTCTCAAATATGCATAAAACCAGAACTCCTTACAACAGATCCTTCAATTCATACTTATACAATTCTAAACCAACTGCATTCTAGGAAGACAATAAATCCTGGGTTAGATTCAGTCTAGAAGGCCAATTTTGAGCCCCTCAAAGGACTTCAAAAAGGCATAAAAATGGCCCAAGGGTCATGCCTCATCAATATCATCATAAATACCCTCATAAATGCATTCCTATCCTTGAAAAAGCTAATAAAATCCCTTGAAATAGTAATAACTTCTCCTGATCCTCAATTCCATCTTGTTGACCTTTTGAAAGATTTCATCAATTCTCACATAATATATGTAGAAGTAGATGGCATCTTTTCCAAAAAAAAACTATATAGAAAGTGCTCGCACTAAAATCCTAATGAGTTTGTCAGAGTATCTCATGCCCATAGAATCAAAGTAACATAGGATCCTCGGCCATAATGATTTATTGTTTCCCCGATACTCAATGAGATTAAAAATGAATCAGAGTGCTATGAGACCAACTGACACTAGTGGTCTGAAGCATCAAACCTTGATGTTGGGAAGTATGAAATCCGACCTCCCTTCCTTTTCCAATGCTGTCTTCTCTCTCTATCCTTTTCCAGTGAACATGATGTATTTTATTATGACAAAAGTAGTAGGGTATAGTAGAAAGTAAAGCCCACCAAGATAAATGAGAGGGGGGGTGAATCAGTTATTTGATAATTATAAATTTTATCAACTCCAATAGATTTTAACCATGTAAGAAATATAATTACCAACCATAGAAAGATATTCATACACAATAACACAATGACACAAGATATGTTGACTAGGGAACCTCTTGATCAAAGAGTAAACCCCGGTGGGAATGATGCCCACAAAAGATGCACTAATATGAATATTCCTTGTGAAAGGATGGACTCTGTTAGGAGTCTTATGAAATACATTCAGTACATATGAATCCCTGCTAAAAGATTCTAACTCTGTTAGGAGTTATGGAAAACAGAACGACCCACTACCCAAACAACTTCAATGGCAAGATCACTGAACACACTGTCCAACTAATCTCTAGATTATTCAAAAAAATAATGTCAAATCATTACTGATCTCAACAATATGTTACCTCTTCTCTGACTATGCCAAACCACACTCACTACTACACCAAATCTCAATTTTAGATCTTTGTACCTCACATGTCTTCCTTCATAAATTTGCTTTCATAATCATTCACTTTATCAATTCCATTCATCTCTCTTACAACAAGGAAAAAAATCCTTCCTTTATACCACACTCAAGTAATTACAAATGAGTCAGCATCCAATTACAAAATAAAAGTTTCCACATGTTACATCAAAAATTACACAAAACTGTCAGCTTCCAATTAGAATAATTCTTCACTCGTGTGACCTCGAAGTTTGCACTATCATCCACATCACTGACAATATGTCTTCAACTGCTCTTTAACTGTGCAAAACCAGATTCCATCCTGATTAGGAGATATCATCCGATTTCCACAAACCGCTACTTAGGAACATTGCCTGAATACAGCTTCCACCAAAATGCTCATAACTTTCACGAATAAATGAATTACTGTCTGCACTCTTAAACATGCACATATAACATATCAAAGAGTAAATCCTCAACATTGCATAGCTTGATCTACAATATCCCATGTGCGCTAATCAAAACACTGTCTGCTCCTCTGCTAATCTCTAGTAGATCACTGTGTTGACATCAATGACAATCATAGTCATGAATGCAACAACAACTGCTACAGAATGGCTACCAATACTCCCATAGGATATATTTAGCATTCATTCCTAACAATCTCCCCTATTGGCATTGATGGCAACATAGGTGAAAAATATCCAATGTTCCATGAATCCAATACTGCAATTCTGTTGCTCTGAAAAAATATTTTTGAATCCTCTTCATTAATCAAATCTTGCTTCATTTTCCTATTCAGTTCTCTCCAACAGATGGTACAAATGGTTTTTCATGTACACTTCTCCCCCATTGACATTAATGATAGAAATTTCATCATTATGTCAACAACAACTCTAATGTCAAAAGACACTATTCAGAAAATACATTCACTAGAGTCCTCATGACTCAGCTCAGATACACATACTCCCCCATAGAGGAAGTAACAACATCCAATCTAGAAGAAAGATAAGGCTCATATACCACTGGACGGATGCAACCAATTTGCATCACTTCTCAAAAGTAGGCTGCGGCATAACCCAAGCATACCTCTCAGATACTCAAATGTATCCTTAGGCAAAGGCTTTGTAAATATGTCTGCTACCTGCTCATTTGTGCTTATGTACTCAAGTTTGACTTCTTTCTCAGTAACTTTCTCTCTTACTACATGATACTTAATCTCTATATGCTTTTTCTTAGAATGTAATACAAGGTTCTTAGACATACTAACTATGCTAGTGTTATCACAATGTATAACAACAGGTTCAACAAAATTTATTCCAATATCCTTTAGCATCTGCTTCATTCAAATTATTTGGTTGCAATTTTTTGTTGTTGCTACATATTCTGCTTCTGCCATGCTCTATGAAATACAATTCTACTTCTTGCTTAGCCAAGAAACCAATCTTCCTCCAAGGAAAAATGCTCCACCACTAGTGCTCTTTTTATCATCAACACTGCCTCCCCAATCAGCATCTATATATGCACATAGGGTAAAATCATCAAAATTTTCATACCACAATCCATAGTCCATTGTGCCTCTTAAATATCTCAGTATCCTCTTTACTGCTACATAATGTGATTCTCTAGGTACAACTTGAAATCTTGCTACAATTCCAACTGAATGTGCTATATCAGGTCTTGTACGTGTCAAGTACTGCAATCCTCCAATCATAGATCTGTACTTCTTCTGTTCAATTGTAGGAGTCTCATCTGTGCTAGATAATTTATGTCCAGTTACCATAGGTGTTCCAACTGGTTTACAATTCTCCATTCCAAATCTCTTTAACAAATCATTCAAGTACTTTTTCTAGCTTACAAAGATACCATTTTGTTCAGATGTTCTAGGGGCTGAAAACTGTCTCTTAATACCATTCACCTCACAAAAGGTGTTAAACTCTCTAGAAGTAAATTCTCCACCTCTATCAGATCTCAAACATTTAATTTTCATTCCAGATTCATTCTCAACTTTATTCTTAATGATCTTAAACTTATCAAATGCTTCAGACTTTTCTTTAAGAAATGCAATCCACATCATTCTTGTAAAATCATCAACAAGAATCATAAAAGACCTTTCTCCATAGAATCCTCTAGTCCTTATAGGACCACTCAAATCTATATGAACAATCTCCAACTTCTTTGTAGATGTAAACTTCTTACTGGGAAATGAACTTCTCTTCTGTTTCGCCATCACACATTCCTTGCAAATCATGTTAGTAGGCTTCATAATTTTAGGGAAATCTCTTACTGCAGGTGTAGTACTTATTTTCACCATGTTATCAAAATTTATATGACAAAATATTCTGTGCCATAACCAACTGTCATCAATCTTAGTAATCAAACATGTCATCTCAGTAGGATTCAACTGAAATACATTACCTCTAGTTCTAGATCCAGTTCCAATCAAATTTCCATCTTTATCTTTTATCACACAAGTTTTCTCAGTAAACCAACTTGATATCCCTTATCAACTAACTATCCAACACTTAAAAGATTATGTTTCAAACCATCCACAAAGTAAACATCATCAATATTAGTCTTCCCATCAAGAATAATAGATCCTATACCTTTAATCAAATAAGGTGCATTGTTTCCAACTCTAACAACTCCTCCATCATAATTGTTAAACTTTATGAACTTTTTCATGTCTCTAGTCATATGATGTGAACAACCATTGTCTATAATCCAATCAGCTTTCTTTTCAACTTGAGAAACTAGGGCTTTTTCTTCCTTAACATCTGTTTCATGATTTTCTTCTTTAATTGCTACAAATCCTATGTCATCATTATTTTCAGTATCACTTTCACTTAAAGTTCTCTCTATACTAGCTTCAAGATCTTCATCATTAGCATAATAACATTCCTTAGATCTTCTAGGCTTGAAATTGTTTGTGTACTTTTTAACTCTCTTAGGACATTTAGATGCAAAATGACCATATTCTTGACAAGTCCAACATTTAAAAAATTTCTTACTGTCTGGTTCTCTCTTCACAAGTAAGGCAATACCTTCTTCAATCTTCCTGTCTTCTTCATTTCTAGATCTACTGCTGCCAGCATGATCTCTGCTCACATTGATGCTTCTTGACAAAGTATTGCAAACACTAAGAGCATTGAATGCTGTCTCCATTCTAGGAAAATCTCTTGATAACCTCAGGTTCATTTATGTTGCTTCCAATCTTCCAAGAAGAGTCTCTCTTGTAAAGTTTGAAGTACAAGGTATAACTTGTTCAATCATTTGTGTTGTCTACTTAAACGCAAGAGTCAATGTCCTCAAAATTTTCCATATAACTTCATTTTCTATCTTTGTTCCTCCACAAGATTTTATGCCTGCAACAATTTCTAACATTCTACCAATATAGCTTCTAACAGATTCATCTTCCATCATTCTTATATCTTCAAATGCACATAGCCAATCATGTAATATAACTTTCTTTGCATGTTCATCACCTTCAAAAGTAGAGTGTAAAGCTTTCCAAATTTCATGAGATGTTTTCAAACATTTTACCTGACTATACTCATTCTCTGGAAGGGCTGTCAAAAGTGCTTCTCTGGAAAGTATGTTACACATGAATAGATCTCTCTCATCACTAGAACATGTTTCAAGATTATCCTCATCAATGATAGTCTTCTCATTCTTTGTAATCAACCAATAAAATGGTCCTAAACATAGTAGATGTGTCTTCATCTTTTCTTTCCAGTTGTCAAAATTCACTCCATCAAACTTAGGGCTTTCTTTCCTGAAATTCACCATGGATCTCCTTAAGCCGCTAAACTTTTCTTTCAAGGACCTACCACTCTGATACCAATTGTTAGAAAGTAAAGTCCACCAAGATAACTGAGAGGGGGGGGGGGTGAATTAGTTATCTGATAATTATAACTTTTATCAAATCCAATAGATTTTAACCATGTAAGCAATATAATTACCAACCATAGAAAGATATTCATACACAATAACATAATGACACAAGATATGTTGACTAGGGAACCTCTTGATCAAAGAGTAAACCTCGGTGGGAATGATGCCCACAAAAGATGCACTAATATAAATATTCCTTGTGAAAGGATGGACTCTGTTAGGAGTCTTATAAAATACATTTAGTACATATGAATCCCTGTTAGGAGATTTTGAATCCCTGCTAAAAGATTCTAACTCTGTTAGGAGTTATGGAAGACAGAAGGACCCACTGCCCAAACAGCTTCAATGGCAAGATCACTGAACACACTATCCAACTGATCTCTAGATTATTCAATAGAATAATTTCAAATCATTACTGATCTCAACAATATGTTACCTCTTCTCTGACTGTGCCAGACTGCACTCACTACTACACTAGATCTCAATTTCAGATCTCTGTACCTCGAATGTCTTCCTTCATAAATTCTCTTTCACAATCATTCCATTCATCTCTCTTTCAAAAAGGAAAAAAAATCCTTCCTTTATACCACACTCAAGTAATTAAAAATGAGTTGGCATCCAATTACAAAATAAAAGTTTCCATGCGTTACATCAAAAATTACACAAAATTGTCAGCTTCCAATTAGAATAATTCTTCACTCGTGCGACCTCAAAGTTTGCACTATCATCCACGTCACTGAAAATATGTATTCAACTACTCTTTAACTGTGCAAAACCAAATTCCATCCCGATTAGGAGATATCATCCAATTTCCACAAACTGCTACTTAGGAACATTGCCTGAATACTGCTTCCACCAAAATGCTCATAACTTTCATGAATAAATGAATTACTGTCTGCACTCTTAACCATGAACATAGAACATATCAAAGAGTAAATCCTCAACATCGCATAGCTTGATCTGTAATATCCCACGTGTGCTAATCAAAATACTGTCTACTCCTCTGCTAATCTCCAGTAGATCACTGTGTTGACATCAATGACAATCATAGTCATGAATGCAACAACAACTGCTACAAAATGGCTGCCAATAATCCCATAGGATATATTTAACATTCATTCCTAACAAGGTACACAACACCGATCATCAACTATTAACAGTTGTTGGATGAATCACAAATTAGACCCACAGAGCTTTTCAGGCCGATTTGAGAAAGGATCTCCAGAAAGAGGATGTGTGTCCAGAATGGGGCCCTCAATGTTTGTCACCAACTAACAACCACCACAAGATGAAACATAAGATCTACGACCCATGATGCATTTCAGGATAAAATTTGGAAAATGCCTTCCCCTTTGAGAATGTGCAGCAAAATGAATACACGTGGCATGATAATTTATTATATTATTAATAACGATTATAAAATAATTTATTATCTTATAATTTTAATGAACATTAATATATTAATAATATTATTTAAGCGATAATTAAATCACTTGATAAGATTACTATTATATTAATATTTGTTAAAATGGCAAACTATGAATTATTTAATAATTTTATTAAATAATATAATAAAATATGTATTATGAAAAGCCTTCAAATTTTATAACTATATTTTGGTTTTTTACATTATAATAAAATGGTATAAAGGAAATACCATTTTAATATCATGGGAAATAAGACATTAGTGATATGAAATCACTCCACAAAATTTGAAGGTCTCCCTAATACCCATGGGGTATTATGAAAGGATATGAGAAAAATAAAAATAAGACAAACACACCTTTGTCTTTCGCGATAAGGATATAGGCATCCAAACCCTAAAAAACATTTCATTTTATCTTGTTTTCATTCTTCCCTTTATTGGAGCTCTGCCTAGTGTCATCATGAGGGTTTGAGCTAGAGATTGGTGGCATCTCTGGAGACTCTTTGGAATTTGATGGAGTCTTTTGAAGGCTTCTATTGTAGATCATGATCTTTTTGTAGGTATTTCCCACTATGGCCGCCCATCCAAACCTGTACTTCTACTCTTGTATCTCATCATTGAATTTTACTCTTATTGAATGTATGTGATCATCTAATATTTCTTTATATCTATGTCTCTTTTTAGAAAGCTGGGCTCAAACCCATGTGGGAGCCACATTTAACTCCAGTCGCTAATCAGAGATATCTGGCATTGCGCACAAAACACACATGTTAAAATAAAACTACATTTTGGTTTGAATTAATGGATGTCTATGTGGGGGGATATGTGTATGAACCTAGATTAGTCATTTCTTAGAACTACATTCTAGTTCTAACCCATTATCTTTTCACATTTTTTGCAGGACACAGGGCAACAAGGCAACGAGGATCAAGGAGACTCAATAGAGCGAGACATTGGGGGACAATCCGACACATGCCAATCATTTTAGGAAATGACTGGCCCCTATTCATGCATCTTATCTCCTCCACATTTTTATATGTACTCATCCATTATTTGAAAACAAAATGCAATGAACTACTTCTAGCTAGTTTCACAGCTTGTGTCGAGCATCAATACAAAACTTTGATGAATAAATATTACATTTTTAGAAAAGATTTGCAATGTGTAACTTTTTCTATTTTGATCTTTTCCTCATTAAATATAATAATTCAACCATGTATCAAACTTTTTCAAAGTTATTACACTTGGTTTGAAATGCACATTAAGTAAAAATGCACTTTTCCCTTGAAAGCATGACGACTACACCAAATTGAGGTTAAGTGAAAATTTTGGTAACAATAATGGTTTTGTCTTTTTAGAACTGGGTATTATCAAGTGATTTAGGGGCCTTTGGCCAAGGTTACATGATCTCCACTCCTAGATTATAGACAACTGGAGCCCATTATTAACGGGTATGTTCAAATAAACCCCATAGCAAAAGGGTTTTTTATTATTGTATTTGAAAATACTCAAGACATTGAAAAACATTTGTGTGAGCATTTTTAGAGCCAGGGGGAGAAATTTTTTTGATGTTGAAACCCTAGCACCTCAACTTTTGTGTAGCTATGGAAACTTTTGATAAGATCCCTTTTCTGGGTAATACTTCCTAACCTTCCCCTTCATCTCTGGTCTGATTCCTTGTTGAAAGCAATTGGGGAGTCGTTAGGTTATTTTATAATGGTTGATAAGAATTCTTCAAATATTCTTCATTCTACCTTTGATCTCATTTTGGAAAAAATAGATGTTTCACATGGGCTTCCTACAAAAATATCAATGAAAACTTCAAAAGGTTTTTGGACTCAATCATTAGACTATGAAGGTGTCCCCTTTAGGTGCAAAAGATGTTACAAAACATGGCACATGGTTGCACAATGTGGAAAATATAGGAGGTCGGAGGAAGCATCATGGTGGAAAAATTCTTATCAGTGAGAGTACATAGTAGAAAAGAAGACTAAAAATTAAAAGAGTTTCTCCCAAGTCATCAGCGAGGAAAGGATGTAGGAGCTTCAAGTAGTACATGGCAAGGCTTCAAAACAAAAATGTAGAGATGTGAGTCATGATGCTTCTTTGGTTATGGCCAATGTTAAGGTTGTCATGGCTGGTTTTTATTGTTTGGAAAATTTTGTAGGGTTACTGCTATGATGGAAGGTAGGAAAAGAAAAGACCTATAGGGGCCTGAGATAAGGAGGATGAAATCTTAGATGGAAATTTGCATCACCATAGTAAGAGATACTTGGGAGATGGATGCAATTCTGAGGAAAATCTTATGGCATGGAAAAAAGAGGCATCCAAGGTGGAAGATGGATGAGAAAAATTGAAAGGCAGAAGAAGGAAAAAAGAGAAGAAATCCTTTGACATGATTCTCCACTCTCAGAAGAAGGGGGGAAATAAAAGCAAATTATGATGGCTATTATTGTATTTGTTGGTGCTTTCTATTTTTTACTTGTTAATGGGTCTCTTGGGGTTTTCCTTTTGTGAGGAGGTGGCTCTCTTAGATGTAGCCATTCCTGATTTGGGCCAGAATTTATCTCTATTAGATTAATAAAATATAACGTATTATTGAAAAAAGTTATGTAGATAATACATGTTATCTTACCTTTACTAGGTCACAAGGAAGTTAAGTAGTGGAACGACTTCCTACACTAATCTTAAGGAGAGGATAATGTAAAACCTTTCTTAGATCTTTATAACACTTACAAAAACTTAACAATAATAACATAAAATAATATGCATAAAACAACATAGTGAATTACGCAGGGAAAACCCATTTAGGATAAAAACCCCACACTCCAAAAGCTGCCCAATATTATTTATAAATCAATAACATATTACAACATTCTTGTAGAGAAATATTCTCTCAGGAGTATTACCAACAAAAGATTTAGATGTAACAAAATAGTTGTAAGACTCTTAAAGTTACCCTCCATCTTATGCATCTAATATAGGAGATACAATACAAGAAACCATTAAACAATATTAAAAAACCATGCGCTAAAGACCACTTATAAAATGGTGCCCATCTTATCTCCAATCAAGGATGTCCTATGATGTGTCAATACACACACCAACACGTGTAGCTCCCTTTTATATCTCATTTATTTTCTTAACATGGTTTTACATTTTTCATTTTGGGAGACTTGGCTTTAAAAGGCCATAATGTTTTAATAGGTTGTTTAATTGACAAACCATTTGAAGTGTTGGAAGGATCGCAACATGCTCTATTACCTTTTAAATTGCTACACCATTTAGCCACATTTTTGGCCCATTTCAAAGCCTCTAAAGCTTCCAAAATCAAGTTAATTTTATTTTGGCAATTTCCAAAAACAAAAACTTTAATATCTTCAAAATTGAACATGATCTTGCAATGGAAATTTTCCAACATGCTTACTAGCCAAATTGAACCTTCAAAGAAATAATAGGAAAATTTTGTGCTTAAACAAAAAATTACTGAAAATAGTAATTGTATATAAAGAAAAGGTTAAGATATTTTCCTAACATTATCTCACTTGTTTAACACCTTGCAAGAGAAATGGGATTATCTACACCATAGTTCACTTTCTAGGGGCCATGAAGCTCATAAAATACCAACATTGTTTGAAATTTTATGTGCTCACAACCTTAGTTAATGAGTCTACAACATTCATTAAAGTCTCTACCTTAACCAGCTTTACCTTGCCATCCTCTACCAAATCTCTGACAAAATGATTGTGAACATCATTGTGCTTGGTTCTAGCATGAAAAGTTAGGTTCTTTGTGTGTGGTTAAATATTGGTATCAAATTGGAAAAAAACCAACACTCAATAAACATTTAGCTCAAGAATTTAGCTATAGGAGGCAATTTCTAATGAACCAACTAAATTCCCAAAAAGTGGCTTATTGCTTCCTAGTTGAAGCGAGTTTAATCCTTTTTTCAATGTTCATTAGATTGGCATAAGGATTAGTGAATTGACTACTCCAAAATGGAAGATTCAAATACAACGCAAAACAAGAAATGAACTAGAATTCAAGATTAACAAAGCTAGAATGAAAAAATTAAGCTAAAATGGATGCAAACAACCAGTATTATAGAATGAGAATGTAGGAAACTATGTCATGACTAATAATGCAACTAGATTAACAATTCAAGAGAGATAAGAATGAAACAAACTAAGAATTCAAGAGAGCAATGAGAGAAACTAAGAACTAGGAATTCAAAATAACAAGATTACTCTAAGAATACAAGAAAGAAAGATGCAAAAGACTATGATGATCTAGATTACGAAGATGCAAGATGGAACCCTTGAGCCAAGGAAGAGCTTCCTTTTAAAGGAATTGCATCAAGAATGGAGGGTGGAGATTAAGAGGCAAAATAATGTGTGATTGAGATCAAGATGCAAAAGGAGAATGAAGGAGATGCAAGGTTAGGTAGAAATGAGTGGTGAGGATTAAGAGGCAAACGAGATGTTAAGTAAAATAAGACAAAATAGAAATTTTGAAAGCAAAGATCCCCTTTAATTGATAATTAATCAAGATTAAATATGCAGACATGTGAATGTGTTCTTTTAATAAAAGTGTAAGAACTTTATATTAAAAGTAATATTTTAGCAATTAAATAAATATGCAAGCTTTAGAAATTAGACCATAGTATAAGCTTGATATAAGATTATTTATTTAATTATGTAAAGGAATTTTCAGGTTTACTCTGCACAATTATGTCTAGTAAATATGCCTTTGAGATATATGATTTGGTTTGAGGCAATTTGATCAAAATTAGGGGCTTAGGTTCTACTAGACTATTTTTAGGTGATTACATTTTCCCCTCCTCGAATCGATGTGCAAGCAATGCGTTGATTCAAAGAATAGATTGCAGATAAGGAACTGAATCTAAACTTGATCGAATGGAGATCGATAAGAGATATCATCTCTAGACTTGATTGAGTGAAGACTGATGAGTGAGATGAGAGTATCTAGCCTAATATGAAATGATGAGACTGAACATTTTTCCAAAGATCTTGAGACAACTGCTTCGACAAGGATTCTGAAGAAGCTAATCACCTAATTGAAAGACAATATAAGATTGATATGGGTCCTAATGAACATAACATGACCCAAGAGATGTCTATCAAAGTGATCTAATATGAAATGATGAGATCACTCTTTCAGAGGGAGATGTGGAGAATCTCAACTTGATATGGTTCCTGATGAAGCTGAAATACCCCGAGCAATGATGTTTTAGTCCCTGATTGACTTGATAAAGATTTTGGTTTAATTGCTAG